>CM059192.1:34822594-35140094 GCA_030323885.1 Branchipolynoe longqiensis | reverse complement strand
ATTTGACCCCATGACCAACCACCATATGGGAAGCGAGTGCTCAATTAATTTGGGCATCAATAATGATTATGTAATTCATTGCACATGATACCTGACATGTATTACATAATGTTTAATGTTTAATGAGTGCACCATTATATCTAACATTGGATATGTAGCATTAAATCTAGTGTTTGTTTTGGTTTAACAAATTTGAAGCTTATTAGGCAGCTTTAATTATCACACCTTGAAGAAAGTCAGCTCCCCTTCCAAGTCTCTCCAGTCAAGAAGTGATTTAAATATTACACAGACTCCAGACAATTGGGATATCTTACAATTTAAAAACCTGATGCAGCTTACCTGTCCACCATACTAAGTTCATCACTGACTGCTTATGGTGCTGTCACACTATGACATTTCGCCCCAACGCGTGTCGACGTGTTGCCTTTTTGGTCGAAACGTCGGGATGCGTCGGGACACGTTAACGGCGTGTTAATGGCGCATCAGTACACGTCGGTACACGTCGGTACACGTTGAGTGATAGCAACGTGTGTACCGACACATCGGCACCCGTTGCCGGCCGTCGGCGCGTGCCGATCGTTTTGTGCTTGCACAAAACTTTTGACGCAGACCGACGCGCTCCGACGGGTTGGATCGCGCGTTACGGACGCGTTACCAACACGTCGACACCCATTGCCGGGGCGCCGGCGGAACGCTGGCAGATCGTTGATCAACGTCAGTTAACGTTGGCATTTTTTTCGCCAAACTGCGACCGTTCCGTCGACGGGTAGTGGGCGCGCCATTGGCGTTGCTCCAGCATTTCTCGGCGCGTTGGACTTGTTACCGGCGCGCCTAGACGCGTTGGTGGGGGGTGTGAACGCGCTGCTGGCGCGTCCTGACGTGTTGGTGGCGGGTATGTATGCGTTAACATGCTACTAACACGATACCAACGCGCTGCCTACATGCCACCAACACGCCACAGGCATGCCACCAACATGCCACCAATACGCTACCAACACGCTACCAAAACGCCAATGACACGCTACTAACACGCCAATAACACGCCACCAACACGCCACTAACACGCTGCACCCCGTCAAACCTTCTCCCACAATGCCGAAAAGTTGGACGTGTCTCTAGTCCTAGCAAATATCTTGCGCGTTGGCGGCACGCCGGGGGAAACGTCGTAGTGTGACAGCACCATCAGGTAGCCAGATGCAGTAGTCACTTACCTAAAGTTGCATAGTCCGATGCTTTTGAGTTTCTGACTTTTTCTGAGATAAATACATTAGGTTGATCGTCATAATGTACCTTACTTCAGCTTGAAGTAACTTTTATTTTAAATGGCTAACTTTTGAGATATTTGAAGTTGCAACAGGCAAAATTAAATTTGGTAATCATGCCAAAACTCTGACACCATTTGGCCTCTGCAGCAACATGTTCTATTCAATTGTCTCTGTGTGGTGACACATGTTTAATAAGTGCACCATAATCTCTAGGTTAGATATGTAGAATCAAAATTAGATAACTATTTCGGTTTTGCAATTTGATGTTTACATCGGACTATGCAGCTTTAATATACTATGATCTTCTAAATCTGTACCTCATCATCTTGACAAGTGACAGTCTATTGGTGAGTTGTGAGCGATGGTGGATGAAAGTGTGAAAGCACACTCACCAATGGCGTGCTTGGCGAGAGAAACTCGTCTACACACTTGAAGATGAGTCCAAGACGCTGCGGGCAATGGAGGAGGATGACATGTCATCCCAGCTGATTCAACTGCAATGCGAGCAATGCGACTGATTTAACAAGGCTCCTTTAAGGGGCTGTCACTTTAACATGCATCACGCAAACGTACGCCGACGTAAGTGATTTGGCCGCTACATCGGGATACTTTGTAATGCATTACGCATTCGTTATGCATACGTCAATGTATGTCGATGTACGTCAACGTATGTCAATGCTCGTTAGGGGGTTGCAAAAGTTTTGTGCATGCACAAAACCTTTGACATATGACAACGTATGGGTGTTACGTCGGCCATACGCTATGTATACGTTAGGCATATCTTGATGTACGTTAGATGTACATTAGACGTATGTTGTTCACTACATTGCACTATGTTGACCTAAGTTAAAGGCAGTGGAAATGTACAGTCCACGTACTGACAATGTATGGATAACATACGTCGAATGTAATCTAACGTACGTTTTGGCTTTCTTCACCATGTCTTGACATATATAACGTATGAAGCATAGTTCTGGCGATCAAATAACATATATATAACGTTCACCGGCGTTCTGTGAATGTACTGTGAGCATAATTCAAAAGTTTTTCGCTGGGAGGCACATTAGCCATACGTTGGCCATACATTGGCCATACGCTATGTATACGGTATGTGTACGTCCAACTTTATCCCCACGCCGAAAGGTTTGATGCATCTAGGCATAAAAAAAGTGATTTTACCCGTTGACCATGCGCATGCGAGATGCGTCATAGTGTGACAGCCCCTTTACCAGCACTGCATAACAAAACCATGATATAACATGTAGAACTTGTTTAAATAATGGAAAGACAGCAAAATGCCATATTTCAAATAACATACAAAGCTATCATAAACATGTGAGTCTTGATAAAATATTGACATTTTTAAAGCAATGTTATTTCCTTACCTCCTCTGGCAACCTATTCCATAAAGTGGGACCTGTGACACAAAAGGCACAAACTGCCATATGATTTGAGTCTTTTGATGTGATGATATCTGATTGGATGATCTGAGAGTTTGGGACGACTGTTTGAGGGAAAGGAAATTGTGCTTGTCTCCTCATCGCCTGCCTATCGCTGGGTATGAACAAAGACCCTATAATACTAAGACAGCTCACTCCCTATCTCTCCCATGGTAATGTACATTTTGCAGTGCCACCTTGTGGTGGGTTTGATCCGCCCGGCTGCTGGTTGGTGTTTCACATGTAAACACATACAATTATATTATACATGAGATAGGTAATACACATCAATATGAAATTGCTATGAACAAATACACGTCATCATCAGCATCATCATCATTGCCATCATCACACATCTTTCACATTCATATATACATTTATACATATAATATAGCAACTGTTTAACCAAGAGAACAGCCAGCACACCAAGTGGTGGGATTGATCATTTTGATTACACAGTACAGGCTGAGTGAGCCGTCTTAGTATTATAGGGTCTTTGGTATGAATGAGGAGGATGGAGGACAAGGACTGGTTGGCTCTGTGTCGACTGATGTGACAGCGGTAAGATATGTGTGACTGACTGGGGAAAGGGAAGGGTCAAAGACCCTATAATACTAAGACGACTCACTCAGCCTGTACTGTGTAATCAAAATGATCAAACCCACCATTTGGTGCACTGGCTGTTCTCTTTGTTAAACAGGTGCTATATTATATGTATAAATGTATATATGAATGTGAAAGATGTGTGATGATGGCGATGCTGATGATGATGCTGATGATGATGCTGATGATGATATTTGTTCATAACAATTTCATATTGATGTGTATTCATACTTACCTATCTCATGTATAATATAATTAATTGTGTGTATTTACATGTGAAACACCAACCAGCAGCCAAGCTGATCAAACCCACCACAAGGTGGCACTGCGAAATTTACATTACCATGGCAGAGATAGGGAGCGAGCCATCTTAGTATTATAGGGTCTTTGGAAGGGTGGTGTCAGTGACATATCGTAAAGTCTAAGGCTCGAATCTGTGGCTGTGTAGGCAGGCTATAGTGAAATCAATACAGACAAAGAGAATGGAAGACTATAAAGTGTAAAGAAGGAGAGAGAGTCAAGCCCTCTGGTTTATTATTTATATGGTTACACAGGTTCATTGTAGAGTATCACCCCACCCCTTTCCACCAATGAGAAACAAGCATTCTTGGCCCTACCAATAGGGATCCAGCATTCCTTGTCCCCATGGCTACCACTGTACCAGTGGTCTGCCCACCACCACCAAGCTGTATGGCCACATGGCCACCACCAACCTTGACCCTGAGTGTGGTGATCCTACCCCAGCAGGGGCCATATGCACCAAGTTGTGCTAGGCTTAACTGGAGCCAGGCGCAAGCTCCGGTCAGTTAGCACCGGGTAAGGGGGGCTCCGCGAAAGAGGAAAAGTGGTATGCGCCAATGTTTTAGCCGGGGTGGATAGCAAACCGTGAAGTTATTTATAGATTTGGGAATTCCCTCGAGTCGACAATATGAATAACGCCGCCAATGCGGCGGCGGCGTTAATATTGGTTCGAATTTAGTGTTAAATTGATAAGATTTCACTTATTGCGTATGTAATTCTGTTAAATATGACAGCATTGAATAGATTTGGATGTAATATACTGCCGTCGATTCGGCGGTGGCGGCGGCAGCCATTTTTAGTTGACATTGGACAGTATGGATATTGACGTCGCTGCGGCAGCGACGATTTGTTTACTTTACATTCGTCGATTCGAAAATATTAATATTGCTGCCTTTGCGGCAGCAGCGTTAATCTCCCTTCGATTTTAGGGTTAATTTAATAAAATTTCACTATTTGACTATGTAACTCTGTTAAATATGATGGCATTGAATAGATTTACATCCATACATGCACACTAACCGCCCCGGCTAGCAGTTAAACCCGATTTGATAATGGTTTAGCTTAGCCTAGGCTACTGTCGGCGGTTAGCGCTGGCACCGATTGATGCATACGGATTTTCCACAGCTAGCCCTGTGGAGATAGTCAAACCGCGGTTAAGGCCCTAACTCCGATTGGTGCATACGGCCCCAGAAGGGGAGGGGGTAGGCCCCGAGTGCCCTCACACCCAGACCTGCCAGCACTACTATGTCTATTTACATCCCACTCAGGCAGCACCAGCCCTTACATATATATACATACCTGCGCCTGGTCACGTACACCGATCAGTAATAGAACATTTGGATTCCCCCTATGCCGTAAATCTGAATATTTTACAATATGGTATCCTCGGGGGACAGTATAGCAGTGTGAGTGCGGGCGTGAGTGTGGGTGTGGGTGTGGGTGTGTGTGAGTGTAGGTGTGAGAGTGGGTGTGCGTGAGTGTAGGCGTGAGAGTGGGTGTGGGGGTGAGTGGGTGTAAGCGTGGGCGTGGAGCATGGTGGGTTATGGTGGGTGTGTGAGTGCGGGCGTGAGTGTGGGTGTGGGTGTGGGTGTGGGTGTGTGTGAGTGTAGGTGTGAGAGTGGGTGTGTGTGAGTGTAGGTGTGAGAGTGGGTGTGGGGGTGAGTGGGTGTAAGCGTGGGCGTGGAGCATGGTGGGTTATGGTGGGTGTGTGAGTGCGGGCGTGAGTGCGGGTGGGAGTGGGTGTGTGCTTGCGTGTGTGTCTGGGTGGGAGTTAGGGTGTGTTTGTTTGTTTGTTGTTGTTTTACGTCCTAGCAACATCTAAGGTCATATCAGGACAGGTACCGACTTGTGACAGTGTGCACTCATGGCGACTTTATAGTGCTGCCCCACTGGAAGACCAGGCTGCCAGCACCATGACCCGATATCCCACTCAGTCACATTATCCTGACACTGAGCCAACCAGTCCATGCCCTATCCTAATAATGCCGAGCGCCAGGCTAGGAAGCGACAAGTATACATTTTTAAGTCATTGGTTTGACTCGACCAGGGTTCGAACCCACGGGTGTGAGTGGGGGGAGGGTGTAAGAAAGTGTGTTGGTGTGAGTCTAGGTGGGCGTGGTTGTGGGTGTGGGTGTGAGTGTCTGTGAGTGTTTGCGCGTGATTGTTTGTTTGTGAGTTGGGGTGTGAGTTATGAGCGATTATTTCACAATTTGACAACAGCCGGTCGCTTTCACTCACCCCCTCTCTCGCCCCCCCTACTCCCTCCCCCCTTCCCACCCCCAACACACCCTGTAATAACATTCCCAATAAAATCCCCGCTACCCCCCCTAACCCCACCCCATTTCACCAATCTTCCGGACCAGTGTCAGACTGCGTTTTCCGGAAAGAAATGATTAAAAAGTGTAAAATTTGGCATGGCTAATCAAACTCCTCGACGACATGAATCAACAAAAGTAATTTTTAATGCGAAGCCATGCGGCAATAACTGCTCCACAAGGCGTTCGTCTGCAATACTTTATATATATATATATATAGCGGCGCTAAGGCTGAGCAGCTCAAAGCGTCTGCACCAGGTGCGCGCGGGCTGCCTAGTGGCGGCAGCTGGGCGGCGCAGACGGGGCGCGGCAAAGGCCTCCCCCCGCCTATCTTAATGGGCGTCACGGTCATTAGCGCGCAGTCGCGCTTCGTCGCCGCGGAGCGCCCCCGCGCCGCCCTGGCCGACCTCAGGGGTCGCCGCCTCCCCCCGCCTTATCAGGATGACAGGTGGACAAGCCCGGGCTGTCACCCGGTGCACTGCCCTCCATGTTGCGCATTTAAATCCCAGCGGCGAGCCACTGGAAATATATATATATATATGTAGTCATGTAAGACGCACTATTGTAATGCATATCTTGTTTTAATGGTTTTAATAGTCTTTGATAATATCTCCAATATTTAATGGCCTATGATCAGGTATCATTGGGCTCGTGACCAAAGATTCGTGACCAGACGGGATGGCCGAATGAGTTGAGTGTCCATCTGCCGTTTTGGTAGATCGTGGGATTCGAACCCTGGTCAAGTAAAACTTAAAATTGATACTTGTCGCATCCTAGCCAGGCGCTCTGCATTATTAGGATAGGGCAAGGATTGGTTAGCTCAGTATCAGGATACTGTGACTGAGTGGGATATCAGGTCATGTTGCTGGTGGCCTTGTCTCCCAATGGGGCAACACTATGAAGTTGCCATGACTGTGCACTGTCACAAGTTGGTACCAAATCCTGATATGACCTTCAAGATGTTGCCAGGACGTAAAACTGCAACAACCAACCAACCAACCTCTTCCCTTCTCCCCCTCTCTCTACCTCTCCCTCTCCCCTCCCTCTCCCCTCTCCCCCTCTCCTCTCCCCTGTCCTCACCTTATCCCCATCTCCCCTTCCCCCCATCTCCCCGCCTCCCATCTCCCACTCTCCACATTCCACACTTCATTGATTGAAAAGCTCCCCGACTTGACTCCACTCCCGTAACCAGCGGCTTGGTGCGTCACACCTCCACCCGGACACGCCCCTGCTTCCAGCCTGTGTCGGCGGGGGGGGGGGGGGGGGGGGGGTGCAGGGGCGGGAGTGAGGGAGGGAGGGAATGCAAAGTGGGAGGGTGGAATCCCCCGCGCTCCTATCGGCTCTTCTATTCCGCCCGTCCACTTGCGTCACCCATACTGGCGCATGCGTAGTGGCTGGTTGCTTGTTGGAGTTTTACGTCCTTCCAACATCTAAGGTCATATCAGGATGGGTCCCGACTTGTGACAGTGCGCACTCATGGCGACTTTATAATGCTGCCCGACTGGGAAATCAGACTGCTGGCACCATCACCTGGTATCACACTCAGTCACATTATCCTGATACTGAGGTAACCAGCCCTTGCCCTATCCTAATAATGCCGAGCGCAAGGCAAGGAAACGACAAGTACCAGTTAAAAAAAATCATTGGTTTGACTTGACCGGGAATCCAACTCCCGACCTTCCGCAAGGGGAAGCCTGCGCTCTACCGATTCGGCCACCACGTCCGGTGGGAGGGAGGGAGCGAGGGTCGGGTTGGAGGGTGGAATTCTCCCGCGCTTCCTACCTGCCCTTCTATTTCTCGCGTCCACTTGCGTGACCAATGCTGACACATGCGTAGTCGGCTTACCCAGTCCCCTGCTGTTGGTCCACGCGCTGTCCCGCCTTGGGACTCATCCTGTCCCACACCGCACTGCACCTGTCAACCTACTAACCTCCCCCCCCCCCCCCCCCCCCCCCCCACACACACATTCTTTCTTCGACAAGACCAGACGAGATGGCCGAATGAGTTGAGCGTCCATTTCCAGCTTTGGTAGATCGTCGGATTAGAACACACGGGTTCGATCCTGGTCGACTCAAACCAATGACTTAAAAATTGATACTTATCGCTTCTTAGCCAGGCACTCAGCATTATTAGGATAGGGCATGGACTGGTTGGCTCAGTGGCAGGATAATGTGACTGAGTGGAATATCAGGCCATGGTGCTGGCAGCCCGGTCTTCCAGTGGGGTAGCACTATAAAGTCACCATGAGTGTGCACTACCGCAAGTCGGTACCCATCCTGATATGACCTTAGATATAGCCAGGACGTAAAACTCCAACAACCAGGCCACTGGCACCATGACTGATTTCCATCTCAGTCACATTATCCTGCTACTGAACTAACCAGTCCTTACTAATGGCCCTGTCACATTACAACGTTTCGGCCCAACGAGGGTCGACGCATGCTGATGTGTTGCAATTTTGGGCGAAACGTCGGTACATCTCCGTTACGTTACCGGGGCGTTTCCGGCGCGTCGATACATAGCAACGTGTGAATGCAGACGTCGGCGGCCGTCGGCGCGCGTCGGTCCGCCGCGAAAGTGTTGTCCTTTCGTCCGCCGCGCGTCGAACCTCGTTGGCTGCGCGCTAATACCATGCTACTAACCCGTCCAGTTTTCTCCCAAAACGCCGAAAAGTTGGACGTCTCTTGACGGGTTGCAAATATTGTGTGCGTTGCCAGCACGCCGGCAGAAACGTTGTAATGTGACAGGGGTATTATGAGGAAGTATCGGTGTTCAGTGCATTGGTCGAAATGTTCACACTGCACTTGATTTGTTGGGGATGATGCGCCACCTCTCTTCCCTGTCCGCTGCGCCTTGGACTCATCTTCGGGTGAATCATCGAGTTTATCTCTCCATCCATCTGATTGGTTAGTGGGTTTTCACACCTTTTCCATCATTGGCCACAGCTCGCTGTTTTCTCTTCACTTCTCGGTAAATTTTCCACAGACTCAGTTCTTGTTTTTTTTTTTCCGAAGGGCTAGACACTTGAGCTACTGTGGCTTTTGACTAAACTCTATTACATTGCACTTACTTGTCTGTGGAGTTTCTTTGCCGAATCAGCAATTCGTCGCATAGACCCTCAGAGCCTAAATTCAGGAAATGCTAGCAATGTGTCAACAAGAACATAAGACAATGCAGCCACTATTCTCTATCCAAGACAACTGAGAGAGTGTGTGTGGGTTGGGGGGGGGGGGAGGGGTTGCAATTGCCGAGCATCGGAACTTCCAATTAGGGGCATTGCAGAAATGTACATGACATGCTGTCAATGGCTGCACCAGTCACGCTATGAATTTAGAAACATATATATACATATCTGTGTACATACATATATATATACCGTATATGTCCCAATAGATGCACACTGCACGAGTGCAGACACATGGATGCGCATCTATTCAAAGTTAAAGAATTTCATGGATTTGTTTTTGTCATGCCTCTGAAATAAAGTGGGATTGTCTTATTTTATGTGCATTCAGTCTGAATATGATCGTAAATTTTTATTTGATTTTGTCGCGCCTCTGCAATAAAATGGGATTGTCTTATTTTATGTGCATTCAGTGTGAATATGATCGTAAATTTGTGCGTGCTTTCAATCTTGAAATGGGGGTTGTGCTTCTCTTGAGTAGCGTGCTTCTATTGGGACATATACGGTATGTATAAGCATATAGGACACCTTACCCAGTGCCCAACCCATACAGCATATGTCAGGGGAATGAAGCCTTATTGGACCTATTCGACTTCCGTTTCTTTAGTTAATATCAGCACTTCTCATTTCATCGAGACCATTTTTCTTCTTCACTTTCTTCGCTGTCAGGTGTCAACTTGTAAAGTCCTCAGCTGGAATCTGTGGTTTGTGTAGGCAGGCTATAATGAAAATAAAACAATACAGCCAAGATGAGAAAGGAAGAGTATAAATAATGAAAGTAGAGAGAGAGACAATGCCCTCAGGTTTATTATTATATAGTGGTACATGGATCTGGTATGGCATACCACATGACCGTGTTCTCCAATGAGAATCAAGCATTTACAGTTCCACCAATGAACATCAAGCATTCCTGTGTCACCATGGCTACCATGATCTGCCCACCACCACCATGAGGTGTAGCTGCTTGGCCACCACCTGCCTGAGCTGAGTGTGAGTAGAGCTCCAAGTGCCCCTTACACACTATTTCTAGTGCCTCTTTCACACTATCTATCTAATACACAATCACTATTGACCATAAGTAAAGGATCACCAGCAACTACATAAATACATTCATGCACCTGGCACTATATACCATTTAACATTATAGACCATTTGCATTCCCCCACCAATGCGTTTTATCAGAATATTTTACAACGTACTCCGCCCCTCCACTTCTTACCGCCTGCCCAAAGCAGTCTCGAAAGAAGTTGACATCACTACATTGTACTCAAATTACCCATATCGTATCCATTAACCAATAATGAATAATAACTTAAATCTAACGTGTGTTAATGGATAAGGTTTTCTGACTTCGAATAAAAAAAAAAAAAGGGGTCAGATGTAAGCTGTCAGATTTCTTGTTGTTCTTCTCTTCTTCTTCTGCTGTCTGTTCCTTTGCCTCTTTTCTTCTTCTCCTTCCTTTTCTCCTTCCTCTTCTGTTTTCTCTTTTTCCTTCCCCATCTTCTTCCTCTTCTTCTATTTCTTCTTCTCATTCCCCCATCTTCCTCTTCTTCTAATCCTTCTTCTGTTCTTCTTCTCCCTGCTCTTCTTCTTCTTCCTCTTCTTTTGTTTCTTCTACCTATTTTTCTTTTTATTTCCCATTTTCTTCCACTTCTTCTTCTCCTTCCTCCTTTCCCTCCTCTTCTACTCATTCTTCTGTTTTCTTCTTCTCATTCCTCGTCTTCTTCTTCTCTCGTCTTCTTCTTCTTCTTTTCATTCCACCTCTTCTTCTTCTTCTTCTTCTTCTCCCTCTTCTCACATGCATTGTCTCATCACTTCATTAGTGCTTATGAAAGCAGCACACAACAAAGCGCTGTAATTAAAGATAACAGGTAGAGAAACAACAAATGAGGACAAACTTAAAAATAACTCTTAAGTTTTTGGAAATTCCGAGTATGGATAAACATCTGGCTTAATTACTATCAGTACAATAGGAATTGTCGCTCCCCCCCCCCCAAAATTGCACAGCTTTTCATCAGAGTAAACTAATCTTAAAGCCATTCCTCCAGCACCTGAGGGCACACTGAACACCCATCTGATCACTACCTCTACAATATAACATCGAGGTCAAAGGTCAGAGAGTCTTGGGCTATTTGCTTTCAGTTGAAAACCAGCCTCTGCTTGATTTGGTTGGTTGTTGGAGCTTTAAGTCCTGGCAACATCTAAGGTCATATCAGGATGGGTACCGACTTGGTTTGTGACAGTGTGCACTCATGGCGACTTAATAGTGCTGCCCTACTGGGAGACCAGGCCACCAGTACCATGACCTGATATCCCACTCAGCGACATTGTTCTGACACTGAGCCAAACCAGTCCTTGCCCTCTCCTATTAATATCGAGCGCCTGGCTAGGAAGTGGCAAGTATCAATTTTGTAAGTCATCGATTTGACTCGACCATGATCTACCAAAAACAGGAGACAGATGCTCAACTCATTTGGCCATCCCGTCTGGTCGGGGGCTGTGAGGGTGAGACAGGGCTTGTGTGGGGGTGATGTGAGGGTGGTGTGGGGGTGGTGTGGGGGTGGTGGAGGTGGTGGTGATTGTGGCTTCATTAGTGGCTCCAGATGAAATATCAGAAAGACAAGACACCCTGCGTAGACTTACCTATTCAGCTTACATCTCCCGACAGGGGGCGTCAAGTGCTCATTACGCCAGGCCGGGTGTATAGGAATAACATTGCTTCGGGGAGTGGGAAGTCGGGCGACAGGAGGCTGCCATCTTGGTTTTTTCCCCATTTTATCCCATATCACCAACTCTACCTCAAAATAGATTCACATTGAACACTTGAACCAGGAGCTTCGGATCTTGTTTAGTCCGAAGCAGTTTTTGCCTAAAATTTAGACATCATTCTGCCTCCCTGGTATAATATTATTGTCCCCTGTGTTGAATTCATGGTTTGTATAGCATCATCCGCAAGTCGTCGTATTGCCACGCCATGTTTTGTTTGAAATTGTGATCTGTGCTTTGTTTGTGATGTGATCTGATAATGGGGGATCTTACACCATGTTTACAATGAAGAGGGCGAGTTCTCCCTTTATTACCCTATAACTCTCCTTAGTCGCTATGTAAAGTCGACGGCTGGCAGCTGTGGTTGTGTAGGTAGGCTAAATATGAAATCACTCCAGAGAAAGGTAGAGTAGAAAGTGCAACGAAGAGAGCTTACACCCTCAGGTTTATTATTATATAGTCTCATGAATCCAAGATGGCTGTCACACCTGATCAGTTCCTCCAATCAGCACTAGGCATTCTGCAACCAACCAATGAACATCCAACCTGGCTGTATCCAAGCCTTGGTTGTTGATGGCTACAGTGCCCTATTGTGTCTGGGTGTGCAGTGATCTGTAAATAACAATTGGGGGGGGGGGAGGGGGTATGTAAGCAGAGCTCCCTAGGCTCTGTCACACTAAAAGTAGTGCCCCTCTCACACTATCTATAACTACATAATGTTTATACAAAATCTTTAAAGGATCACCAGCACCACATAATACCTTAATGCCTCTGGCTTTATATACCATTTACCTTTTTATATACAATTGTAATTATTATAGACTAGCTCACACCATCCTCCAATGTCTAAGTATCGGGAAATTTTACAGCTATATGTATGCTATATGAAGAGAAAGATAATACAAATTTGTGCTGGATAACATTTGAGTGTAGTAAATACTCCCCCCCCCCCACCCCCCACCCCCACCCCCCACCCCCACCCCCCACCCCACCACCTCCTCCGCAACCTCCCGCACCCCCCACCTGCCCCCAACTCTCCCACATCCCCCCCTCCACCAACCTCCATCACACCCCACCTCCCTGCTCACCACGTCCAAAAACACTGGGCCCCGCTTTAAGACGACGCCACCTCCCTGCTGTCAGCTGTCAACTGTCAGCTGTCAAATATCAGCTGTCAGCCGTCAGTTGTCAAATATCAGCTGTCAACTGTCAGCTGTCAGCACGGTGTGTGTGACCAGGATGCTATGGATTCAGCAGCTCGATGTGGTTTACTGCGGGGTTTTACTTCCTAGCAACATGTTCTAGGGTTACGCTAACATGAGCACTGTCTGTTGTCTGTTTGCTTATTGGGAACGATGCGCATAACGAAGTTCGTTATTGGGGTTTAGCGTCCTAGAAACATATATCCAATGTTATACCAGAACGGACATCGACTTTTGTATGTCTGCTTATTGGGGCGCTTACGCATGTCAATGCACACTCAAATGGCGAGTTTATAGTGTTGCCTTCTCTGGGATGCCACGCCGACCCGGCACCATGAACCGATACCCCTCTCACTCAGTCAGGATATCCTGACTATGCGCAAACCAGTCCATGCCCTAACCTACTAATGCCGTGCGTCAGGCTAGGCAGTGACAACTATCGACTTTGTAAGTCAATTGTTTAACTCGGTCGGGGTTCGAACCCAGAACCTTCAACACGGAAAGCGGGCGCCCTACCGATTCGACCATGCTGTGTGATGATCTAACACCTTGCTTTTATTACACCGGGTAAGAGTGGTTGGGGGATGACACATTATTCTCCTTGCAATCAGCTCCATCCTGATATGACCTTAGATGTTGCCAGGATGTAAAACTCCAACAACCAACCAGCTCCAATCTGGACTACCGTGTTGGTAGACCATGGGATCGTGGGTTCCAACCCTGGTCGAGTCAGACCAATGACTTAAAAAATTGATACTTGTCACTTCCTAGCCAGGCGCTCGGCATTATTAGGAGAGGGCAAGGACTGGTTGGCCCAGTGTCAGGATAATGTGACTGAGTGGGATATCACATCATGGTGCTGGCGGCCTGGTCTCCCAGTGGAACAGCACTATAAAGACGCCATTAGTGCGCACTGTCACAAATCGGTATCCGTCCTTATATGACCTTAGATGTTGCTAGGACGTAAAACAACAAACAAACAAAAACAAAACCCAGCGTGGTCTAACTCGCCTGATTTCACCCTCCCCCACACGCACCTGCATTCGCAACCTTCCCCCCCCCCCCCCCCCTGCCCTTCAGCCCACCGCACCTTGGACTCTTCATTAGGTGAACATAAGCCGTGTTCACAGGGGAAAAGTTTACGCCGCTTTATACAAGGCGGATAATATGAACTGAATTAGTGTCGCGTTCACACGGACAGTACTTGGGCCGGAAATCGATATCAGCGCATGAGCAAGTCCATACTAAACAGCGCCAGTTTCGGTTAGTCGACGTCGGCACGAGAGAGTGTGGGTTCGACCTAGATATGTATAGACTGAATCATATTGTTTTGGAACGGTCAAAGCTTCTGCTGGGCAGTGAATACCTTAAAATAAATCATGAAACAAATATATGTGCACCTCTAGCAGGTTCATAGACCAAATTATATTATATAGTGTGACGTGCTTAATCCGCCTCAAGTAAGTCGGTTGCGTTCACATGGGCGATGTAAGTCAAATCATAAAATTCAGTTCATATAAACCACCTAGAGAGGTGGTTCATAAAATCCGAATTATATGATTCTAATCAGCCCTAAACCGCCTCAGCCGTGCGTTCACACGCCAAATGTAACCCGAACTATACAAGTCAATTTTTATGATTCGAATTAACTGCCTCATGTGAACACGGCTATAGAGGCCCATTGTCCATACATCCAGGTTTCTGCAACAATGTAGAATCGGCCTAATTAAATGCTTCAAAGGAAAATGCCAGTTGCACATATTGAGGATCTTGTGAACATTTGGCTCTCTTTCCCCACATCCACATCATTGCATGCGCCCATTGCCATGTCAACAGTGCATTCAGCTGAATGGGCGAGCCAGACTCTCATTTGCTGGACACAGTACCACTGCCACTCAATCGACTGGCCTCCTTATATCATTCAATCATTCTCAACCAATCAGGGATTGCCCCCCCCCCCCCCTGGTCCTCACACCCACCAACCCACCCATCCACCCACCAACCCACACACCCACCCACCGGTACCACTTGGACTTCCCCGTACAACGTGTGTGTTTCTTGGAGTTTTACGTCTTGGCAACATCTAAGGTTATATCAGGACGGGCACCGACTTTTGACAGTGCACACTCATGGATACTTTATAGTGCTGCCACATTGGGAAATCAAGCCGCTGCCACCATGAATGGGCAGTGGTATCACCAGCGACGGACAGATGATCCATCCACGCGTCATATGCTGTCCGACAAAAACATAACCAGCTGTGTTATTGTCTATTTAACCACACTATGGTTCAAAATCATAACCATCATCAATCTCCAACCAGACGGGATGGCCAAATGAGTTAGAACATCTGTCTCCCATGCTGGTAGATCGTGGGGTCGTGGGTTCGAACTCTGGACGAGTCAGACGAATGACTTTAAAATTGATACTTGTCGCTTCCTAGCCAGGCGCTGAGCATTATTAGGACAGGGCAAGGACTGGTGTGATCAGTGTCAGGATAATGTGACTGAGTGGGATATCAGGTCATGGTGTCAGCAGCCTGGTTTCCCAGTGGGACAACACTATAAAGTCGCCATGAGTGCACACTGTCACAAGTCAGTACCCATCCTGATATGACCTTAGATGTTGCTAGGACATAAAACAACAAACAACAAACAAAAACAATCATCAATCTCTTAACCGCACGGGTCATTGGGGACATCACCCGTGACTTTGCAACCATCTTTACGCTACCCTGTTCCCTACTGTCCTTTGGGATTTGCCAAACTTCAGGTGTGTCCATTTCCTGATGCATCTGGTCATATTCTGTCAGCATGGATCTCCTGCACTACACTGCTGCTTAGACATTTAGCATATCAGTGCCAGTGTAGCCAGACTCCTCAGTGTACACGTGGTCATGATGAGTTGGGGAATCTAGGTCACAACTTGGCTTCAACTAGAGAAGATTTGGCGTGTTTACTGAAATAATTGTCTACACCTTCACATACAATATCTCTGAATTTAGCCATTTGTCAACATTTCGAGGCTAATCTACGGTAGAGTAGATTATATCAGTACAGATTATATCTATTTATATCCATTTGTCATCTATTTATATCTATTGATGCTATTCACGCCGCGGCCATGTTGAAACCAGTCCAAGTCCATGTACGCATCTGCGAGGCGCCGCTGTATGAAAAGTGATGCGAATACTTTTTCGTCGACCATAACCTTTCGAAATCACTTAAATTTGAGGCCAATTTTCATGAAGATTGGGTGACCGTTGCATGGTGATTTTCCCATTCTTTAACTACAATGTTGAGTGTCAACTTCAAGTCTGCATAGTTATGGTGGTATCATGTACCATGCAGCACTCTCAGCATAGTTATCTGTGTAACACAGTTAAACAACTAGTCTTAGTAATTACAAATTAATAAAAGCTTTAGAATATATTTAAAAAAAATATATATATTAAGAAAGTAAATGCAATTTTGAATTTAAGAAAAGATTGGCAACCAGCGTGAGCAACTTTGTACTGAAATGCATCTGATCATCACTCAATCTTCATGAAAATTGACCAATAGATAGAAAAAAGATATGTACAAATGAACATGATAGTTTCAAAAGTGAATAACTTCAAATTTTACTCCTTTAATTTCTGTAGTTGTTCATACACATCGGCACACAGCAGTGTCTTATGGCTATTTCCAATAACCGAGTGTACTCAGCCTCGTTCTGATGCCGAATTAGGTCATGCCTGAATAGTGTGAATTGTCTATGCTACCCGGTAACGTCACTAATTCACAACATGACGACCATTGACATTGGGTAATCTCGCTTGTAGCGTAACCAAGTTACAAACATTACAGCATCGGTAACGTTGACTAACTGTAGCAATATAGTTAAGCTTATGAACCAGTTCCAAACCCCGTCTCGGTTACTGGTTCGATCTCGCTCAGTCAAGACTAGTTCCCAAGTCAAATCTTAATATATATTCAAGAGTAAGTGACAAGTGCTGCAACAATGCCGAACATTAAGAGAACAAGATTGGTTATATCAGAACAAGAGTAGATTATATCGCTATAGATTATATCTAGATATATATAAATATTATATCTAATATATATATGATTACAGTTAGAACTCTCGAACCGACCACCTCCACAGATCAACCACTCCCCTATATCGATCGCTTTATTTGGGTCCCATACAATACCATTCTAACGAAATAAAAAAACTCCCTTAACCGACCACCAACCTAAATGGACCATTTAAAGTCGGTCCCATGGTCGGTCGATTTAGAGACGTTCTATTGTATATATATATTTTAATAAAATGTGGCAGGAGATGAAAACCAACGGATTCTCCAACTTTAAGAGAAATCTATGGAACCTATAGGAGACAAAAAAGACTCGATTTTTGTTTGTTTTAAGACCTCCCCCCCCCCCCCATTTTGTATTGATCAACTTCACGTTATTCCCACTTAATTCTTATAATTAGATTCGCCCCGGAAGTGATCTACTGAGGTGGTCCGCGCGTGTAATCAGTGAGCCCAACCCCCGTGCCTTATATCCGGGTCAACCGCCGCGCCACACGGCGGGAGAAACGGGAACTATATGCACCACCCGAAACAGGAAGTCATTGAACTTTTGTTGAGAAATAATACCCTGTCACCGGAACGCCATCTGAGCAAATTGCCTCGGCTGGGTGATGTAGGTGTGAGGGTGGGTGGCGGGTGGATGGTAGGGGTGGATGGTGGCTGGTGGCTGGTGGGTGGTGGGTAGTGGGTGGGGGTTAAGGTTTTAGTTTTGTTTGTTGTTGTTTTACTTCATAGCAACATCTAAGGTCATATCAGGATGGGTACCGACTTGTGACAGTGCACACTCATGGCGACTTTATATAGTTTTGCTCCACTGGGAACTCAGGCCACCGGTACCACAACCCGATATCCCACACAGTCACATTATCCTGACACTGAGCTAACCAGTCCTTGCCCTGTCCTATTAATGCCGAGCACCAGGCTAGGAAGTGATAAGTATCAATTTGATAAGTCATTGGTTTGACTCGACCGGGAACCGAACTCCCGATCTCCCGCACCCAAGGCCTGCTCTCTACCCATTCGGCCACCGCTCGTGGTGGTGGAGGTGATGGGGGAGGGGAGGGGTGCTTGGGTGCGTGTGTGTGAGAGAGAGGGGGGGGGGTGGTTGTGACTTGTAAAACAAATTCTTGAACATTGTCATTTTGAGTTGTTGGCAATTGATTTAAACTCTATGTTCTTATATAGTTGCTCTCATACCATGTGAAGGGTCGACAGAGTAAACATAAAATCATTGTAAGAAATAAAATCATTGTCACTGTCATTGATATTGACTATGCTCCACTGCAGCTTTCAACCGGTGGCAACCTGAAAACAGAAGGTTATAACAAAGATGACAGTATCCTTCTAGTAAGAATGGACAACAGACGGGACTGCTACATGAGTGACAACCATCTGGGGCCACCATCTTTTTGTTCTCTTTTCTCTCTCTCTCTCTGTCATTCTCTTCCAATTTCGCAATTTTACGCCAATATAGATCACCACTGTGTAGTGGAACCATGACCTCCTCAGTTAATTCCTACTGAAGCAGGTTTTGCTCGGATTTAGGCAGGGTTGTCATTCACCCCTATTCTGGACAGGGGTGAACCTTTTATCTAACAGGCCTACACCACTTCTGACACTCCTACCCAATGTATGGTTAGTGAACGTTGTTCTGAACGTGGTTAGCAGAAGTTGTTCTGATATATGTGGGTGATGTAGCTTGAGCTGATGTGTAGGGGGGATTAGTGTGGTCATATCCGCACTGGGAGGGGGGATTAATGAAAGAGGATTTACCGCGTCGCAAAACAAATGGAAAGACTTAATGAGATATTTACATCAAAGCCGATTAAGAAATATTAATTAGTTGACAGTCATTGTTTCATCAGCTCTTCTCACTGCGGGGTTCTGCCACCATTCTCTATCGTTGGTTGGTTGTTGGAGTTTTACGTCCTGTTGGAGTTTTACTGTCTTCTGGTTACAGAAGGAGAGGGCGCCCTCGTCTCCGGTTCGAGGATACCATCAAGAGAAACCTGAAGCTGAGAGATATTAAGACCGACTCATGGACATC
Organism: Branchipolynoe longqiensis; assembly: GCA_030323885.1. Taxonomy (NCBI): domain Eukaryota; kingdom Metazoa; phylum Annelida; class Polychaeta; order Phyllodocida; family Polynoidae; genus Branchipolynoe; species Branchipolynoe longqiensis. The sequence goes on along the minus strand of CM059192.1, from coordinate 35,120,895 downwards.
ACTCTCACAACAGAGAGCTAAATGGAGAGCAGCAGTCAAGTAATGAAAGCAGTCTTTGTCGCATCGCGACCGACAGCATGATGATGATGATGACATCCTGGCAACATCAACGGTCATATCAGGATGGATACCGACTTGTGATAGTGCGCCCTCATGGCGATTTTATAGTGCTGCCCCAGTGGGAGACCAGGCCACCAGCACCATGACCTCATAACCCACCCAGTCACATTATCCTGACACTGAGCCAACCAGTCCTTGCCCTATCCTAATAATGCCAAGCACATGGCTAGGAAGCAACAAGTATAAATTGTTAAGTCATCGGTTTGACTCGACCGATTTACCAAAACGGGAGATGGACGCTCAACTCATTCGGCCATCCCGTCTGGTCCATTTTCTATCGTCATGATGAATCAGGAGCATTAACACAGGAGATAAAGCTGAATATCTATATGTGATTTTGTACTATTAATAAATTGATTAATTAATGACCTTTCACAGTGCCTCTCTGGCAGTGTTAATAAAAGCGACATCTTTTAAAAATTTTCCTCAGGACTCATCCGTTAAGCCCCTGTTACACCTCACTGGATTGGGGGAAACCGGCAGAAAACGAACAATGTCCGGTTTGTGTCCGTACAAGTTTTGAACATGCACAAAACTAGGAACGGATGCCGCTGGGCTGATGTCTACAGTTCTTGTCCAGTTTGATTTAGTTTCATCTGTTGGCTATCTGTTCATGTCCGTTTCCTGGCCATTTCCTGTCCGTTTCATGTCCGTTTCATGTCCGTTTGTCCAGCAGCCATTTACCCAATAGTGTAACATTTTGACACATTTCAATACATTTTGATGCTTATCACCACCGGACTAGACAATTCTGTCCGTTGCTCAATCCGGTTAGGTGTGACAGCCGCTTTAATGGCAGCACTTTACGGTAAATGCAAGTTCTGCTATACTTGAATTATTTTAACCGAGTTGTAGACATGTAGTATCGCCATCTTTCTTAGCACATCACCTAAAAAGGCTCTTGCTGGTGAGGGCACTCTATTCAATTTACATTAGAACTAGTATAGCTGCATAGAAAAAAAATGTATGAATGATTATAAGAATCCTGTGCAGACTAAATTCCATTTAAAAGTGCTGGCTTCCCATGCTGAAAGTTGGGGGTTCAAATCCCGGCCGATTAAAACCAATGACTTACAAATCTAATACTTGTCACTACCTAGCCTGGCTCTCGGACAAGGATAGGACAAGGACTGGTTAGCTCAGTGTCCGGGTAATGTGATTAATCGAGTCATGGTGCAGGCGGAATGGTCTCCCAGTTGGGCAACACTGTGTTGCCCAACTGGGAGACCATGCCGCAATGAGTGCGCATTGCCACAAGTCAGTACCCATCCTGATATGACCTTAGATATTGCCAGGATGTAAATCCCTAAAAAACAAACAAATTCGATGACTGTTTCATGTGATTAGATAATATGGCACAGACCATGTTATACTGTGTAGTATATCACGGTAATATGACGCTCCTAGATGTCTACTCAGTTGATGAATATACCTTCCAGTATAGGACTGTGGCCAATCCATTCATTACTTTTACTTTAAATGATATTCATGTTGAAATTAGTGTTGGATCGAGTGTCTACTCATGACGCAAATACCAAATATGTTTTAAAGCTGTTAAAGCATCACATTTTGAAAAGAAAACCCTTACTTAGATTTGATCCTAAATATCTAACGTAGATACAGGTGCACTTCTTAAACAGTAAATGTTATTGCCGCGTAGAAGGAAGGGATACAAAGTTGTCCACCCCCACCACCCAAATGGGCCCCCCCTCCCCTGCCACCACCCGTAACCATTATGAACAAACCATCAACACACCAAACATCCTACTATCAAGCTGTTTAAACACATTGAATAGTATATAAGACAGACAAAATGTCTTTTCAACTATAAACTTACCTTGTTTTATAAGAGAAAAATGTAACCCATAATGGTTGTTTGAGTTTCCCTGAGTATACACTTTCTACTCGGTGCTGCTCCCCATTTCTGCATGAACTACAGTGACTGGTGCTGTACATTATACAACAGGACCCACTCCCTTAATTCTACAGCATCGGTGCTGTAACTAATACAGCACTGATCAAACTTAGATTATTTAGACTGTCAATTACAATAGTAAGATGGCCGGAAGACCAGTGCTGATTCAGCGCTGACAAATGTCATATTCAGATGAATAAATACTTTACCAAAAAAAAAAGAAAAGAAAAGTCACTTCTACAAAACCCGAGACTGTTGAAGCCTATGATGTCCAGAATTTCGATATACTTTTTGTTTTGTTTGTTTAACGACCCACCCAGCATAAAAAGTAAACAGCGGCTATTGGGGGTCTATTGGGGGTAAGCATTTCGATATACATGCCAAAAGTAATTTTGTATGTTCATCAATTCAAATATCTCCCAAGTTAACCATTCATTATACAAGTCTGAAGTTTGAAGTAACCTTGATTACAAATGTGGATTATAACGATCACTCTAATATATTTACCGAAACAAATATGTCAGAATCTCAAAACCATCAGACTAATCTAACTGCAAGCTACGATTCCAGAGGCAAGACACAAAACAAACCCTGTACACGATATGGGATATTTGATTTGCATATCTGACATTTGATTGTGACATTATATTGATACGAACATTGATACGATATCTGATGTGTGATATGCTTACGTGATATGAAATGTGTGAAAATATGATATTGTCATGGGGTTGATGAAAATGGGAAATATTGCGCCTAGAGCGGGACTCGAACCCACATCTCTTTGCATTCCGGGCCAGTGTGCTAACCATTACACCACCTAGGAAGGTGGCGCCACAGTGTCTTATCGGTGATGTTTATCGGCTGCCCAGTCTCGGTGTCCGAATTACCCATGTTAAATATAACATGTACAATTGCTTTGGTTTTGAAATATTGATGCTTCGTCAGACTATGCAGCTTTAAATGATTTGTGTAGATTACCACCAGCATCTCAAGCTGGAAGACCAGTATCCGAGCACTAACAACTCTTTCATTCTTAACCATAAACAATGAAGAGTTCATGTGCAAAACCACGTAAACATCAATAACAACAATGTAGTTTAAATTATAGATTTTCACCTGAAAATAATTTTAATTCTCACTAATTCCACTATAAAAAAATATACTTTTTGTAGGTTTGCTTCCAATGTTTATCTCCATTTTTGGATTGGCGTTTACGTGGTTTTGCACTTGAACTCTTAAAATATTACCTCCAAAATTGCGGGAGTGGGTGGTGTTCCCGCCTTGTCTGTTGCTGCTCAGGTTTCACCATTGTGTGCATTTCCTGTCGGCTTGGTGCCTTTTCGCGGTAGAGTGGCCAATTTTGCATTCTATCAAGCTCTTTCCCTTCCTGATTCATTCGCAAGTTATATACGCTCTAAAACTGGTCTCTATATGAGGAGAGTGGTTTGCAACGTTGAAAGCCTGTGTTAAGGCCCGGTCACATACATGTTAGTGGACGTAGTTGAACGTAGTGGAGGCTAACCTAGTTGAACATAGTTGAACATAGTTGAACGTAGTGCAACGTACAGGCATCCATACTTCTCCCTGATGAGAACATGATAAGAACGTGTGTGGTCCGTGAGTTCCAATTTAAGCTTTGGACATGTTCAAAAGAGAAGTACATTTGAGGCAGACATAGCCTCCATGATGATAATGTACTCTAGCATACTCTAGCATACTCTAGCGTACTCTAGCGTACTTCTTAATGTACTCTAGCATACTTTGACATGCACAAAACCTTGGCCGTTCTGCCATGGTCACATAGCCGTTAGTGGAAGAAGTTGAACGTAGTTGAACATAGTGGAGGGTAACGTAGTTCAACATACTTCAACATAGTTGAATGTAGTTGGATCCATACCGTAACATACCGGGATCTGTACCATAATGTATTTATCCGTACCATTAGGTGGGTCATCAACCAAAACCTGCCATACCTTAACGTATTTGAATGTAGTGACAGCACGTTTCACCCACGTTTCACCCACGTTATTCTATCTATGTTCAACTATGTCCACTAACGTGTATGTGACCGGGTTATTAATACTAAGATATCTATTTCCTTTCCCTCAGTGTGGCTTATTCCATAGTCAAAGATTAGCTAAAGTTTCATAATTTGATGGTTTTGATTTTCTGGCGGATTTCTTTTTTCTCTCCTGTTTATCATTATCATTATCATTATCATTATCATTGCTCCTCTACTTAGAGTAGGCGATGGTTAGGGTGGGTGTCATAAGTGGATAGAGTGCTCGCATCCTACGCAGCAGGTCAAGAGTTCACTTCCGGGCCACGTCAAAATGGAAACCTACAACTAGGATAGGCTAGGATAGCCTAGGATTGGGCATGGACTGGTTTGCTCAGTATCAGGATAACGTGACCGAATAGGGTATCCGATCATGGTGCCCTGTAGCCATTTAAAATAAAAGTTACTTCAAACTAAAGTAAGATACATTATAACGACCAACATTAATATATCTACCTCAGAAAATGACAAAAACTGAAAACCATCGGACTATGCAACTAAACACTGCCTTGTTTCGGTTCAGTAAATTCTGACGAGTGCCTTGTGGTTAGATAAGGCACTGGGTGTAGTAGGTTGCGTCTTAATATGGCCTTTCCCACTTCTTGCTCTTACATTTTTTTCTCCCCCATCGAGGACGTCTGTCTATGAATCGGTCTTTTACTTCCTTTGATATTTACGTTTTCCTGACAAGGTAGTTCCCATTTTGTGTGTAGCTCCAGTATCTTGTTTACGCACTCAGCGACATTTTTTCTTCTTCTAAAGTCTAGCCTAGTGACAGAACAGTGTTCGTCAGGAGCCTTCATTTATAGTTTTATAATCTTATAACATCTTCAAGCACCTGTTATGGTGGCTTTTCACTTAATATTCAGGGAATATCAATTATTGTTTTACGGCAGTCCTGCAATCTACAACATTAGACTATGAACACTCCTGCATTGTATTAGAGTTTTTTTATATTATTAGCTTCTTTATAATTATTATATATAATATATCGAAGATATTTGTATATATATATATATATATATATATATATATTTGAAGTGAGAGCTGGGAGACCGTTGGAGTCGGTTCCCAGGCGGCGGGAAGCAGAGAGTGCCAGGTTACATAGGGGCCTGCAGACAATAAGGAGTGTTGGGAAGCGAGAGGTGCCCAGACAGGGACACCGAAAAACATTTGGGACTATTCTTTATTTATATTCACATAATTAATTACATAGCACACACACATATACATATATATATATATATATATATATATATATATATATATATATATATATATATACATATATGTATGCATATATGGCCAGTGAAAGTGTAGGTAGTCATTCCTGAGTTTGTACAGTATTTTATATCTGTGAAATGAAATGAATTTGATGATCTTGCACCCAGTATTCTCCAGTTTCGCACAGCCCTCTGGGACTTGCCAAACTACAGGCTGATTCATTCCCTGATGTTGTCTTCCCACCGGTTCCTTTGTCCGTCTTGTCTTCTTCCTTCTTTCGCTGTGCCTTTGGAACATTGGTTTTGGACAGACCTGGTGTGTGTATGGGAGTGCGGGAAGAATGTCGATGTTGGGGGTATAGGGTGAGGTATGTACGTGTGTATGTGTGTATGGTGTTAATATCGGGGGGATGTCGGTGTGGGTGTGTGGGTTGGGAGGTGGTGTGTATGTGTGTATGTGTGTGGTGTGTATATGGGGGGCACGTCGATGTGGGTGTGTGGGTTGGGAGGTGGTATGTATGTGTGTATGTGTGTTTAGTGTGTACATGGGGGGGGGGGGCACGTCGATGTGGGTCTGTGGGTTGGGAGGTGGTGTGTACTTGTGTATGTGTGTGTGGGTGTGTATATGGGGGGCACGTCGATGGGGGTGTGTGGATTAAGAGGTGCTGTGTATGTGTGTGGTGTGTATATGGGGGGCACGTCGATGTGGGTGTGTGGGTTGGGAGGTGGTGTGTATGTGTGTATGTGTGTGGTGTGTATATTGAGGGGCACGTCGATGTGGCGTGTGGGTTGGAAGGTGGTGTGTATGTGTGTATGTGTTTATGTGTGTATGTGTGTATGTGTCTATGTGTGTATGTGTGTGGTGTGTATATAGGGGGCACGTCGGTGTGGGTGTGGGGGTTGGGAGGTGGTGTGTATACACACATACACATGTACACATGTATGTGTATGTGTGTGTGTGTATGGTGTGTATATAGGGGGCCCTCGGTGTGGGTGTGGGGGTTGGGAGGTGGTGTGTATGTGTGTAGTGTTAATATGGGGGGATGGTCGATGTGGGTGTAGGGGTTGGGAGGTGGTATGTATGGTGTGTATGTGGTGTGTGTGGTGTGTGGTGTGTGGTGTGTGGTGTGTCTGTCTGCGTGGAGGGACATGTTGGTGTGGGTGTATAATGTATGTGTGGGTGTGTAATGTATGTGTGGGTGTGTAATGTATGTGTGGTGTGTGTTGTGTGTGTCTGTCTGTCTGAAGGGACATGTTGGTGTAATGTATGTGTGGGTGTGTAATGTATGTGTTGTGTGGTGTGTGATGTGTGGTGTGTCTGTTTGTTTGTTGTTGTTTTACGTCCTAGCAACATCTAAGGTAATATCAGGACGGGTACTGACTTGTGACAGTACGCACTCATTTTATAGTGCTGCCCCACTGCGAAATCAGGCCGCCGGTACCATGACCCGATATCCCACTCAGTCACATTATCCTGACACTGAGCACACCAGTCCTTGCCCTGTCCTAATAATGCCGAGCGCCTGGCTAGGAAGTGACAAGTATCAATTTTTAAGTCATTGGTTTGACTCGACCAGGGTTCGAAACCACGACCCCACGATCTACCAGCACGGGAGACGGATGCTCTAATTCATTCGGCCATCCCGTTTGTGGTGTGTGTCTGTCTGCGTGGAGGGACATGTTGGTGTGTGGGTGTGTAATGTATGTGTGGGTGTGTACTGTATGTGTGGGTGTGTAATGTATGTGTGTGGTGTGTGGTGTATGGTGTGTGGTGTGTGGTGTGTGGTGTGTGGTGTGTGGTGTGTGAAGGGACATGTTGGTGTGGGGATGTGTAATGTATGTGTGGTGTGTGAGTGTGTAATGTATGTGTTGGTGCGTACTGTATGTGTGGTGTGTGGTGTGTGGTGTGTGGTGTGTGGTGTATGTGTGAAGGGACACGTTGGTGTGTGGGTGTGTAATGTATGTGTGGGTCCATAATGTGTGTGCGGGTGTGTAATGTGTGGTTTGTGTGTGGTGTGTGGTGTGTGGTGTGTGGTGCATGGTGTGTGGTGTGTGGTGTGTGGTGTATGGTGTGTGGTGTGTGGTGTGTGGTGCATGGTGTGTGGTGTGTGGTGGTGTGGTGTGTGACTGTGTGAAGGGACACGTTGGTGTGTGGGTGATGTAATGTATGTGTGGGTGTGTACTGTATGTGTGGGTGTGTAATGTATGTGTGTGGTGTGTGGTGTATGGTGTGTGGTGTGTGGTGTGTGGTGTGTGGTGTGTGGTGTGTGAAGGGACATGTTGGTGTGGGGATGTGTAATGTATGTGTGGTGTGTGAGTGTGTAATGTATGTGTGGGTGCGTACTGTATGTGTGGTGTGTGGTGTGTGGTGTGTGGTGTGTGGTGTGTGGTGTATGTGTGAAGGGACACGTTGGTGTGTGGGTGTGTAATGTATGTGTGGGTCCATAATGTGTGTGCGGGTGTGTAATGTGTGGTTTGTGTGTGGTGTGTGGTGTGTGGTGTGTGGTGCATGGTGTGTGGTGTGTGGTGTGTGGTGTATGGTGTGTGGTGTGTGGTGTGTGGTGCATGGTGTGTGGTGTGTGGTGGTGTGGTGTGTGACTGTGTGAAGGGACACGTTGGTGTGTGGGTGATGTTGAGCATGGAGTGTGTGTTTGTGAGGGGGCAAGTCGGTGTACGGTGGATGTCGTTTGTTTGATGGGGCTTTGTTGCTGCCCTTGCAACATCTAAAGTCGGATCAGGGCGGGTGACGGTAAGGTGTGGGGAGGTTTATTTATTAAATGTATAAATCGTATCGATAACACATTCCTTATGCTGATATGATATTGCAAAGCCAAATTACCTTCTTAATCTGTTAAGTTGTGCATAATTGGATGACTTTGAATTTCTGCCATGACCCGGATACGAACCCGGAACCGGAACCCGGGCATACACCGTAACATTAACGGGAGCTTACACGCTATGGGCAGAATAAATACCGTATATATACAAACAAATAAAAAGTATATATACAGTACAACCCCGTTAAACCAAGCTCGGCCAAATCAAACGATCGGTTAATCCAAACTTTTTTCGGCGGCCCGGCAAAATACTACCATTTATCATATAAAAAAGTTGGTTAAACCAAAGTCGGTTAATCCAAAGTATCGGTTAATCCAAACAAAATTGTCGGCCCCAGGCCACTTCCGATACAGTTAAAACAAACTTTCATGTGGTTTTAAGGTCATCTGAGACTTTTTATATGATAAATGGTACTATTTTGCCAGGTCGGCGAACAAAGTTTGGATTAACCGAACATTTGATTTAACCGAGGTTGGTTTAATGGGGTTAAACTGTATATACATAAAAAACAATAATCATTGTGTCCACATATATTGTACATTCATAATGCACCCCTGTTTTTGCCAAAGCCAAGTCAAATTCAAAGCTTGGTGAAACCAATGATCGGTTATAGCGATATAGCGAATGGTAGACAGGAAGTGTGAACACTTATTTGTCTCTCTTTTTTGTTGTTGTTGTACATTAGTTGTCCCAAGCAGGGGAAATCCCAGTCACAGACGACTGGTCTTCCCCACTCCACTGCTGGTCGATAGAAAGCCCGAGCCTACACTTTTACCGACCCAAGGGATTTTTAACCTCCCACACCACATAGACATGGTATGAGAGCAACCGGCCTTTGATGACGCTGTAAGTTATACACAGCGGTGGAATTCCAAATTGGCAGAGCTGGGGGCATGGGGAATCGAACCGCCGACCCTCACATTAGGAGTCTGACCTAGAAAAAGGTCAGACACTCTAACCACTCCACCAGAGAGAACACCACAGCCACAGAGAACACCGGTTAATCCAAACAAATTTATAGGGTCCCTTCAAGTTTGGTTTAACGGGGTTATACTGTATATATATATTTGGCTGATTGATATAACCTACCTTACATTAGGTTGAAGTAACTTCTATTTCTATTTTAAATGGCTAACTAATTTTGATCTAGTCATATGACATTACCATTTCCATATTGCTGTGAAACTTGTGGCTTATAGAATTGTATTGCATTATATGCTGCAAATTGTGTATTCAACAGTTATTGTATGCCTTGCTATATATAGACCATTTTTGTGTAAATAATTCTGAATCGAAAATTAGCTGCAAGGAGAATAAACATATTTTTTAAAAACAAACTAAAAACAAACTTTGGAGACTTTGGAAGGAAAAACAATAATGTTGCAACAATAATGTTGACATGCATGTACAAATGTTAGACATCTTAGGTTTCAGCAATGAGAGGTTATGTTATAAAATCTAGCGGAGTGTTTTGGTTTGGGACAATTGATGCTATAAAGGATATAAAGGATATAAAGGACCTACCCTATGAACAAAAGCTTAGGGAATTGAAAATTCCTACCCTTTCCTACAGAAGGAAAAGAAGTGACATAATTGAAGTATTTAAAATTATAAAGGGTTTTGATAAAATAGATATGAACATATTTTTCACCTTGAATAAAAGAGAAGACAGTCAGGGCCATACTCTCAAACTAGTAAAACCCAGAGCCATTTCAAAGTTAAGGCAACATAGTTTCTCAAACAGGATCATAAATATATGGAACAGTCTCCCACAAAATGTTATTGAATCCGAGTCAATTAATTCATTCAAGAATAGATTAGAAAAAGCATGGGCTGATGACCCAGGGAAATTTGACCCCTTATTCACCACATGCTACTAATTACTCCTTGTGTTGCTTATTTACTTGCACTCAAGCAAAAATGAGAGACAAATAAGTGTTCACACTTCCTGTCTGCCATTCGCTATATCGCTATATCGCTATATCGCTATATCAAACTATGTTGCTTTAAAGCTAATGATATAGGGCTTCTGAACTGCGTATCGGTTTCGCCTATTATTATTATTATTATTATTATTATTATTTTCTTTGGTAAATGAATTTTATTCATATATATATTTTTTTTGTCAGTGCAGTACAAGTATATAGGTCAGTACAAGTATATAGGTGTTACAAGTATATAGGTCTTTACACAATTTCTTTACATGATTCATATAGTAAATTGAAGTATGAAGTAAATTATTATCTCGGTCAATGCCCATTTCAGAGGTCACCGGGCCTCAAACCCCACATCGGGTAATAACTTCTCTACTTCAATTGGCGCCATAATACACCAGGATTAGCGGAGAGAACAGATTGCCAAGGCCACATAGCCCGTATGTGCTTTCAGTCCAGCTGAGATGGAGAGAAAAGGATTTTGCTCGTCATGGCACTTTTTTTTCTTTTTTGTTGTTGTCCATTAGTTGTTTAAGCAGGGGAAATTTCAGTCATAGACGACTGGTCTTCCTCATTCCACTGCTGGTCGATAGAAAGCCCGAGCCTACACTTTTACCGACCCAAGGAATTTTTAACCTCCCACATCACATAGACATGGTATGACAGCAACCAGCCTTTGATGGCGATGTAAGTTATACACAGCAGTGGAAATCCAAATTGGCAGAGCTGGGGGCACGGGGAATCGAACCGCCGACCCTCAGATTAGGAGTCTGACCTAGAAAAATGTCAGACACTCTAACCACCCCGCCACAGAGAACTCCACTTGGTGTGTATTCATTCAGTGTGAGTGGATGAATAAGGGGATATGGGAGCCCGTTCTCAGAGCCTGCTCCTCAGTTAATACAATGTTCTTTTGTTTGTACTTGGTCTGTTTATACTTACTCCTCTCTCCACACTGAAATTCTGCTAATGCTTGCCCCTCTGTTTATACTTAGTCATATTGTAAAATATTCCGATAATCATCGGAGGAGGGAAATGGAAATCCTCTATTATTATTACGTGTGGCCGGCCAAGAGTGTGTGTATATGTGTGTTGTGTGTATATATATATATATATATATATATATATATATATATATATGGCTTGGCCCATGCTTGATGGCAGGTAATTATAGAATTAGGATTGACAGGTCTGGGTGAGTACACTCAGGGCATGTCTCTCTGCTGAGGTAGGGGGGTCAATGCACACAGGGGTCAGGGTTGGTGGTGGCCACAGGTCCACCAGCTCCGGTGGTGGGCAGACCACTGGTGGTCATGGTAACCAGGAATGCTGAGACCCTATTGGAGGAACTGGGAATGCTGCTTCCCTATTGGTTGAATGTATGGCATGATCCTATACCAACAATGCTGTTCTGTTTATACTTGCTGATCTTTATACTTGTTGCTCTGTTTATACTTGCTGATCTTTATACTAGTGCTAGTTATACTTGCTGATCTTTATACTTGCTGCTCTGTTTATACTTGCTGCTCTATTTATACTTGCTCTATGTTTATACTAGCTGCTATGTTTATACTTGGTGCTCTGTTTATACTTGCCACTCTGCTTATACTCCAGGCTGTTTATATTTACACTTCTTTTTATAATTGGTTCGTAGGAAATGCTTGCTGCTTGAAATATGTATGCATCATGGTCTGTTTATACTCGTTGCTCTATTTATACTTGGGGCTATGTTTATAATGGCTGCTCTGTTTATACTTGGTGCTCTGTTTATACTTGCCACTCTGCTTATACTCCAGGCTCTGTTTATATTTACACTTGTTTTTATAATTGGTTCCTAGGAAATGCTTGCTGCTCGATATATTTATGCATCACAGTATGTTTATATTTGCTGCTATGTTTATACTTGCTACTATGTTTATACTTGCTTTGCTGTTTATACTTGCTACCCTCTTTCTACTTTCTATTATCTTTATACTTGCTGGTCTGTTTATTCTTGCTGTTCTGTTTATACTTGCTGTCCTCTTCATATTTGCTCCTCTGTTCATCCTTTCCTCGTTGTTTATCATTGCTTCTTCTTCTGCTTTCCACTTCGTTGCTTCCATTCCTTAAGCATCCACAATTAACAAACATAATTAAAAAGAAACCAAAGCCACATTCAAACAGTTCAGAGATGTGTTGGAAATAACAACATTTATCAGTATTACACTCATGCTCTTAACACAGGAGAAAGAACTTGAAAGAAAGAGAAAGACCGACACGTCAGTGCCATTCAGTAAAGGTGTTCAAATTAGCACTGACTGGCTGTTCACCGCTTCTTGTAGTTGTACCATTTAAAACAAATTAAGCCAGTGGCTCGCAAAAGGTTAAAGTTGCATAGGCCGATGGTTTTGAGTTTCTGTCATTTTCCTGAGATAAATACATTATGCCCGGTTCACACCTCCCGTATACGACCTAAAACTGCCCGTTTCGCGACTAAGTTTGAGTTTTAGTCGTTAGGTGTGCGACCCACTAGCACACCAGAGCCTTGCGATTCATGACTTAAAACTCAGTTTTAGGGCTTAAAACTTGAATCGCAAGACATTCAAAAAATGAATCGGCCAGTTTTATGTCGCGAAACGGGACGGGTCGGATTGTGAAACACAGTCAGTTTTAGCGCGTGAATCATATGTGGGAGGTGTGTACCAGGCATTAGGTTAATTGTTATAATCAATCAAACTGCAGTGTACAATAATTCGAAAGGCAGCTTAACACGGAATTAACAGCAATACCAGATGAACCACAGATTCCAGGATACACCAGCAGATTCAAATTCATTGCTGCACATGACAAAACTGAACAGAGCGTCCTCACCACATGTGGTGGGCCCTAACGGTGGAGTCTCCGACTTGGCCTGAGCATACAGCTAATCTTATCTTATCTAATCTATAGCCTTAGTTTGAAGTAACTTTTATTGTAAATGACTAACTTTTAACATATTTGAAGTGCCAACATGCAAAATTAATTTTGGCAAGCACGCCAAAAACTCTGACACCATAGCCTCCTCATAACTGATTCTATTAAATTACCTCAGTATTCCCTTCTATGTGGTGACAAATGTTTCATAAATACACCCGTATCTAAATTAGATGTGAAGAATCAAATCTAGATAATTGTTTGGGTTTTGAAAATTTGATGTTTTCATCAGACTATGCAGCTTTAATATCAATACCGTAAATAGATCGCCAAGTTGGCAAAGATCTGCAGATTCCGAGAAATGAAGCGGAAACTAGGAAGGAAATAAATAGCCTTAAATCGTCGCCTCCATTAAAAGCTCATCCATGCATGGTGTTAGTGTGTTGACTAATTTAACTAATTACAATAATTGGTCCCGCACTGCTAATATCTCTTCACAGAGCAGCAAAAATATCATCCGCATGATATTTTTAAAGAAAGTTTTGCATGCTTATCTAACCTATATCGTTTTGGATATATATATATATATATATATCTATATATATATATATATATATATATATATATATACACACACATGCATATTGTCGTAGGCAGTGATGCAAATGGGAAATATTGCCCCTAAGAGCACGATTTGAAACCACACTTCTTGCCATATCGAGGCTAGCACCCTAACCATTAGACTACCAAAGATCCCTGAGGCAATCACCCCAGCCTTCCTTACCTTACAGGGCGCGGTGGCCGAATCGGTAGAGCACAGGCCTCCCGTACAGGAAATCGGGAGTTCAATTTCCGGTCAAGTCCAACCAATGACTTACAAAATTGATAATTGTTGCTTCCTAGCTTGGCGCTCAGCATTAATAGGATAGAGCAAGGATTGGTAGCTCTGTGTGGGGATAATGTGACTGAGTGGGATATTGGGTCATGGTGCCAATAGTCCCATATCCCAGTGGGGCAGCACTATAAAGTCACCATGATTGTGCACTGTTGCAAGCTGGTACCCATCCTGATATGACCTTAGATGTTGCCAGGACGTAAAACTCCAACAATCAACCAACCCTATCCTTACCTACCTGTCTCCCTGGCTCCTTGCCTGAGAGGTCACTGCAGACTACTAGGCTATCATCACATTTACATCGCGTCCTGATATGACCTTAGATGTTGCCAGGATGTAAAACTCCAACAACCATCCAACCATATCCTTCCCTACCTGTCTTCGTGGCTCCTTGCCTGAGCGGTCACACCACATTACTACGCTATCATCACACTTACATCACGTCCTGATATGATCTTAGATGTTGCAAGGATGTAAAACTCCAACAACACAACCAACCAACCAGTCATATTTACATCTCTGGGGCCTCTTTTCGCTGGGATCATCGAGTGAATTATTATCACAACGCTCCCTGTTCTCGAACCATTCGCAGAGGTCAAAGGATAATGGTAGTGCAGGCTCATTAAGAAGTGGGCGATAATATGGGTAATTAATCACACGAACGAGGAGCCCATGTTATGGAATTTTAATGAATCAAGACATGTAAAAAGCAAGTACAGTAATACTAATATGAGATCAATACGGTTAGATAAAGTTCGACTCAGGCCCTCAACCCTTGCATTTGATTGTTCGTTTGATGGGTTGGGTGGGCGGCTGAGTTGCGGTGGTCTGGTGTTGATCGTCTGACTGCATGGTTGGTAGTGCTGGTGAGTATGGTATGGTATGGGGTGTTCGCAACCTTATGACGGTTACCGGTTGCAGGACTGCAACATTTGTAGAGAGGCTCCGATAAATCGGCCCAGTCTTTGGTTAAGACATGTCTTCTGCGGTGAAGTGGTCTCAGAGGAAGTGTTGTGAAGGCTGGGGACATCCTTCAAGACGTGGTGACGACGGGGCGTCGGGTGGCAGCGGATCTCTCCGTGCCGTCTGTTTGTAGTGATCTGTATGGTGTCTGTAGGGGAGCACTCGTATCCGGTCAGCAGGGGTGTGAGGAAGGCGGGCAAAGGTGGTAGCAGCGGTCGTTCCAGCAACAAGAACCAGTCAGAGAAAAGGAAAAAAGGTCAAGAGCCCCCCCCAAGAACACAACAACCCTGGTTAGGGGAAGAAGTGAGCCTGGGAGAAATCGAGTGGGCAGATCTAGGAAAGAGAAATGAGGAGAGTTGAGTCAAAGGCCCGTGCCTATCTGCCCTATGGTAACCAACCGGCGAGCCATAGACACGGACAGAGTAAGGGTAGAAAGTGAAAATGCCGGCAGGCACCCCCTCCTGGAACTCTTTTCAGACATATCAAGGAGGTGTCCGGCCGGCGGAGAGGTGATAGAGAGAGGTGTGGACGAGGTGCGGTCCGGATAGCAAGTCGCTGGTGAGTGGTGAGCTTCTCGCTTATATAGGTCAGGCGGCGTGCGGGTCTCGCGAGGCGAGATCGTGATGTCAGAGTCTCGCATAGTAGTTTTGGCTGTCTCCGGCAGGGTTAGTTGGTGAAGTCTAGTTCAGATGGCGCCACGGTCAGGGGGGGGAGGGGGTTGGGGGTCTCGCGCAGGGGAGGTCGTGAGTCAGAGTCTCACGTAGTAGTTTTGTTGTCTCCGGCAGGGTCAGTCGGTGGGTTTGTAGATCATATGGCGCAGGGTAGGGCTCCTCGTCCGCGTGCAAATTATCCATGTTGGTAGACCATCATGAACAATGACGCCATATGACCCATTGCTGCAGCCTGAGAGACCCACCGGGAGGCTCAAAGGGCAGGGGCCCGTCTGATTGCTTGACACACCGGAAGTGATGCGCTTATTTGGAAGGTTTATCTGCTTTGTCATGGCAATAGCAATTGAAGAAGTGAATCTGGAGGCAGACAGCATTATATATTGTCTGATTCCAAGCGCTAATTTCATTGGCTGGGCCGGTGGATGCGTGCGCATCCGATACCCAATCGCCATTCCGCAAATCCACGTGTCATACATTAAAGTCGCCACGAGTGTGCACTGTCGGCTCTTACATATCAAACTTAGATGGGGGCCACATTAAAGGAATACTAAAGTTGCATAGTTCGATGATTTCGCGTTTCTGTCATTTTCTGAGATAAATATATTAGGTTGATGGATATAATCTACCTTACTTTAGTTTGAACCAACTTTTATTTTAAATGGCTAACTTAGGCGATATTTAAAGTGCAAACATGCACAATTAATTTTGGCAAGCACAGCAAAACTCGGACAGCATAAGCTTTGGCAGTGACAGGGCCTATTAAATTTCTTCAGTATTCCCTTCTATGTGGTGACATGTTTAATAAGTGCACCACTATCTAAGTTAGATATGTGGAATCAAATCTAGATAATTGTTTCAATTTTGAAAATTTGATGTTTTCATCAGACTATGCCGCTTTAAAGACATGACAAGCGCACACTTACATATCAAACTTATATGTCGCCACATTAAAGGAATATTAAGTCAATTTAATAGAACCTGTCACTAATGATAGATATAAAAACATGTCACTCATGTCAAACCTAACCCCAGCTGTCACCCAGATCTAGATCCAACCCCAACCCCAGCCATCACTCAGATCTAGATCCAAACCCAACCCCAGCCATCACCAAGATCTAGATCCAAAGCAAACCCCATCCATCACCCAGATCTAGATCCAAACCCATCCCTCACACAGATCCATATCCTAATCAACATCAGTCCCGTCTGGTCCATATCTAGATTAAGATCTAAACCTAATTCCCACCCATATTCGCATCCAAAGAACAACTGTATCATCCATCGAGATCCAGATCAAAATCTAGATCCAAGTCCAGATCTAGATCCAACCCAATCCCAGTCCCTCGCCCAGATCCAATTCAACACCAGACCCAAGCCCCACCCTGACCCAGATCTAGATTAACCCGAAACCATTTCACAACCGAATACAGAATCAAACCCAACCTTGTCTTCCATCCAGATCCAGATCCAAATCTAGATCAAATCCAGATCCATTATCCAAGCCATGTCCAGCCCCCTCACCCAGATCCAAATCAACACCAGTCCCAAGCCCCACCCTGTTCCAGATCTAGAATAAAACCTAAACACACTTCACAACCAGATACAGATCCAAACCCAGCCATATCCTCCATCCAGATCCAGAATCAAATCCAGATCCAAATACAATTCCAGATCTAGATCCAACCCAATCCCACCCCTACCTATATCCAAATCAACATCAATACTAAATTCCAGCACCCGTCAAGATCCAGATCAAATCTGATGCCAGCCCTCATCCAGATCCAGATCCAAATCCAGATCCAAATCCAAATCCAATTCCACATCCACATCTAATCCATTCCCAGTCACAACCCCAATCCAGATTGAAAACCAACATCAGCCCTCAACCACATCCAGATCTAAATCCAAATCCAGATCCAGATCTAACCAGTCAGTACCCCGATCCAGATCCAAAACAAGCCCCAGTCCACACCCAAATCCAGATCAAATTCCAGATCCAGGTCCAGATTTTAATTCAGATCCAGATCTAAATTCAGATCTAAATTCAAACCATAACACACTCCCCAGCCACACCCAGCTCGAGCTCCAACCACCCACCCATCCTAGACCCGCCCTCTATCCCCACCCCGCTCAACTACCGTCCACAACAGACACACAGGGAGAGCGGTGTGTCTACACAGACCCGACCCTAACCTCAGTCAGCAAAGCGCAGTGCAAACAATCCCAACCCGCAAAGTCCTGCTACCCACAAACCCAACACACCACAGAAAGGGCACCCTAGTACCCTTGTACCCTAGTATCCTTGTACGCTGCTACCCTAGTACCCCAGAGCCATTGTACCCTTATGCCCTAGTACCATCATACCCTCGTACCCTTGTGCCCTTTTGTCCTTGTGCCCTTATACCATTGTACCCTTATACCCATGTACCCTTACACCCTTGTATACATTGTATGGTTGTACCCTTGTACCCTTGTACCATTGTACCCATGTACCTTGTGCCCTTGCACCCTTGTACCCATGTACCATTGTGCCCTTGTACCCTGTACCCTTGTACTCTGTACCCTTGTACCCTTATATCCGTGTACCCTTACACCCTTGTATACCTCGCATGCTTATACCCTTGTACCCTTGTACCGTTGTACCCTTGTGCCCTTGTAATCGTGTACCCTTGTACAAATGCACCCTTCTACCATTGTACTCTTGTGCCCTTGTACCCTTGTGCCCTTGTAAGCTTGTACCCTTCTACCCTTATTCATGTGTACCCTTACACCCTTGTATACCTTGTATGCTTGTACCCTTGTACCTTTGTACCTTTGTACCTTTGTACTCTTGTACCTTTGTACCATTGTGCCCCTGTACTCCTGTACCCTTGTACCCTTACACCTGTGTACCCTTACACCATTGTACCCTTGTGCCCTTGTACCTTTGTACCCTTGTACCCTCGTACGATTCTATGCTGATGCTATAATGCCAAGCCAAAACAAAAATATTGTTAACAAAATACACCAAAAGCAACGTTAAAGTATTGAAATGCCCCTTCCCCGGTAAAAATAACAACACAACCACGCGCAACCATCAACACCACCCACTAAATAATTCACAAATCTAATTATTCATATGAATTGCGCGGACAGTGATTAGATGTTTTAGTCGTTCATTATGTGAATATATATAACAAAGGCATGCGCAAGTTTTTAATTATATAAGTACTATTATGCATACTACCCATGCCGGTTTTCTCGACCAGTGGGGCGCCGCCTGGTGTCGCTTCCCTGTACCACAACTGAGTCACGATCGGCTCAAACCGGCTCAGTATATATATATATATATATATATATATATATATATATATATATATATATTGCTCAGTATCAATTACAAAGAAGCACAGTTGGAATTAGAGTTACTGAATGATTACAGTTGGCTCCAAGGGGAAGGTTATCCTGCTGATAATTGATATTGCATAACATGGGAGGGATCATCTTTAGTTATTTATATTAGTAACAATAGAACATGCATATATATTTAGATTTAAATATACTGTATATGTCCCAATAGAAGCATGCTACACAATAGAAGCACACACCCCATTTCAAGATTGAAAGCACGCACACATTTACGATCATATTCAGACTGAATGCACATACAATAAGACAATCCCACTTTATTTCAGAGGCACGACAAAAACAAATCCATGAAATTTGTTAACTTTGAATACATGAGCATCCATGTGTCTGCACTCATGCAGTGCGTGTCTATTGGGACATGTACGGTATGCATATATGCATACATATATATATATATATGAAAATCTAAAAAATAAATAAATTAAAGCCTCTAGAGCACATTGATTTTCATATCATCGCCAAACATATGATATATGCACTTTCCCACAGACAGGACAGCACATACCACAGCCTTTGATGAACCAAGTACTCTATGCATAGAGTACTTGACAAAAATCGAAAACTTTACCTGACCTGATATCCCACTCAGTCACATTATCCTGACACTGAGCCAACTAGTCCTTGCCCTATCCTATTAATGCCGAGCATCTGGATAAGAATTGACAGATGTAACTTTTTAAGTCATTTGCTTCATTTGACTAGGGTTCAAACCCATGGGTTCGAATCCCACAACTTATCAAAGTGGGAGGCGGACCCTCAACTCATTCAGCCATCCACCAGAAGGGGTGGCCGAATGAGCGTCCGTCTCCTGTTTTGGGAGATCGAGAGATCCGAACCCATGACTTTGTGGGTTCGAATCCTGGTCGGGTCAAACCAATGACTTAAAAATTGATACTTGTCGCTTCTTAGCCTGGAACTTGACATTATTAGTATAGGGCAAGGACTGGTTCGGTCAGTGTCAGGATAATATGACTGAGTGGGATGTCAGGTCATGGTGCTGGTGGCCTGGTTTCCCAGTGGGGCAGCACTATAAAGTCACCATAGGTGCGCACTGTCACAAGTCAGTACCCGTCCTGATATGACCTTAGATGTTGCTAGGACGTAAAGCAACAACAAACAAACAAACATTCGGCCATCCAGTTTGGATTTTCTGGAATAAAAGTGACTGAACTGAATATATATATATATATATATATATATATGGATAGTGATAAACCCTTTATCACACGCAATAAGCTCTGTAGGGGTCCTCCCCCCCACCCCCACCCCCACCCCCACCCCCTGTTGGAGGTGGGGGCGGGTACCAGCATGCTCCGCTCCCCTCCCTCCTCTGGTGGGACTCTCCACTCGTGTGGTAGCATATATGTATATATATATATATATATATATATATATATATATATATAGGTGGGTTGGTTATTGCAGCCTATATATTCAATTCAGAATATATAATAATTCTTCTGTTAAGATAATAGAGACAAGTGGTGCAGTATGAGTTAGCGGGAAAATAATTCCGATCAAGTGGAGTGTCCCGTCCCACACAGGGGGGTGGGGTGGGTGGTGGTGGTGGAGTGAGGTGCCCAGAGAGGAGGAGGGGGGGGGGGCATGGGACCACTATAGAGCTTATTACACGTGATAAAGGGTTTATCACTATCCATATATATATTTCTACGAAGAATTGATGGCAATCTGATTCATCATCGCATTGGTTTTGGACTGCTTTTTTATTGATTCAGTTTGATCAAAATGCGAAACAAAATCTATGCTCCTCTATTTATTTCACCTATCGCAGCCTGTCTGGTGGGCGAACAACCAAACCTGCGTTGGAGAAGTAATGAATGTGGTGCCACTGATTCCACAGGGAGCTAAATTTCCAAATAAATCCAGTGTATCGCCAGCAAGTTCAGCCGTGAGCCGATTATCCTTCTTTAATCATAGTTTTATATGGCGCAATAAATTGCTAAAATCCCATTATGCGTGTCCTGAAACGTAAGCAAAAGCCATCTAAAAATTAACCATGTGGAATTAATTTGTTTAATTAAACAATTTTTTTACTAAGTCTCATTATTCCTCAAATTATGCTTTTCTCAATGCTAAAAAACAGGTTTTTTAGCTGTTGAACACAACTCATCTGTACATACATCAAATGAATCTAAGGTGGTAGTAGTTGTGTAGGTGGATCTGTTGTGTTGCTGATCCCCGTAACTTTATTACTTTTACAAGGAACACTACAGCGGGCCAGCATTGAACACAAGCCTGAATACCCAGGCGCATATGCTATGGACAGGATAAATACAGCCTCAATTAAAAACAAACAAAAATGCTTATTTTGCATTAAATTTGTTTGTTGATTAATTAAATGTTTGATTATGGGTTTCGCTAATAGAAATATCAATGCAGGACATGTACTAACTTGTCACTGCGCACTCATATCGGCGTTATAGTGCTGCCTCACGGGGATACAATGCCTCACAGGGATACAATTCAATCACGTTGTCCTGACATTAAATCGACTAGTCCCTGCTCCATCCTATTCAATCCAACTGCCAGGCAAGGTAGCGACAAATACAAATGGTTTACCTCACTGGTTTGACTCTGTCGGGGATCAACACCACGAACCAGAACTTACTAACCATTTGTCGAGCAGGGACAGGAACATCTGCTGACACAGGACACTTAGTAGAACTGACTGCTCAAATAGCTGGACGATCCTCGGGTCGTGGAGGCGGAGGCTTCTCCGCTAGACGCCAGCGGAGCATGCACCGGCTCCGAGAATACCTGCACTTCACTAGCCTAATTATAACTGCCCTTCAGCACCGCCGAATCGCTACTTCGCCCATCCGCCAGAGCACAGCACAGCACAGCGCCGCGGCGCGTCGCGCCGTGCCGCGCTGCACCGCACCGCGCCGCACTGCACCGCACCCAACCGCGCCGCACCGCACCGCACCGCACCGCACCGCACCGCACCGCACCGCACCGCACCGCACCGCACCGCACCGCACCGCACCGCACCGCACCGCACCGCACCGCGCCGCGCCGCACCGCGCCGCGCCGCACCGCACCGCGCCGCGCCGCACCGCGCCGCACCGCGCCGCACCGCGCCGCGCCGCACCGCACCGCGCCGCGCCACACCACATACCACACCACACCATACCACACCACACCGCGCCACACTACACCACACCACACCACACCACACCACACCACACAACACCACACCACACCACACCGCACCACACTACACCGCACTACACCACACCACACCACACCACACCACACCGCACCGCACCGCACCACACCACACCGCACCACACCACACCGCGCCACACAACACCACACCACACTACACCACACCATACCGTGCCACACTACACTACACCACACCACACCGCACCGCACCACACCACGCCACACCACACCACGCCACACTACACCACACCGCACTACACCACACCTCACACCACACCACACCACACCGCACCGCACCGCACCACACCGCACCGCACCGCACCACACCACACCGCGCCACACTACACCTCACCGCACTACACCACACCACACACCACACCACACCACACCGCACCGCACCACACCACACCACACCGAACGACACCACACCGCGCCACACAACACCACACCACACTACACCACACCACACCGTGCCACACTACATTACTCTACACCACACCACACCGCACCGCACCACAACTGACTAAATCACACATCACCACTCAGTGGCCGTCTATCACATCAGTATCAATACCCAACCACCCGGAACCGTTTACTTCCGCTACGAAATGAGAATTACAAAATAGAGGATTTTCATCAGCGCCACCTGTGAAAAAGCTATTATAGAGGATTTCCATCAATAATCCACTTTCTGACTATGGTGGAAGAACTAATATAGTGGGTTGTACGCAGAATGCTAGAATAATAGAGGATTTCCACCACCAACCTGACCTCTGTTAGCAGTGGCAAGATGTAATGTGGGCAATGATCCTCTAGAGGATTTCCAGTACCAACCTGACCTCTGTTAGCAATGGCAAGATGCAATGTGGGCAATGATCATCTAGAGGATTTCCAGTACCAACCTGACCTCTGTTAGCAATGGCAAGATGTAATGTGGGCAATGATCCTCTAGAGGATTTCCAGTACCAACCTGACTTCTGTTAGCAATGTCAAGATGTAATGTGGCATGACACAGGGATTTCCAGTACCAACCTGACCTCTGTTAGCAATGGCAAGATGTAATGTGGGCAATGATCCTCTAGAGGATTTCCAGTACCAACCTGACTTCTGTTAGCAATGTCAAGATGTAATGTGGGCAATGATCCTCTAGAGGATTTCCAGTACCAACCTGACCTCTGTTAGCAATGTCAAGAACTAATGTGAGTAACGGTCCTGTAGTTGTTCCTGCATGAGCCTCACCACCACATGGTGGCGGCAACGTCTGCACTGACCACTAGTGACAGGTGGCAGCAAGCTGGCCAGACAGGGGTGGGGAGGAGAGGATCCCTGGGTGGACCGACCCCCCATACTGCGACTAGCCAACGGCCATCCCTCCACCATGATAAGTTACCTGCAACCCAGCTGGTCAGGGGCAGGGTCCCTTGGTTCTGTGAGCAAGGAATTAAACTTTGACATACATTTCGCTTCTCGTCTTCTCCTTGCATTGATTTGATTCGAAACCAAGGGGAACTGGCCGTATGTGCAAGACATGGCCTATAACAGTCCTCTAAAAGATTTCCACCTCCCACCTGCGCTCTGTTAGGAATGGAAAGAACTAATGTGGGTAATGTTCCTATAGGGTATTTCCACCTCTATCCTGCCCTCTGTTTGCAAAGACAAGAACTAATGAGGGTAATGATCCAATAGGGTATTTCCACCTCCATCCTGCCCACTGTTAGCAAAGACAAGAACTAATGAGGGTAATGATCCTATAGGGTATTTTCACCTCCATCCTGCCCGCTGTTAGCAATCACAAGAACTAATGAGGGTAATGATCCTATAGGGTATTCCACCTCCATCTTGCCCTCTGCTAGCAAAGACAAGAACTAATGAGGGTAATGATCCTATAGGGTATTTCCACTTCCATCCTGCCCTCTGTTAGCAAAGACAAGAACTAATGAGGGTAATGATCCTATAGGGCATTTCCACTTCCAACCTGCCCTCTGTTAGCAAAGACAAGAACTAATGAGGGTAATGATCCTGTAGGGCATTTTCACCTCCATCCTGCCCTCTGTTAGCAAAGACAAGAACTAATGTGGGTAATGATCCGATAGGGTATTTTCACCTCCAGCCTGCCCGTTGTTAGCAAAGACAAGAACTAATGAGGGTAATGATCCTGTAGGGCATTTTCACCTCCATCTTGCCCTCTGCTAGCAAAGACAAGAACTAATGAGGGTAATGATCCAATAGGGTATTTCCACTTCCAACCTGCCCTCTGTTTGCAAAGACAAGAACTAATGAGGGTAATGATCCAATAGGGTATTTCCACCTCCATCCTGCCCTCTGTTAGCAAAGACAAGAACTAACACGGGTAATGATCCCATGTTAATGCCCTCTGTTAGCAAAGACAAGAACTAATGAGGGTAATGATCCAATAGGGCATTTCCACTTCCAACCTGCCCTCTGTTAGCAAAGACAAGATCTAATGTGGGTAATGATCCTATAGGGTATTTCCACCTCCAACCTGCCCTCTGTTTGCAAAGACAAGAACTAATGAGGGTAATGATCCTATAGGGTATTTCCACCTCCATCCTGCCCTCTGTTAGCAAAGACAAGAACTAATGTGGGTAATGATCCTATAGGGCATTTCCACTTCTAACCTGCCCTCTGTTAGCAAAGACAAGAACTAATGAGGGTAATGATCCTATAGGGTATTTCCACTTCCAACCTGCCCTCTGTTAGCAAAGACAAGAACTAATGAGGGTAATGATCCTATAGCGCATTTCCACCTCCATCCTGCCCTCTGTTAGCAAAGACAAGAACTAATGAGGGTAATGATCCTATAGGGTATTTTCACCTCAATCCTGCTCTCTGTTTGCAAAGACAAGAACTAATGAGGGTAATGATCCTGTAGGGCATTTTCACCTCCATCTTGCCCTCTGCTAGCAAAGACAAGAACTAATGAGGGTAATGATCCAATAGGGTATTTCCACTTCCAACCTGCCCTCTGTTAGCAAAGACAAGAACTAATGAGGGTAATGATCCTATAGGGCATTTTCACCTCCATCTTGCCCTCTGTTAGCAAAGACAAGAACTAATGCAGGTAATGGTGCCATTGAGGATTTCCCTTGCTAAGTTACTCTCTGCTGGCAAAGTAAAGAATGACTGTATTGAGTAGAATGTTCATTGTGCCTGCTCCACGAAAAAAGGTCTATTACAGAATCATTTAACAAGAGTGCACATATATAGCTTATAAATATGTTATATATATGCTATAATTATATATAAAAATTCCACTACCTTATTAGTTGACGGGTGATAACCTTTGACCTTTGATGAAAGGTTCCTGTTAATAATCTGGATATGTCAAGTGTTGCAAAGGCCCAAGACGATTTATTGGGGTAAAAGGACAGACACAAGTGGCTGAGAGAGGAGGAAGCCAGTCTCAATTTAGACGCCGTCCTCTTGGATCGGCTATTAGTAAATATCTCTGTGGTGTTCATAAAATATTCTCTGTCATTCCAATTTTCCACAGTTGCCTATTTTAGACAGTGTTCCACTTATGTACCAGCAATACTGAACTCAAGTTCATATATATATTTAACAGTTCGGCTATTCTGCCCCCACCTAAGGCGAGCCTATGTGTTAATTAATGTAATTATTTCCATGTGAATTTCCTGGGTCTGCCGCGGGCCGCCGCCGCCTCCCCTCCCATCTGCAGGTAGACTGTCTCCATCGGTGTCATTCCCGGTCTAAGGGCGGACAGCCAGAGTATCATAGAAATCCGGTTTTGTCCCTCTCCCCGCATTTATAATAGAAAGGAGTTACTCATTGCTTTAACTAACTGGCTATCCTCCCCGCCATTCGGTGTGTGCTAATATGCTTGGTTTAATCCAGAACTAAGCACACACTCCCTGTGTTTCTGCTACTATCACTGATAATCAGTCTAAGTTAATGGCTTATTTTCAGCCAAATAGCACTATGTTAATTCTGTTAATATGTCTGTTAATATATTCCCGCAGATGGGTTAATCAGCTGCATAAGGCCTACCAGGCATAAAGCCCTTAATTACATATAAAGCAATCAAATAGCAAGTTTACCATAGCGGTTAATATACAAGAAGACTGAAGAATAGTAAAAATGCAATGAACATTCCAAGAGCTCATGGCTTATTCTTACCCTAGCTAGTACAATATAAGTTCAGCAATATGATGGAAATGACTAAGTAAATCCCCTCCCATATAATTAAGTTAAATATGTTTGGAATTCTGACAATAAAAGCGTAAATCTCGTCTAAAACATCAGAGCGTGCATAAACACATCCGATGGGTCGGAGCCTGAGGGCTCGACCTTCCACCATTGCTAGGAAAGTCACAATTGAAGTGTCCTAGCAACGCGTTACAGCAGGGAACCCGGCGCCCCGCAAATGGTGGCAAATGCGGGTCTGTCTTGGTGAGTAGCCCGCATTTCAGAATGCGAGCTAATCGGCCCAAGCCCCCAATTGTCACAGGACAAGTTGTCTCACCCACTTCACATATATATATACAGGACCCTAGCTTGGAATCTTCAGGTGGTAGGAATACACAGGGACCAGACGGAATGGCCGAATGAGGTCAGCATCGGGCTCCCGTTTTGGTAGATCGTGAGATTCAAACCCACGGATTCGAACCCTGGTCGAGTCAAACCAATGACTTATAAATTGATACTTGTCACTTCCTAGCCAGGTTTTGTTTGTTGTTGTTTTACATCCTAGCAACATCTAAGGTCATATCGGGACGGGTACTGACTTGTGACGGTGTGCACTCATGGCGACTTTATAGTGCTGTCCCACTGGGAGACCAGGCCACCAGCAACATGACCTGATATCCCACTCAGTCACATTGACGAGTATCAATTTCTAAGTCATTGGTTTGACTCGACCAGGGTTCGAACTCACGATCCTATGGTCTACCAACACGAGAGACGGACGCTCTACCTCATTCTACCGTCCCTGGTGCTCGGTATTAATAGGACAGGTTGGCTCAGTGTCAGGATAATGTGCCTGGTTGGGATATCAGGTTATATAGCTGGCGGCCTGATCTCCTAGTGGGACATCACTATAAGGTCGACATGAGTGCGCACTGTCAAGAGTTTGTACCCATCGTGATATGACCTTAGATGTTGCTAGGACGTAAAACTCCAACAACCAACCCACGGCCAGGCCTGAAAGCGCACTGTGCAATGTGGCAAGTCGGTGTGGCAAGGCGGTAGGACTTAATAATAAAAACAACCCAATCAATCACAGCAAGGCGCACGAGTAGAGTGAGGGATATGGATGGCCAGCATCCGGTGCAGTTGTACCAGAAATAATGTAAATAGGACGGCAACGGTGGGGAGCTTGTGACCGATGGGGCAGGTAGGCGCTGTCGGACGCTAAACATTACTTAAAACTGCTTCCACCATTCCTGACAGATGGTTTCCGAACACTGCGAGTGAACATGAAGTCCCGCAGTGTAGCTAAGATTCCAGAGGCAGAGGGAAAAAGAAACCCAACAGCAACATTGTTATGTTATGACGCTGTCACACTACGACTTAAAGCGGCAGCGTAGGGACAACGTGAAATGTATCGAAATTCCCGATGTGATATGCAAATACGGCCACAAGTTGGACGATACCGCAGCGTAGCCGACGTGGTCGTAACGTCGGTCTAGCGTCGTCGCAACCAGAGAGGATGTGCCAACCAACCAACGAACCAATGAACGAACGAACGAACCAACCAACCAACCAACCAACCAACCAACCATCCAACAATCAACCAACCAACAATCAACCAACCAACCAACTAACAATCAACCAACAATCAACCAACAACCAACCGACCAACAACCAACCAACAATCAACCAACCAACCAACCAACAACCAACCAACAACCAACCAACAGCCAATCCACAACCAACCAACCAACCAACCACCAACCAACAATCAACCAATCAACCAACCAACCAACAACTAACCAACAATCAACCAACAACCAACCAACAACCAACCAACAATCAACCAACAACCAACCAACAACCAACAACCAACCCACAACCAACCAAATAACCAACCAATCAACCAACCAACAAGCCAACCAACGGAACAACCACCAACCAACCAACCAGCCCACAACCAATCCACAACCAATCCAACCACCAACCAACCAAGCAACCAACAATCAACCAATCAACCAACAATCAACCAACAATCAACCAATAATCAACCAACAATCAACCAACAACAAACCAACCAACCAACAACCAATCCACAACCAACCAACAACCAACCAACCAACACAACAATCAACCAACCAACCAACAACCAACCAACAATCAACCAACCAACCACCAATCAAGCAACAATCAACCAACCAACAACCAACCAACCAACAACCAATCCACAACCAACCAACAACCAACCAACAATCAACCAACAACCAACCAACAACCAACCAAATAACCAACCAACCAACCCACAACCAATCCAACAACCAACCAACAACCAACCAACAACCAACCAACAACCAACCAACAACCAACCAACAATCAACCAACCAACAATCAACCAACAACCAACCAACCAACCAACAACCAATCCACAACCAACCAACAACCAACCAACAACCAACAACCAACCAACCAACCAACTACCAACTAACAATCAACCAGCCAATCAACCAACCAACCAACAATCAACCAACAATCAACGAAGAATCAACCAACAACCAACCAACAACCAACCAACCAACAACCAACCATCCAACAACCAATCCACAACCAACCAACAACCAACCAACCAACAACCAACCAACAACCAACAACCAACCAAATAGCCAACCAACCAACCTACCAACAACCAGCCACCAACCAACCAACCAACCAACCCACAACCAATCCACAACCAATCCAACAACCAACCAACAACCAACCAACAACCAACCAACAACCAACCAACAATCAACCAACAATCAACCAACAACCAAACAACCAACCAAACAACCAACCAAACAACCAACCAAACAACCAAACAACTGACCGTTGATCTAATGTAGCCGACACATCCCTCCCGTGCGTCTAACGTCGCCGTAACGTGAGCGTAACGTGACGCGAACGTCTTCCCATCACGTCGAGCTACGTTGACAATTTTCAACATGTCGAAAACCTCGACGTGCCTAGACGTAATGCGAGGTGACTCGACGTGACTCTAACGTCACCACAACGTGATTCGACGTCCCTCGACGTAATGACAAAAAGTCACCCACGTCGGCCACACGTTGGCTTTTACGTAGTAGTGTCAGCCCCGTTATATATGATACACATGTCGCATATGCGGTTGACGTATTCCATGGATCTGATATGCTAAATAGGACACACGTGAATAGGTGACCGATGGGACAGGTAGGCACTGTCGGATGCTAAAATGGCTTCCACCAGTCCTGACAGATGGTTTCCGAACGCTGCGAATGAACAAGTCCCACAGTGTAGCTAAGATTCCAGAGGCACAGGGAAAAGGAAATCCAAGGGCAACAATGTTATGTTATATGATACACATGTCGCATATCCGGTTGACGTATTCCATAAATCTTATATGCTAAATGGGACATGCGTTTGAGATAACTATAAATTAACTTAAGGACCACTTAAATTCACCTTAGCGATTGCTTGAAAATCACGAGGAGACTGCTTAGAAAGCGCCTACAATTCGCTTTAGAAACCAGTTAGAGACCTTTTGGAAACATCTAGGAGACCACTTAGAAACCACTTACAATCCATTTTAGGGACCGTTTATGGCCCTGTCACACTACGACGTGACTATGTCAGCGTAACCACAACGTGAAAATAATGATATCACGTCGAAGTTATCGGCGTAATATGCAAATTGTGGACGTGAATGCAGCGTAGTTGACGTGAGCGTAACGTGAAAGTAACGTGGGTGTACATCGTGACGTTAGCTGTAACGTGACAACGTTAGAGGGGAGGGGTAATTGGCGACGTGACCGGGCGTTAGTGTAACGTGAGCGTAACGTCGCCGTAACGGGTGTGACGTGAACGTAACGTGACCGTAACGTGACCGTAACGTGACCGTAACGTGACCGTAACGTGACCGTACATGACCGTAACCGTGACCGTAACGTGACCGTAAACGTGACCGTAACGTGACCGTAACGTGACCGTAACGTGACCGTAACGTGCAAAACGCTGCCCACACGTTGCTCCCACCCGGGCCGTCGGTCTGACGTGACATAACGTGACTCTAACGTCAATTACGCTGCTATAACGATCGCGGAACGTCAACCTAACGTCATTGTCACGTCATCCCAACGTAACGGCTTCACGTTGAGATACGTTGAAAGTTTTGAACATGTTCAAAACCTCGACGCGCGCCGACGTAACATGACGTAACATGACGTAGCTCGACGTCACTCTAACGTCATTATGACGTCATCATAACGTGACCCAACGTACGGCAACGTAACGACGAAAAATCATCACGTTAGGCTCACGTTGGCTCGTTACGTCGTAGTGTGACAGGGGTATTAAAGACTACTTGGACACGGCTAATGGGGCAGTCACACTACGACGTGTTGGCCCGGCGTTGGACAACGCGTGGCAACGTGTTGTTTTTTTTGGCGAAACGTCGGGACACGTCGGGACGCGTTACAAACGCGTTGCCGGCGCGTCGGTACACGTCGGTACACTATGATTGACAGGTCGCTTTGATACAACGCGTCGGCGCGCGTCGCCCAGCGCCGAAAGTTTTGTGCTTGCACAAAACTTTCGGCGCTGGCCGACGCGCGCCGACGGGTTACGGGCGCGTTAGCAGGACGTCGACACGCATTACCAGCGCCGATAACACGGCGATTAGACGTTGATAACACGCGTCCAACCCGCCAACGGCGTATGACGCGCCGGCGACACGCCGATAACACGTCGACAAGACGCTAATCAACCGTGGGAACGCGGCGCAACTTTTTAGAAATTGGGTCAAGCGGCGGGGGTTTCTTTGTTTTCCACCCGCGCAACATACTGGCGGCGCGCCAATAACACGCCAGCAACGCGCCGAAAAGTTTGACGTTTCTCGACGCGTTGAATATATTTAAGCGCGTTGGCGGCACGCCGGAATACACGTCGTAGTGTGACTGCTCCATAAGAGGATGCTTAAAAACCTCGAGTTCACGTAGAAACCACTCTATATCCGCTTTGAAGATTTGTTAGCAACTGCTTGGAAATCAGAGGAGATGGCTTAGAAACCACGTATAAACTATAATCTGCCTTATGGGGCTGTCACACTACGACGTTTCTCGCCGGCGACCGGTGAACGTGTGTTGATTTTGGGCGATAAAAAGTGAAACATCGGGACGCGCTGATGGCGCGTTATGCACGCGTCGGTACACGTCGGTACACTATCTTTGACGTTGACGGTCGGCGGAGAAAGTCGGCGCGCGTTATTGGTCGCTGAGTGTTTTCAACATGTCAAAAACAACCCAACGACCGCCAGCGCGCGCAAATATATGGGTAAGGACGTTAGGCGCGCATCGCGCTGCGTTGGACGCGCCGGAATAACGTTATGGGAACGCTAGGAAGACGGCGCGCGCGCGGGAGGGTCGTTGCTCACACGTTGCTGTGTGTGTGTCTCTGTGTGTGTCTCTGGGTGTGTCTGTGTGTGTCTGTGTGTGTGTCTCTGTCTGTGTCTCTGTCTCTGTGTCTGTCTCTGTATGTGTCTCTGTGTCTCTGTGTATGTCTCTGTATGTGTCTCTGTCTGTGTCTCTGTCTGTGTCTCTGTCTGTGTCTCTGTCTGTGTATCTGTTTGTGTCTCTGTCTGTGTATTTGTATTTGTCTCTGTATGTGTCTCTGTCTATGTCTATGTTTGTGTATGTGTCTCTGTATGTGTATATGTATGTGTCTCTGTCTGTGTCTCTGTCTCTGTCTCTGTATGTGTCTCTGTGTCTATGTATGTGTCTCTGTGTGTGTCTCTGGGTCTGTGTGTGTCTCTGTGTCTCTGTGTGTGTGTCTCTGTGTCTGTGTGTGTGTCTCTGTGTTTCTGTGTGTCTGAGTCTGTGTGTGTGTCTCTGTGTCTTGGTGTGTGTCTCTGTGTGTCTGAGTCTCTGTGTGTGTCTCTGTGTCTCGGTGTGTGTCTCTGTGTCTCTGTGTCTCTGTGTGTCTGAGTCTGTGTGTGTGTCTCTGTGTCTCGGTGTGTGTCTCTGTGTATCTGTGTATCTGTGTGTGTGTCTATGTCTCTGGGTCTCAGAGAGAGAGAAACAGAGACACAGACACAGACACAGATACATACAGAGACACATACAGAGACACAGACAGAGACACACACACAGACACACACAGAGACACAGACAGAGACACAGACAGAGACACAGACAGAGACACAGACAGAGAGACATACAGAGACACACACAGAGACACAGACAGAGACACAGACACAGCGCGCCGATATACGTTACCACAACGTTGGCCGCGCGCAACCAACACGCTGTGGGAACGTCCAATTTCCCCATATTTCCCCTAAATCTTTCACGTTTCTCGACGCGCAAGATAGTACTTTCAACGCTGACAGATCGCCGGGAGAAACGTCATAGTGTGACAGCCCCATTAGACACAGCATTACGTTGCTTGATACTAGATAAAAGATTCACCGCTGTGTTCAGCGGTGAACCAACAGGCTATGTAAAAGCTGGTGAAAATGTCCCTCACAGTTGATCGCCTCTCCAACCAAACAACCAAACAACCAAACAACGCACCGCGATTAGCCGATATAACTTATAAGCAAGACTGGGCTTTAGTTAGATGTTATTGTTACAACACTGTATATTTTCTGTTTTTCTGTTGGTAAATATGTATATTCTGATGAATACATTCTTTTGTCAGCGCCGAAGCACCGAAGCACTGGTCGTCCAGCCATTTTTCAATTCAGGATTATTTATACAAAAATGGTATATAGAGTATATATGTATTTAAAATTGCATAGTCCGACTGTTATGAGTTTATGTCATTTTTCTTATACAAATATATTAAATTGATTGTCATTATCTACATTACTTTAGTTTGAAGTAACTTTGATTTTAACTGGCTAAGTTTTAAGATATTTGAAGTGCAAACATGTAGAATTAGTTTTGGCAAGCACGCCAAATCTCTCACACCATAGGCTTTAGCAGTAACAGGTTCTATTAAGTTGTGTTAGTATTCCCTTCTATGTGGCAACAGATGCTGAATAAGGGCATCAGTACCTAAGTTAGATATTTTTATTTATTTATTTTTTTGGTCCATTAGTTGTTTAAGCAGGGGAAATTTCAGTCATAGACGACTGGTCTTCCTCATTCCACTGCTGGTCGATAGAAAGCCCGAGCCTATACTTTTACCGACCCAAGGAATTTTTAACCTCCCACACCACATAGCCATGGTATGAGAGCAACCGGCCTTTGATGACGCTGTAAGTTATACACAGCGGTGGAAATCCAAATTCGCAGAGCTGGGGGCATGGGGAATCAAACCGCCGACCCTCAGATTAGGAGTCTGACCTAGAAAAAAGTCAGACACTCTAACCACTCTGCCACAGAGAACGCCATATGTAATGGCCAGTGCACACCTACCGTATACGACTTAAAACTGCCCGTATGCGACTTAAAACTGCCCGTTTCACGCATAAAACTGGGTTTTAGTCGTTAGGTGTGCGACCCCCTAGCACACTAGACGCATGCGATTCACGCATAAAACTCAGTTTTTAGTGCTAAAAGCGGCCGTTTACGATTGCGATTCGCGATTCGAAAAACGAATCGGCCCGTTTTCAGTTTTAAGCGGGTCGGGTCGAGTCGCGAGTTTTAGTGCGCGAATCGTAGACGGTAGGTGTGCACCGGCCATTAGATCATTTTTAGATATTTGTTTTGGTTTTGAAAAGTTGATGCTCCACCAGACTCTACAGCTTTAAAGTAAGCTAACAATAGCTGTTAAATAAACAACACTCCTTTGGGACGTTAACAAAGCAAACAACAAACCCACAACTAAACCCTCATTTAAACCGAGTAGCCTAACACAAAAAAGCTGTTAACCATCTGCACCAAGTCTCAGAACAGCCGGAGATCAGTAAATCTATTGCGGCGAGGTGCATGCTGGGAACATGTTTAATTGTGTGAGGTTAAGTGGAAAGCAGCGGATAAAGTTTGTCCCGCCCTCGCCCCCCCTCGCCCCCCCCTCAAACCCACACTAAACCCTCATTTAAACCGAGTGCCAACACAAAAAAGCTGTAACATCTGCACCAAGCCGGAGATCAGTAAATCTATTGCGGCGAGGTGCATGCTGGGAACATGTTTAATTGTGTGAGGTTAAGTGGAAAGCAGCGGATAAAGTTTGTCCCACCCCTCGCCCGCCGCTCGCCCCCCCCCCCCCCCCCCCCCCCCCCCCACCCACCCACATCTTCACTGCAGTCTCCACTTTCGCCGTTACCATGATTATTCAGGTCAGCCGTGGTTGACGACTGTGGTGAGCGTGAGCGCCACCTGTTGCGGAACGCTGCAAATTGCACAACCGCTGGCGCCACCTGGTGATCGATCCGCGGACCAACTGCAGGCGCAGAGAGAGTACAGAGAGAGAGAGAGCGGTTCAGGGAGGGAGCCGCCGTGGGCTGGTTGGAGATTTAGTTCCGGCGGACCCCGCTAGACGGCAGCAGTCTGAGTAGGTGCGCGCGTCGCAGCATGAAGAGCAACCGCACGACGATAGGCATCAGGTATAGGCTGCTGAGACTGGAACTGTACACCGACAAATGCTCTCCAAGCACATCTGTTCACTTTGTGTAACTGAATATGTGGAGGCTGAGTGAACAATTGCTAGCGTGCAAGTGCAACATAAGCGGGTTCACCAGTGTTCACTGGTGTTCGCCAGTATTCACCAGTGTTTGCCGGTGTTTGCCAGTGTTTGCTGGTGTTCACCAGTGCTTGGCAGTGTTTGGCAGTGTTTGGCAGTGTTTGCCAGTGTTTGCCAGTGTTTGCCAGTGTTTGCCGGTGTTTGCCGGTGTTCGCCGGTGTTCACCGGTGTTCACCGGTGTTCACCGGTGTTCCCTGGTGTTCCCTGGTGTTCTCTGGTGTTCCCTGGTGTTCCCTGGTGTTCCCTGGTGTTCCCTGGTGTTCCCTGGTGTTCCCTGGTGTTCCCTGGTGTTCCCCGGTGTTCCCCGGTGTTCCCCGGTGTTCCCCGGTGTTCCCAGGTGTTCGCCGGTGTTCGCCGGTGTTCCCCGGTATTCCCTGGTGTTCCCTGGTGTTCCCTGGTGTTCCCTGGTGTTCCCTGGTGTTCCCAGGTGTTCCCTGGTATTCCCCAGTGTTCCCTGGTGTTCTCCGGTGTTCCCCGGTGTTCCCTGGTATTCTCTGGTGTTCCCCAATGTTTCCCGGTGTTCCCTTGTATTACCTAGTGTTCCCCGGTGTTTCCCGTTGTTCCCCAGTGTTCCCCAGGGCTCCCCAGTGTTCCCTGGTGGTCCCCAGTGCTTCCCAGTATTCTCCAGTGTTCCCCAGTGTTCTAGGTGT
This sequence comes from Branchipolynoe longqiensis, assembly GCA_030323885.1. Taxonomy (NCBI): domain Eukaryota; kingdom Metazoa; phylum Annelida; class Polychaeta; order Phyllodocida; family Polynoidae; genus Branchipolynoe; species Branchipolynoe longqiensis. The sequence continues at coordinate 35,085,268 of CM059192.1, read as the reverse complement.
CCCCCGGTGTTCCCCGGTGTTCCTCGGTGTTCCTCGGTGTTCCCCAGTGTTCCCTGATGTTCCCCGGTGTTCACCGGTCAACCATTCTTGGTCATGTAGGGAACCATATTGGGTCATGTGATGAGGGAATCCCACCCGTGACATCATTCATACATTGCATTCAGAGTTCGGTTGTTGTCTCGGTGGACTACACCAGGAAACTTTAAAGCGAAGCTACCATGTAAAAAGCCAGACCTGTCATCAGAAGCAGGACGAAACAAATAAGAAGTTTGTGTTATTTAACGACGCTTCTAGAGCACATTGATTTTGATCATCGGCTATTGAACGTCAAACATATGGTCATTCAGACATATTTCTTTCGAGGAAACCTGTTGCTGCCACATACACTACTCTTTCCAATAAGCAGAAAGGGGTCTTTTATATGCACTTTCCCATATATAAGACAGCACATACCACAGCCTTTGATGAACCAATTGTGGACCACTGGTTGGAAGGAAAATATCCCACACTGCAACTGAGTCCACTGAGCAGGATCGATCGGATCAGAACAAAACAATCAGTGATATCCACATCACCATTATTAATTCTTGTTCTAAATATTAAAATGCAAATGTGTCAACATACACTTGTTTCAGAGAAATATATAACCAATATCTGATTAACCCTACTGATTTTCTAGTTCTACATATGTCATTAACCATAGGATATAAATAAAAACATTAATAAAATAAGTAAAACTGACTCTGGCTATGGCTCTAACACTAATATGAGTACCCAGATTTGTGTAAATCTAAATGGACATGGCATAAGATGTGCATATTATATTGATGTAAATGCAATGCTGGATACAAGATTAATATCTTAATTTATTATATATATTTTTTTAGTTGGTATTCTATGTTTCAAACAAGAGCTGAGATGAGCTGAAACTAGCACATTTCATAACTGCACCCAGTGTATTATTAGCATGAGCCATGTGCTTCTTGCGAGTTTGCTTTGCTCTGACACATCCGACAATGCACCATGCCGCTTGAACGATGATGTAGTTTATTCGCATTGCACCTTGCTCCCGGAAGTTGTGCTTGTCACCGTTATTAAGGCTATCTCTAATGCGGAAATGAAATCGGAACATCATGAGTGTAAACATGGCTGCTGACACATACACATGTGTAAGCGTATATGTACATGCCTGTATAAATATATATATATATATTCACCTATATATATACATAAATATATAGGTGTTTACATGTAAAAACACCTCAGATTGCTTAAAGCTAGGCAATTTGCCTTATTTTAGTTGAAAGTAACTTTTATTTTAATCAGTTAACTTTTGATATATTTGAAGTACAAACATACAAAATTTACTTTAGCAGCCATGCCAAATCTCTGACTCCATAGCCTTATGCCGTAACTAATTCTGCTAATTTGACCCAAGAATGCACTTCTATGTGATAACAAATGTTTAATAAGTACATCAGTATCTAACTTAATTATGTAGAATCAAATCTACGTGAGTGTTTTCGTTTTATTAATTTGATGCTTCATCGGATTATGCAATTTTAAATTGTGAGTTCTTAGTAAGCCTGGCTGGCAATATGTGTACGTGTTAGTAAATATCCAACCCGGAAGCAATTATTTCCCCCTTGGAGGAAGTTGGTTCCCGCTAAATTGTCACCGCTCACAGATAAAATACAGGTCTTTACAGTCGGGTGCCATGATGGCCAGGATTAGGCCATCAATTCATGACGTGTCGACTCCATGGGGTCAATCACTTTATGTACATTTCAATAGTTAAGCTTCTCTAAAGAGAGTTGGTGCATTGCTTGGTGCTATGCTTGTTTGTTGGTGCTTTACTTCCTAGCAACATATATACCAGGCACGGTGCCCGAATCGGTAGGCACAGGTCTCGCGTGTGGTATGGGAGATTGGGAGTTCGGTTCTCAGTCGAGTCAAACCAATGACTTATAATATTGATACTTGTCGCTTCTTAGCCTGGCACTCGGAATTAACAGGATGGGACAAGGACTGGTGAGCTCAGTGTCTGAATAATGTAACTGAGTGGGATATCGGGTCACGGTGCTGGTGGGCTGAATTTCTCAGTGGGGCTGCACTATAAAGTCACCATGAGTGCACACTGTCACAAATTGGTACCCATCCTGATATGATCTTAGATGTTGCCAGGACATAAAACTCCAACAACCAACCTAGCAAAATATCAGGATGGGTAACGACTTGTGACAGTGCACACTCATGGCAACTGAGTTATGACAGAGGGGTAGGAGATCAGGGTTGTTGGGGGATTATTACAGATAACTTTGCAACCAGTTTTCTCAATTCTTCCCCGTTCTTCACTGTCCTCTAAGACGTGCCAAACTCCAGGCCTGTTCATTTCCTGATCGTGTCTTCCCACCTCTTCCTGTGGCTGCCTTGTCTTCTTCCCCCTTTCACTGTGTTTTGCAAGATGGCTTTGCCCAGACCTGATGAATGGGAAATATAACCATACCACCGCAGTTTGCATTTTTGTTTACAATCGTCAGATCATCAAGTGGTCCAATTGTCTTGTGCATCTTGGCACAAATAGGTAGATAAATGGAGAGTATGGAATAATTACGATAGTATTGTAGTGGTCTGCACTGACCTCTCAGGCAAGGAGCCGCATAGACAGGTAGGCGTGGGTAGAATGGTGATATTAGGGAGGCTAGGTGGTGTAATGGTTAGCACACTGGCCCGGAATGCAAAGAGATATGGGTTCGAGTCCCACTCTAGGAGCAATATTTCCCATTTTCATCACCCCCGCGACAGTATCAATGAATTAGCTTCTGTTTTAATTATTGAATAACTAGTATAGTCTCCATCAGTTTATTTATTTGTTTACTTTAACTCAGATGCAAGTTATTTTGGGAGGAGAACATATCACAACCATACTATGGAAAGGTTCTATCTGAAAAAATGGTTCTTTCGAGATAATGAGGACTGAAGCAGTGTAACTGCATGATATTGATAGCAAAGCAGATAGAAAAATATTATTTAAAATATATCTCAGTTGAGAAACAATTGTGTAACTGCATGATAGCCTTTTGTAGATAGAACATTTTTACATCCATAACACCAATTCGGTCACTTTGTCAGATGGAACCTTTTTATAGTACGGTAATGATATTTCAACAAAGGAACACTTACCATCATCGGTTGACCTTTCAAATATTGCGGTGCATTTTCTATTCGATTTGCGTCTTTTATTATGACCTTTACTAACAGATAATGCAATGTATATCCGCCTATATATAAAGTAGGTAAAAAAAACCCACAAAATCCAAAACCCACCGAGTGGTCATGGAATTAGTAATACAAATACTCAGGAACCAATGCTACATAGATGGTGAATCTGAATTGTATTAGTAAGATATTACACAACTGCAGACAAGAGATCATTAGTTTCAAGAGAATCTTACACTCTGGCTTATCACAAAAGACCTACGGATAGGGTAATAGAGACAATTTAAAAAGGAAATGATCCAAGTCTGAGGAGAGCTGGTCGGACGCTGGAAGAGGGATCGTCGTTAGGTAATTGATTGCACAGACAATAGATATCCAGGCCACTGTAACTCCACCCCTTTTCTGGGGCCATATGTATGAGCAACAGATGTGTCACGGGGTATGTATGTGTCCAAAGTGTGGCGGGGTTAGTTAACATATTAGTTATTTAGCAACTTGGGGGGCCCCTCTGAGTGTGTACCCAGCGAGCACCGCTATTTGACAATATCGGCGGCCAGGAACCAGCAGCCTTCTTAGTGGTGAGCCTGTTGCTGGCGAGCAACGCTATCTGACAATATCGGCGGCCAGGAACCAGCAGCCTTAGTGCTGAGCCTGTTGCCGGCGAGCACCGCTATTTGACAATATCGGCGGCCAGGAACCAGCAGCCTCAGTGGTGAGCCTGTTGTCGACGAGCTCCGCTATTTGACAATATCGGCAGCCAGGAACCAGCAGCCTTAGTGGTGAGCCTGTTGCCGGGGAGCACCGCTATTTGTTTAGTTTACATTCGTCGATTCGACAATATGAATTACACCGCCAATGCAGCTGCAGCATTAATAACGGTTCAAATTTAGGGTTAAATTGATCAAATTTCACTTATTGCGTATGTAATTCTGTTAAATATGATTGCATTGAATAGATTTGGGCCTAATATATTGCCACCGATGTGGCGGCGTTCTGGCAGTATGGATATTGTTGTTGCTGCGGCGGCGGTTTGTTTAGTTTACATTCGTCGATTCGACAATATGAATTACACTGCCAATGCGGCGGCAGCATTAATAACGGTTCGATTTTAGGGTTAATTCGATTAAATTTCACTTATTGCATTTGTAATTCTATTAAATATGATCGCATTGAATAGATTTGGGCATAATCGGTCCCTAACATCGACGTTAACCATCCTATGGCTTGGGGTTAGTGCAGGCGACTTTAAGCTAACAGTGTTTGTCTAACGCTGACACATACATACAGAGTTTTCGCTGCTAACCCGGTAAACCCGCCGAAAACCAGCTTCGCCGCACTAACCCTGACACATACATATGGCCCCATGTGAGTAGTATAGTTATAGCGATTTAGATAGAAGCAGGTGCATTACATATTTAAAGTTGCATAGTCCGATGGTTTTAAATTCCTTTAATCTTTCTTAGATAAATATATCAAATTGATTGCTATGATCTACCTCACTTTAATTTGAAGTAACTTTGATTTAAATGACTAACTTTGGAGATATTTGATGTGCAGGTGTGCACAATTAATTTGGGCAAACACGCCAAAAACTCTGACATCAGAGGCTTATGCAGTAACAGGTTCTATTACATTGACTTAGTATTTTGGTCCATTAGTTGTTTAAGCAGGGGAAATTTCAGTCATAGACGACTGGTCTTCCTCATTCCACTGCTGGTCGATAGAAATCCCGAGCCTACACTTTTACCGACCCAAGGGATTTTTAACCTCCCACACCACATAGACATGGTATGAGAGCAACCGGCCTTTGATGACGCTGTAAGTTATACACAGCGGTGGAAATCCAAATTGGCAGAGCTGGGGGCATGGGGAATGCCTCTTTATGTGGCAGTACATACTTAATAAGTGCATCAGTGTCTAAGTTTGATATGCAGAATCAAATCTAGTTGAGTGTTTTGGTTATGAAAATTTGCTGCGTCATCGGACTATGCAGTTTTAATAATATGCCTATAGGTGCTTATACCTTACATCACCTCCATAAATGATGTCAATATTTTGGCAGGAACATATATTGATTGTAGAAGCTACCTCACGTGTAGTGATTCAGAAAGCCAATCCTCGACAGGCAATGGGCAACTGAAAGGCGGCAGGAGGGGAGGGTAGGAGAGGGGGCGGCACATGCCTCGTCGTGTGTTAGTATTGGAAAATTAACTTCCGGAATGTAGTCTCACCCTGACAGTGCACAGGGGAAGAGGCAATATTAGGTGCGTCAGGATGCAGTATGCGAAGGGCTGCATGTGTACAGACCTTTCACCTGTGTAAACACAATTAGAAAGTTTTGCATTGACCTTTACACAATTGCAGTTTTGCAATGATTTGCATACTGCATTGATTTACACACTTTACATGCTTTACACACTTTTCACACTTTATATGAATATTGCACTGGTCTTAACATTCTAAAATTTTAGAAATATGAAGTACACTGCCATTACAACTCAAGAGCAACAATCCATCTGATCTCAACCATTACATCTCTACTTGCCACAATTCCTCTTATGTTCCCAAACCAAGTCTCTTGAGTATTAATGACCCTTGCATTATGCATAATTATGTATTTATTATTTACTTCTATATATTTTATGTAACTCTATTGTGCTACTCTATATGGAACCCGGCACTATCCACCACCTTAATTATCTAATAGATTTACCAGAGGGGATGGCCGAATGAGTTAAGCATCCGTCTCCCGATTTGGTAGGTCATGGATTTGAACCCTGGTAAAGTCAAACCAATGACTTAAAAATTGATACCTGCCACTTCCTAGCCAGGCGCTCAGCATTATTAGGATAGGGCAAGGACCGGTTGGCTCAGTGTCAGGATAATGTGACTTTGTGGGATATCCGTTCATGATGCTGGCATACTGGTCTCCCAGTGGGGCAGCACTAAAAAGTCACCATGAGTGCGCATTGCCACAAGTCAGTACCCGTCCGTATATGACCGTAGATGTTGCCAAGACATAAAACTCCAACAACAACCAACCGTGATTCCTCTAAGGAGAACCGTCATGTTCTATTGACACGTAATGCATAGCATTGCATTTGAGGAACCGCCCCGGCTGTTCCACTCACCTCCCTCCAGACTTTCACTTCTGGCCTGGCTCGCCGGAGGCGCCACCTATCGCCTCCTCCCACTGGAACCTGTCTCCATGCCACAGCCATTTTCCTCACTACTCCTCCAGCAGCCGAGACATAACGGCACAGTTTTTTCCACCCCCCACCCAACTGTTTTCTGCTGTTCCTTTGTTGCTTTTTTCCCTTTCAGCTATAACCACGTCTCGTTCCCATCTCCTGTATATGCTGTATATGCTGTATATGCCTGACCTCTTTACTAAAGTAAAACAAGAAAACATTTTAGCCTTTTTGAGGGCAGCTAGTTTGTACCATCTCATATAGGTTTTTAAACAAATTTCATCGGTGAAGAGTACTATCATTTGGAATTTTAGTAAGCTTGATTGGAAACTATATGATTGTGAGTTTACAAAATTCATGAGTGTTCATTGACACAAAATTGATTGTATGCTTTTACATGTAAAAGCGATTGTTTAAACAAAAACAAACATTTCTCGCCGTGAATATGGCCTATGCTGCCAACACGGCATAAAGCAACCACCAATCAATCAATCAATCAATATTCCTCCTCACTAAGCACTTTTTTTTTACCACCAGCTGCAGGGGCAAATGCAAGGGGGGCGCTGGTTGCCAGGGAACCGCCTTTCCAAAAATCAGAAACAAAATCAGAGTAAACTATATCACTATTTAGTAGGATATCGAGCTATCAATTATTAATTAAATACCATGAATTAAACCTGTTTATTATCAAATAAATAATAGCATTACATTTGCATCCATTGAATTACATGGTCATGAAATTGGGCTGTGGGTCACCATGTGGGTGAACACCATTGACTTGCGAGCACATGAATCATGAATTGCTTGAAGACGCGAATTGCATTACAAGCCACGGGGGAGGAGGGTGGTGAATTAGGAACCGCCAAAAGTCCAAGTCTGAACCCTACATTTATGCATGCTTACAGGCCTGCCATTTAAAAAAAAATGCGCCGCTCCTGACTTTCTGCGTTTGATCCTGGCGTTCCTCCCATTGTGTGTGATTCATGCAATAACGGTTAATAACAGCACCCCTTTATAGCTCCTTCCTCACCGCCCTGAACATAAACAGCAACTAAGCCATGATGAAGTGGCTAGTTTCCAACATTTCTTCCAACAGGGCAAATCCTTCCCCATATAGGTTGCCGTGGCAACGGGTGCTATACTGTACATGGATCTTAAATGTATATAAGAGTCAGGCTTACGAAAATGGGCCAATTGGTGGTTTATTTAAGATGTTGGCATCACAATTCTTAAAGTGTAGTGCATTTCTATGTTTTGTATTAAATTATCCTAGAAACAAGGTTGTTGTATTTTCTCTACCTTTACATTCAGGATAAATTTAAGGACGTTGCAACACCTGTGTCAATGCTAAACTATAAGTATGCCAATCGACGCCGACATCCAATGATCAACGCCGACAACTTTAACAGATGTCGGTGTCACAATTCTTAAAGTTTTGTGCATTTCTTTGTTTTATATTAAATTATCCTAGAAACAAATAAGGCTGTTGTGTTTTCTCTACCTTTACATTCAGGATAAATTTAAGGACTTTCCAATACCTCTCTCAATGCTAAACTATAATTATACTGTTCGATGCCGACATTCAATGATTGACGCCGACAACTTCCCCAATTGGCCTTTTTTTCCTGATCCTGACTCATAAACAGTGCCATCCCTGGCTATGATGCACCTTGGTTTAATCGAGCATTTTTTCACATCGACTGCAATAGAACAGAGTGGTCTTAAAATTGCATAATCCGGTGGTTTTGAGTTTCTGCCATTTTCTGTTTGACATACATTTATTAAGTTTATCATTATAGTCTACGTTAAATTAGCCTGAAGGAACTTTGATCTTAAGCGTCTTTGGAGATATTATCTGAAGTGCAAATATGCCAAATTAATTGTTGACATGCATTTTAAAGCTCAGACATCATGGCTTTCAGCAGGGTTTGTTTTTACAAATTATTTTATACAGTAAAACCTCTCTAAATCGACCGACCATGGGACCGACTTTAAGTGGTCCATTTAGGGAGGTGGTCGGTTTAAGGAGTTAGACTGCATCATTATCGGAATATTTTACATATGGTTACAATGGTATTTTTGGGACCCATATAAAGCTACCGATATAGGGGAGTGGTCTATCTGTGGAGGTGGTCGGTTACAGAGGTTGTACTGTACTCAGTATTCCTTCTAGTTCTATGTAGCAACAACATCTTAAAGTTGCCTGGTCCGATGGGTTTGAGTTTCTATCATTGTTTTCTGAGATATACATATTTAATTGATCGTTATAATCTACTTTACTGTAGTCTGAAGTAACTTTTATATTAAATGGCTAGCCTTAAATATACTTGAAGTACAAACATGTCAAATTAGTTTTGGCCAGCATGCCAAAACTCTAACACCATACACTTCTGCAACTCAGTCACATTATCCTGACACTGAGCTAACCAGTCCTTGCCCTATCCTATTAATGCCATGCACCAGGCTAGGAAGCGACAAGTATCAATATTGATAAGTCATTGGTTTGACTCGGCCGGGAACCAAACTGCCGACCTTCCGGACACGAGGCCCGCGCTCTACCGATTTGGCCACCGCGCCCGGTGACAGCACCAATGGAAACTGCGGTATTTAAACTGGAGAAGAAAAGACAAGTTGGCTTTATAGTAGGGCATATGTTCTCTGTGCGCCACCTGGTGACAGCCATCTGCACTCACACACTGGCTTCATGGACGTTTTATCGATATAGCGAATAGTGAATGGTAGACAGGAAGTGTGAACACTTATTTGTCTCTCATTTTTGCTTGAGTGCAAGTAAATAAGTGACACAAGGAGTAATTCGTAGCATTTGCTGAATAAGGGGTCAAATTGCCATGGATCATCAGCCCATGCTTTTTCTAATCTATTCTTGAATGAATTAATTGACTCGGCATCAATAACATTTTGTGGGTGACTGTTCCATATATTTATGATTCTGTTTGAGAAACTGTGTTGCCTTAACTTTGAAATGGCTCTGGGTTTTACTAGTTTGAGAGTATGGCCCCCGACTGCCTTGTCTTTTATTCAAGGTGACAAATTTGTTCATATCTATTTTATCAAAACTCTTCATAATTTGAAATACTTCAATTATGTCACTTCTTTTCCTTCTGTAGGAAAGGGTAGGAAGTTTCAATTCCCTAAGCCTTTGTTCATAGGGTAGGTCCTTTATAACTGCAACTAATTTCGTTGCATGTCTCTGAACCTTTTCGATCTCCAGAATATGATCGTACAAGCCAAGTCATTAATAACCTTCCCTGGGTCAATGATCCGCCGTTAAGATACTCATGAATAATGCATTACGGTAAGCAAATATAAGCCAAAGCGCTTCATTAATTTTGTTAATAGCCACAGAGTTAAGCATTCAGTAGATCTTAAAGGTGTCTGGTTTCTCAATGTTTTTGGAAATTCTGTTTGCAGTGCGGAGTAGGCTGCCATAGAACGTCCACATAGCTACTTTGTTAGGGCTGAAGTTATTGTGGCATCAATGGCTGTAGTCTGGCTGTATAAAAGGGGGAAAAAGGCAATGCTCTGGGACTTCCCATATGCTTTCAACTCCTACTGGTTTGTGCCATACTCCACAATTTATATACACATATATGGATAGTGATAATCCCATTATCGCATGTAATAAGCTCTGGAGTCCCTGCACCCCCTTGCCCCCCCTCCTACTCATGGGGTGGGTGGGGGTCCGGCCCTCCTCGCCAGCCCCCTGCGCGGGGCGCCACATGCCACTCGCTCGGAAGTTATACACATATATACACACATATATACATATATATATATGTTCATATTTGCACATTTAGCACATTCATATATATATACACACAAATGCATGTATGCAGATGTGAATATATCTGCATATGTATGTATGAATATATATGTATATATATGTGTATATAATATGAAGAGTGAAGGCGCAAAGCCATGTAAACGGCAATCCAAAAATGGAGATAAAGATTGGAATAAAACCTTCAAAACTAGTTTTATTTAATATTCCTACTTTTCTATGCATTGCTCCATAACCATGTGATCATATAACAAGTGGAATTAGTGAGAATTAAAATTATTTTTAGGTACAACTCTTTTATTTAGACTACATTTTTAGATTGACGTTTACATGGTTTTGCGCATGAACTCTTCATATTATATACACATATATATATACATATATATTCATACATACATATGCAGATATATTCACATGCATATATGTCCATATGCATACATATATACATGTAAAACTTACTCATAGTGAACATATATATATATATCCATATATATACACATATAATGCGTATATACATATATATATATTAAATGTACTTATATATCTATATACATATATATGCTCACATGCATTTATGTGATGTCTATGCATTATGCGAGTATAAAGGCGCAGAAGGGAATTATTATTATTATTATTATTATTATATATTACTGTCACTCTGCCTACTCGCCGTGAGTGTCTCCCGCCCCACCATCACGTGACCAGTGGTCCTGCCACTGGCCAAATCTTCTCCACGGGTGCAATACAGTGTCACTCGCATCTGAATATCTATACCCACATGCATTTATATACATATACATATACACAACTATACCTATATACATATGTATATATATATATGGATATAATACTTTCTATATATTATGCATATGTGTGATGCATAACGACTTATGCAAATATAAAGCGAGGGAGTTGGCTATTCTATCATTATTTCCTGACTATTCACCAAACACGACTGGTGGTGCCGCCACAGTGCATCCACCACCATAGCCACTTCCGGTTTCCTGTCTCAGTCCCGGCAGCAAATGTATTAAAATAACTAGAAACTATTCAGGAATAATATGACCATGTATCAATATTATACACAAATTACTTGTATATCAGATATAATACATCAGTCACAGTTTTGTCATTGTGTTTGATTTGGCGGGAACCACACACCACCTCCCCCACCCGCTGTGCTTTTGGACTTGACCTTGGGTGGATGGACGAGTCCACCATCTGTCCACCCGATTGGCCAGCAGGTTTTCACACTTTTCTTCTCACCATCATGGGCTCACCGTTATCTCCTCACTTATTTGCAAGCCATCGGCGCATGCAAATCTACCACTCTCTATGACAATATTGTCCCCTTTCTACCCACCCACCCTCCTACTACATGTGGGTTTTCTTTAGGGATAGCCCTGGCCACTTATCTCCACCTGCAATCAATTCTTGTTATCTGCAGTTTCCTTGTCATGCTGTTCCTTGCCGATCATATATGCATCTTCATAATATAATTATTTTCACACGTTTATAACAAATATAGTCCCTAGGTGTACGGTGTGGAATATGACCCTCTTAGTCTTACCGGATTTCGATCAATTCCACCCGGCCATATTTGATGTCGAGTGTATTGTGTTATACATGTATAATATCTCAGTGGGGAGCATGTGCTGTGAAAATGGTCTTATAGAGGATTTACACCACCAACCAGCCCTATAACGCACACTAATGTTTTCTGTAATTCCCCAGTCACATGAGAGCCAGCGTTCACCACCAACATCCTTACGGCCAAAAGGACGCCAACCTCCCAGCATCCCACTCGATACATTGATTCAAATATGTAGTCGGCGCCAGGTCGGCACCATGTCGGTGCCAGGTTGGTGCCAGATCGGCACCAGGGCGGCAACAGGGCAGCACTGGGTCAGCACCAGGGCGGCACTGGGTCAGTCCCAAGTCGGCACCAGGGCAGCGCCAGGTTGGGGCCAGGGCGGTGCCGGGTTGGGGCCAGGGCGGCACCGAGTCAGCACAGGTGCAACCTCCTTGCATCCAAAATTTCCGAAATGGACGCCGAGGGTTGGCGTCCTTGTGGCGCCAGCACTTAAGGAGAGCATAAGGAGGGCGCAATGAGGACGTTTTGACATCGCGAATCGATCGTAAGCGAACACAGGCCTCATGTGACTGGGGTATTATATATCTCAGTGGGCAGCATGTCCATGAAATAAGGTCTTATAGACGATTTCCACCACCAACCCGCCCTCTAACTCCAGTACCAGGAACTAATATGATATATAAAAGCATTTATATAAATATTCAATAATGGAACAGCTTTGATATGGTTGTATGGGTTTGGTAGCTTGAGCAGCCTGGGGAACCATTGTACCTCTGGGCAGGTGAGCCTAGTAGGGATGCTGTGGGTGTTTATCAGCAGGCACCTTCTCCACAGATGTCACTTGCTATCCAGGGCGACACTTCATCCACACCTCTTCTTCTCTTCTCCACTGCGCCGCGCTCCTCCTTGATTATGTCTGAAAAGAGTTCCAGGAAGGGGAGCCGGCCAGCATTTCACTTTCTACCTCTTACTCTATCCATGTCTTTGGTTCACTGGTTGGTCACCATAGAGCAAAGAGACATGGCCCTTTGACTTATTTCTCTTTCCTCTATTCTACCTATTCTTTTTCTTCTCCCAGGCTTACTCCTCCCCCTGATCAAGGGAGCTGTTTGCTTGGGTGGGACCCATTTACTTTTTCACTGTCTTGCTTTATTCTTGCTGCAGAACCCACCTTTCCCCATCCCTTCCTCCTGAACCCCGAGCTGCTGGATACGAGTGCACTGGTACCGCTGGATCGGAGTGATCCAGGGCTGCCCAAACAAGTCTTCGTTTAATTGTTGTAAAGAGACCCCTGCTTCTACAACCATCCCACCTGAAGTTTAATCTTCAATCCAAAGATCGGACCGACTTATCGGTGCCTTTCTATATTGCTGCAATTCTGCAGCCAGTAACCATTGTAAGGTTACGAAACCCCATCAAGTTCAAGTTCACAGATGTCACTTGCTGCCTCAGATTTCTGTGCAAAAAGGTCTTTGAGGGCACTTCCACCACCAACTAGCACTCTGACCAATGGCAGTGAGGAGAACCAAAACTCACTGCGCATGCTCAGCGGAATAAAAAAGGTTTATTGTTTGGTTAGTACAGATCAAAATTAGTTATATTCATGCTCAATTGTGAAGAGTGCTATCGGTCATGTTACTGTACCTTTAGTGCGCAGACCAGACGGGATGGGCAAATGAGTTGAGCGTCTGTCTCCTGTTTTGGTAGATTGTGCCCTGGTTGAGTCAAAACAATGACTTAACAATTTATACCTGTCGCTTCCTAGCCAGATGCTGGGCATTATTAGGATAGGACAAGGACTGTTTGGTTCAGTGTTAAGATAATGTGATTGAGTGGGAAATCAAGTCATGCTGCTGGTGGCCTGATCTCCCAGTGGGGCATCAGTATAAAGTCCTCATGAATGCGCACTGTCACAAGTACGTACCCATCGTGATATAACCTTAAATGTGACCAGGATTTAAAACTCCAATAACCAACCAACTTTAGTGAGCACATGCCCCCCCCCCCCTCACTTGATATGCAGACCGGAAATGCCGCAGCGCTACACTGCTGCTCGTCATGCGCACGTTGGTGGTTCCCGCCACTGAGCAAACAAACGCGCCGCATCCCGCCGATGCAACCCCGCCCCCCTCCCCGCCCCCCTCCCCGCCCTGCCGACCCCGCCGGGATCCAGACAGCCACACTCACACAGCTCACAGCCCTCTCGGTCGATTGGTTGGTTCTTGGAGTTTGACGTCCTGGCAACGTCTAAGGAAATATCAGTACGGGTACTGACTTGTGACAGTGCGCGCGCATGGCGACTTCATAGTGCTGCCCTACTGGGAAGTTTGTTTGTTTGTTGTTCTTTTATGTCCTAGCAACACCTAAGGTCATATCAGGACGGGTACCGACGTGTGACAGTGCGCACTCATGGTGACTTTATAGTGCTGCCCCACTGGAAGACCAGGCCGCCAGCACCATGACCTGATATCCCACTCAGTCACATTATCCTGACACTGAGCAAACCAGTCCCTGTCCCATTCTTGAATATCAATTTTTAAGTCATTGGGTTGACTCGACCAGGGTTCGAACCCACGACCCCACGATCTACTAACACGGGAGACGGACGCTCTAACTCATTCGGCCATGGTCCCCTAGTGGGAAATCAGGCCACCAGTACCATGACCCGATATCCCGCTCAGTCCCACTGTCCTGACACTGAGCTAACCAGTCATTATGTTCTCCTATTAATGCCGAGTACCAGGCTTGGAAGTGACAAGTATCAATTTGATAAGTCATTGGTTTGACGCGACCGGGAATAGAACTCGCCCAGCCTCGTTTCCACAGCACATACCACACATATGTAGTTTCTTTGCAAACCACGTGACCTTTCAGGCTTTGAATAGCTCTCAGAAATGCTCTTCTACGATTCCACTCAGGATCAGTTAAATCAAGGCTTCAAAGGAGCACGTTCGAAAAACAATGCCGAGAGTGTCAATAGCCAACGGGAGTGCGGGGGGGGGGGGCATCATGCATCGGAGGGGAACCGTTTACTAATTATTCCTACGACCAGGTGCGCGAAATTGATCTTTTATCTTTCCTTGAAGTTGAAGCCATCAACATAATAGCCCTGTCACACTATGACGTATCTCGCCGGCATGCCGCCAAAGCGCAAAATCACTTTTAACCATCGAGAAACGTCAAACTTTTCGGCATCAGTGCAACCTATTGGTAGCGTGCGGCCGACATTGTGAGAAAAAAAACAAAAAAGTTTGGCACGCCGTTCTGATATGACCTTAGATGTTGCTAGGACGTAAAACAACAAAGCAACAGTTTGGCGCATTGTGTGGGAAAGACCCGCACATGCGCGTGGCCTATGCCTAGCATTCGCATAACGTTATTCCAGCGATGTCGACGTGCTTCTGACGTCGCCATAATATTGGCACCTGCGCGTTGTCGTGCGTTGTCGCACGTCAAAAGTTTTGTGCAAGCACAAAACTTTGCCGATACTCTGATGCGCATCACTGACCATCACCGTCCATCAACGATTACCAACGCGTGCCTAACGCACGCGCATAGCGCACATGTAACGCTTCCAGACATCTCCCAACGTTTCACCAAAAAGTGACACACGTCGACCCACGTTGGCGAGAAACGTCGTAATGTGACAGCACCATAAGTTTCGAACTTTCCAATAGAGGTTGGTTGGTTGTTGGAGTTTTACGCTATGGCAACATCTACGGTCATGTCATGACGGGTACCGACTTGTGACAGTGCTCAATCATGGGAACTTTATAGTGCTGCCCACTGGGAAATCAGGCTGCCAGACCATGACCCAATATCCCACTCATTCACATTATCCTGACACTGAGCTAACCAGTCCATGCCCTAACCTAATAATGCTGAGCACCTGGCTAGGAAGTGACAAGTATCAATTTTATAACTCATTGATTTGACTCGACCGGGAACCAAACTCCTGACTACCCGCACGCGAGGCCCGCGCTCTACCGATTCGGCCATCGCGCTCGGTATCAGATTATACAACTGTACCCTGTTGTTAGATAGACGCGTGTGGGTGTGTGTTGATGTGTGTATGTGAGGGTATGGTTGTTTGTTGTGGGTGGTGGGTGCTGGTGCGTGGTGGTGTGTGGTGGTGGGTGCTGGTGCGTGGTCTGTGGTGTGTGGAGGGTGGTGGTTACTTTACCAATGGGTACATTGGAGTTAATAGGAGTGCATAAATGAATGATGACAATTAAAATACACAAACCTATTCCTTTAACAATGGATACGTTAGAGTTAATAGGAGTGCATAAATGAATGATGACAATTAAAATACACAAACCTATTCCTTTATCAATGGATACGTTAGAGTTAATAGGAGTGCATAAATGAATGATGACAATTAAAATACACAAACCTATTCCTTTAACAATGGATACGTTAGAGTTAATAGGAGTGCATAAATGAATGATGACAATTAAAATACACAAACCTATTCCTTTATCAATGGATACGTTAGAGTTAATAGGAGTGCATACATGAATGATGACAATTAAAATACACAAACCTATTCCTTTAACAATGGATACGTTAGAGTTAATAGGAGTGCATAAATGAATAATGACAATTAAAATACACAAACCTATTACTTTAACAATGGATACGTTAGAGTTAATAGGAGTGCATAAATGAATAATGACAATTAGAATACACAAACCTATTCCTTTATCAATGGATACGTTGGAGTTAATAGGAGACCATAAATGAATGATGACAATTAAAATACACAAACCTATTCCTTTAACAATTGATATGTTGGAGTTAATAGGAGAGCATAAATGAATGATGATAATTAAAATACACAAACCTATTCCTTTAACAATGGATACATTAAAGTTAATAGGAGAACATAAATGAATGATGACAATTAAAATACATAAACCTTTTCCATCAACAACTGAGACATTGGGGTTAGAGGGAGAGTTTAAACTAATGCTGACAACATAAAAAGAAATCCCATTCCTTCAGCAATTGATACACTGGGGTTAAGAGGAGAGTATAAATGAATGATGCCAGTATAAAAACAAATTCTATTCTTTCAAGAACTTGGACATTAAAAGTAAGGGGAGAGTGTAAAAGAATGATTACAAAATATAAATAAATCACATTCCCTCAACAATTGATAGATTGGGGTTAAGGGGAGTGCGTAAATGAATGATGACAACATAAAACAAATCCTATTCCTTGAAGAACTCAGACACTAAGAGTAAGGGGAGAGTATACATGAATGATGACTATTAAAATACAAAGCCTATTCCTTCAACAATCGATACATTGGAGTTAAATAAGAGCATAAATGAATGATGACAATATAAAACTAAATCCTATTCCTTCAACAACTATCCTTGCATCATAGAATGCCATGCAAGTGCTATCCCGTACGTCGCAATGCTGTGAAACACCAATGTGTAAATTCGACGGCCGGCAGCTGTGGTTGTGTAGGCAGACTAAATAGGAAATCACTACAGGCAAGTAGAAGAAAGGCAGAGCATAGAGTGTGCAGAAGGAACCAGAAGGAGCTTGCTTGTTTTATTATTATATATATAGGCTGTAGAATCCAAGATGGCTGTCACACCTGATCAGCTCCTCCAATCAGCACTAGGCATTCTGCAACCAACCAATGAACATCCAAACTGCCTGTATCCAAGCCTTGGTTGTTTATGGCTACATTGCCCTGTTGTGTCTGGGTGTGCAGTGATCCATAAATAACACTTGGGGGGGGGGAGGGGTATGTGAGCAGAGCTCCCAAGGCTCTGTCACACTAAAAGTAGTGCCCCTGTCAGACTATCTATAACTACATAATGTTTATATTAACTCAGCAAAGGATCACCAGCACCACACAATACCTCAATGCCTCTGGCTTGGGTGCTGAGTTAAGCAAGTGGTGGTGGGTGGTGGTGGTGGGTAAACTCCATTTACCTTTTTATATACAATTGTAATTACTATAGACTAGTTCACACCATCCTCCAATGTCTTAATATCGGGAAATTTTACAAATGAATCAAAGTAAAAACAAAGTAGAATAACACTCAATCCAATATATTTACAGTGTTCACGATTGCTCACACTGCTCGTATTGCATTTGATTCAGTGGGACCAATATTTGCTCCCCCTCCCGCTGCTCTTTGAACTCTACTTCAGATCGACGGACACGTTCATCTTCCATCCACCCAATTGGCCGACGGACTATCACAGTTTTTCCGCCATTGACCATAACTCACCCTTCTCTCTTCACTTCTTGGCAAGCCGCCAGTGATACACTCTTTTCTGCCCACCCACCCTACTACTGTACATTTTCTTTCTCACTAGGGCTGGCCCCCGGTTCCCCTACTCCTTCTGCTTAAAGTTGTATACTCCAATGGTTTTGAGTTTCTGTCCTGTTTCTGAGATAAATATATTTAGTTGATAGTTATACTCATACTCATACTCATCCGCTTCTGATTTTGTTAGGCTTATAGCCTGTATCAGGTCGATGCATGTCAAAATTTGATTTACTAGGATTAAACGCATCGAGTACCGGATGTGTGCAATATTGCAGCCCCCTCCAATGCTTATCCAGTCTGCCTTTGAAGGCGTTGACGGAAGGCGCTTCTATGACATGTTCAGGCAGTGCTTTCCAGGCATTTACTTCCTGTTACTGAAGAATAGCTGTTTGACTGGTTTTATTGCTCTTTCCTTCTTCAGCTTGTATCGATGACCTCTAGTTTTACAGTTGGCCAGCTTCAGGTATCTAGCATCAACCGCATATCTTCCAGTGACGTGTTTGAATGCTTCTATTATGTCTCCCATGGCCCTTACTTTAGTTTTGAAGTAATTTTAATTTTAAATGGCTAAGTTTTGTCATATTTGAAGTGCAAACACATAATATTAATTTTCGAACGAATACCGAAACTTAAGCATAGACTTAAGCAGTAACAGATTCAATTAAATTCCCTTCTAATTGCCAACAAACCCTTCATAAGTGAATCACTATCTAAGATATATATGTAGAATCAATTCTAGATCATTCTTTTGGTTTTGGAAATGTGACGCTTCATTGCACTATGCAGCTTTAAATAAACATTTAGTTGCCATCGCTACCGTTCCATGTCTTTCCTTTTTTTGTTTTTTTTGTTTGTACATTAGTTGCTTACGCAGGGGAAATTTCAATCGCGGAGGATTAGTCTTCCTCATTCCACTGCTCCTTGCCCTATCCTAATAATGGCGAGCGCCAGGCTAGGAAGTGACAAGTATACATTTTTAAGTCATTGGTTTGACTCGACCACGGTTCGAACCCACGATCCCACCATCTACCAACACGGGAGATGGCTATCCTGTCTGGTTGACTAAACTTGGCTGAACCGAAACTATCACTCTCTGACACCAGGTCTACTTAAAGCTGCATAGTCTGATGAAAACGTCAAATCTTTCAAACCAAAGCAAATATCTAGATTTGATTCTACATATCTAACTTAGATACTGGTGTACTTATTAAACGTTTATCACCACTTAGAATGGAATACTGAAGCACTTTAACAGAACCTGTTACTGCAGAAGTCTATGGTGTCAGAGTTTTGGTGTGCTTGCCAAAATTAATTTTGCATGTTTGCACTTCAAATATCTTAAAATTTAACCATTTAAAATAAAAGTTACTTCAAACTAAATTAAGGTTTATTATAGCAAACAACCTAATATATTTATCTCAGAAAATGACAGAAACTCAAAGCCATCGGACTATGCAACTTTAATCTAGTGGTGTTATAGCTGGCGCACACCTCCCGTTTACGATTCGCGCGCTAAAACTGACTGCGACTCGCGACCCGTTTACGACCTAAAACTGGCCGATTCATTTTTCGAATCTCATAAGATTCCAGTTTTAAGCCCTAAAACTGAGTTTTAGTCGCGAATCGCAAGGCTCTGGTGTGTGCGGGGGTCGCACACCTAACGACTAAAACCCAGTTTTATGCGCGAAACGGGCAGTTTTAGGTCGTAAACGGGAGGTGTGCGGCAGCCATTCGTAGCACTGACCCCAGCCAGAGTGCAGCGTATATCAGATGTAGAACATAGTAATCTCCTTAAGTGAAGAGGCTGGGGGCGGAACTTCCATATTGTCTCATCGGATTGCGCTCCACCTACTTCGGTCACCATAGATGGCCCCTCAGACACTATATCCAATTAGTTTATTGGCGCGATCTATGGGGAATATTTGAACTAGCCTCACTCGGCCTCCACTACATTTTCTGCACTTTACTACATGGTTGGTTGGTTATTGGAGGTTTACATCTTGGCAACATCTAAGGTAATATCAGGATGGGCTAGGACTCGTTAACTCAGTGTCAGGATAATGTGATTGAGTGGGATATCGGGTCATGGTGCTGGTGGCCTGGTCTTCTAAATAAGGAAGCACTTTATCAGGAGATCTGAAACAGAAAATGTAATACTTTCTAACGAAATAATCACTTATGTAGGGGAGTGGGGGGGGGGGGCGGGGGGCTGAATGATTGGGGCTTTGCACCCTAGAAACATCTGAACGTGTACTCCTATAGAGGCCTTATCGTGCTGCCCCACTGGGATACAATATCGCTGGCAGCATGACCCGATATCCCACTCAGTCACATTACCTGGACAAAACTGAACCAAATAGTCTTTGCCCAAGTACAGAACAGCTGAGCACCAGGCAAGCTAGCGGCAAGTATCAATGTTCATGTCATTACTTTGACTCAACCGGGGATCAAACCCATGACATGCCATACGGGAAGCGGGTACAATACAGTCTACACTACACACTCAGCCATTCTGTCTGGTGGACAGCCAATCGGAATACAGTGTGGATGGAATTTGTGTATATATATATATATATATATATATATATATATATAACCGGACGTGGTGGCCGAATCGGTAGAGCGCAGGCTTTGCGTGAGGAAGGTCGGGAGTTCGATTCCCGGTCGAGTCAAACCAATGACATACAAAATTGATACTTGTCGCTTCATAGTCAGGCGCTCGCCAGTATTAGGATATGGCAAGGGGTGGCTAACTCAGTATCAGGATAATGTGACTGAGTTGGATATCAGGTCATGGTGCTGGCAGCCTGGTCTCCCAGTGCGGCAGCACTATATAGTCGCCATAAGTGCGCGCTGTCGCAAGTCGGTACCCGTCCTGATATGATCCTAGATTTAGCCAGGACGTGAAACTCCAACAAACAACCTATTTATATATAATAAGCAATTATGCGAGTATAATTATCCGTAAGCCAATTGTATCCTCAGTTCACACCAACTGACACTGCACAACTAATGACAGACACTCATTTACTGAAGTGACTGGTCAGGCCTTCTGCCTCGCCTGGTGCTGCCACCTGGCCTCTTCTTGATAGCCTGGCTCTGCCTCACTCCTGTACCACTCGCTACACAATTAAAATTGTTGATCGGCAAGAGGGCACTCACACACACATCGTGAGTACAGTGACAGTTGGCTCATCGGTATAGGAGGCGGGGGAGGAGAGAATGCCTGCTCCGCACTGAATAACATGGAAGTTAAGGTGGCTAGAGAGAAACATTTTAGGGGCTGCTGTTATATATATCGACATAATAAATTATATAGTACATATATGTATATGTATATAGACTGTTGTTGTGGGAGGATGCTTCGAGGCTATTTAACCCGCACTCCATAATGAGTTGCTTACATGAGAACGACCCTCCATGCAGCTTTATATGGCAGCGCGTTTATGTGATGGCAACCAGACGGGATGGCCGAATGAGTTAGAGCATCCGTCTCCCATGTTGGTAGATCATGGTGTCATGGGTTCGAACCCTGGTCGAGTCAAACCACTGATTTAATAATTGATACTTGTCACTTCCTAGCCTGGTGCTCGGCATTATTAGGATAGGACAAGGACTTGTTTGCTCAGTGTCAGGATAATGTGACTGAGTGGGATATCAGGTCATGGTGATGGCAGCCTGATCTTCCAGTGGGGCAGCACTATAAAGTCGCCATGAGTGCACACTGTCACAAGGCGGTACCCATCCTTATATGACCTTAGATGTTGCTATGACGTACAACAACAACAAACAAATTTATGTGAAGGCGTCCTGTCACCTGGATCGACATTTGGAACCCCCGGAACACTGGGGTCCATACCATTTAAAGCGCACCTCACATTACCGGACGATGTTACTTGAATCCGCAGGATTGGAGATCTTGCAACAAGGTACGTTTCCAAAAACCCATCTCACAGTAGCCGACAATTTGACTTGAATCCGTATAGCTAGATAGAAGGCTTGCATACTCCCTCCACCCCCCACCCCCCGCCCCCAAACACCATACCAATTGAAAGAACACCTCACACTAACTGACAATTTGACATGAATCCGTAGCGTTAAAGGTCTTGAATAAAAATATATAAAAAAACCTGCACCAGTTCAAAACCCACCGCCGGCAACACTTTTACTTGAATGTGGTAGTTAGAGGTCTTGCAAAAACCCGCACCAGTTCAAAGCCCACGTCACACTATTTGACAATTGTACTGTGATTCGTAGAGGTAGAGGTGTGGCCAACAATAAAAACAGCATCAGTTAAAAGCCCACCTCACACTAGTCGACAAGTTGACAGCACCACACCACCACATCAACACGCCAACACACCACCCACACTACAACACCATTGCACCACCACACCACCACACCACCACACCACACCAACATGCCAACACACCACCATACCACCACACCACCACACCATTACACCACCACATCACCACACCTACAAGCCACCACACCACCACACCACCACACCACCACACCACCACACCACCACACCACCACACCACAACATCACCACATCACCACACCACCGCACCACCACACCACAACATCACCGCACCAACACACCACCACACCACCACACCACCGCACCACCACACCACTACATCACCACACCACCGCACCCCCACACCACCACGCCACCACACCACCACATCATTGCACCACCACACCCCCACACCAACATACCACCACACCACCATATCACCGCACCACCACATTACACCACCGCACCACCACGCCACCACGCCACCACACCACCACATCACCGCACCTCCACTCCACCACACAACCAGACCACGCATGCTACCTGCACCCCACCCACCCTTACCCACCCACCCGATCCTCGCGAGTCGCCCACTTCGCCTCTGCTCGGAGAGTGAGAGGATGACAGTCTGTGTCGGCGCTGTGCGAGTGGAGTGGAGTGGACTGTCGTCGCTTGTCCCTCCCGGCGTTCGCTGGTATCCGAGTCAGACTGGCCCTGCACAACCATCCTCTCCAGGCCTGGGGAGGGAAGAGCCTTTCTCCAGCCTCCTCCAGTGATCGAGTGGCCTCAGTTTGCCGGACGCCGTGAAGGGGCGCCACACAACACCGACTCCGGGAGGAGATTGACGCGATTACCATCGTTTCCAGCGGCCGTTACCTCGTACATGCGCAGTTGTTTACATTCAGCGAGGAACCGAAGAAGTTTTCCCGCCAAAAACGAGGCCGGCGTTCCTTTAAGAGACTTGTTGAAGGATCCGCGCACTCTGGATTGACTCGATTGTTGTCTGCCACTAGCGATGAAGTAAGGGGAACGCAGCTAGCAACAACATATGGTTAACGACTGGTCGCAGCTGGAAAATCGTCTGCGCTACGTCTGAAAAGAAAAAACCAACAAAAGCAGAGTCAGATAAAAAGGAAAATTCGTCTGCGACTGTTACTAGTGTTAGAACTATTTCCGATTTTCTCTTTTTGGTAACAAAACACTTCTGGGGAAAAAAGGCTAACCTCGGCGAGGAGCGACAGTCTACCAGACAGATGTTGATGTGATTTACTTTCTTGTTCCGCTGCTCCAGTTCCCGCTGTGACGTATGTATTTGGTTGGAACTAGAAGTATTTGGGGCAAAGGTTCTACGGATTACGGATTACGTCGCGTAACCCAAAAGTAAGCGAATAATCTGCGCATGACCAACAGTGAAGACAATGCTAACAGGTAAACACTGCTTTTTGTCCTATTAACTTGCTAGCTATTCATTATCATAATTGAGACCAGATAAGTTGATTTGCCCAATAAGTTGAGCGTTCATCTCCTGTTTTGGGAGATCGGTGGATCCGAACCCATGGGATCGTGGGTTCGAACCCTGGTCGAGTCAAACCAATTACTTAAAAATTGATACTTGTTGCTTCCTAGCCAGGCGAGATGTTTAACCCATAGTGTTGTCTACGTATATGCTAGGGTGGGTGGGGCGGCAAAAAAGTAACGAGAATGCGCGGCTGCGAAGACTTTTGTATATTCGACAAGGAATTAAACTAGGTGGCATATGCAAAGTTTGTTCTTAGTTACTAGTTAGGTGGCGGCAGATAGAAACATTCATAGTTATTTGTGCCAGGGAATCTATCCTTAAAATTCATAAAAGAGCCGCTAGATGGCGTCAAGTGTCATAATGTTACAATAATGAAATCTGAATATATAGATGGTACTTACGTTAGGCGTCCTTAGATATGAGGTAGTGTACCAAGTTCCCCATGTTGCCCAATTACCCATGTTGTGGACAACATGAATAATGTATCGTTGCATAAACTATTGTAAAATATTCCGATTTACTGCACTCAGTCACACTCAGACTCAAGGCAGGTGGTGGCCAGGGGAGCCACACAGCTTGGTGGTGGTGGGAAGATCACTGGTAACCATGGGGACCAGGAATGCTGGATCCCTATTGGTGCAGCTAAGAATGCTTGTTTCCCATTGGGGGAAAAGGGTGGGGGTGATACTTTACACTGAATCCATGTACCATATAAATAATAAACCAGAGGGCTTGACTCTCTCTTCCTTTACACTTATACTCTTCCTTTCTCTTTGTCTGTATTGGTTTCACTATAGCCTGCCTACGCAACCACAGATTCGAGCCGTAGACTTTACACTGTGTTGTAGATATTCCAATGTAAATGACAATGATCTAAAGCAGCACAGTGTATTTAATCATTAATTGTATAATTGATCCTCTCATGCCCTGCATTTGCCTGGAAGAGGAGCGGGACGTAGCTCATGCAGCAGAGTGTCCACCTGTGAAGCTTTGGATCATCTGATCGATCCTGCTCAATGGACCCATTTGCAGTTTGGGCTATTTTCCATTGCAACCAGTGTTCCACAACTGGTTCATCAAAGGCTGTGGTATGTGCTGTCCTGTCTGTGGGAAAGTGCATATAAAAGACCCCTTGCTGTTTATCGAAAAGAGTAGCCTATATGGCAGCCGTGGGTTTCCTCTAAAGAAATATGTCAGAATGACCATATGTTTGACGTCCAATAGCCGATGATAAAAATCAATGTGCTCGAGAGGCATTGTTAAATAAAACAAACTTTCCTTTTTTTGCCTTAAAGACACAGGGCAACTTGCAGAGGTAGGCGTATGGAGGGTGATTGCATCAGGGAACCTAGACGATGTAATGGTTAGTGCGCTCACCCTGCAATGGCAAGGGAGTATGGTTTTGGATCCCATTTCCTTGCAATACCCATTGGACGAGGATCTTCTACAAGCTACACCCAGTATGTGCTTGGCGAACTAGGTACAAGATTCACCCCGTACTGCTGCAGTAGGGGTGCAAACCAACCCTATGTAAAAGGTGGCGAAAATGCGGGTAAAAGAATTGAGAGCCTAATTTTACAATCTAAGAAGCAACAATTATTCTTTACATCTGTCTTATGATTTACCCGCTACCTTTGAGTTGAAAAATATAATATAATATATAGTTTAATAAGATTTAAAAGTGAAATCGACAGCGTTCTGCGGCCGCCATCTTGTCTTTTTTGCATTCTCTCCCATTTCACCAACTCTGTGCCTATATGCATAATATTGGTAGCCATTTGATACTGGAGCCACATACTGGAGCCTCACTTCCATACTAATGCTATTTTCCCCCGTATTTATATAAGGCTGGTCTTCACCCTGTACTACAAGTACCGGGTGAATCTTTTATCTATTGGCGAACCTACCTCGTGTATGTGTGTGTCTATGTAAGTTCATTGCCTGTATTTGGGTAATCATAAGGATTAATTCTCGGTGTTTTTGTGGTTTTTTTTTATGTGTGTTGTACATTAGATGATTAACCAGGGGATATTTTCCATCGCGGACAATTTTTCTTCCTCATTTCACTGCTCCTTGCCTCCTCTCCTAGCAATGCCGAATGCCAGGCTATGTAGCGACAAGGTATCAATTGGTAACTCATTGGTTTGATTAGACCAGAGTTCGAACCCAGGAGTTCAAAGTTCGAATCCCATGACCTACCAAAGCGAGAAGCTGGACGCAACTCACACAGCAGAGAGCTAAATGGAGAGCGGCAGTCAAGTAATGAAAGCAGTCTTTGTCGCATCGCGACCGACAGCATGATGATGATGACCAAAGCGAGAGGCGGATGCTCAAATCATTCAGCCACCTCGTCTCGTTTTGGATGTCAATCTTTAAGCACTGTTTTAACAGGCAGGGAGCTGGGTAAGCGTAGGTAGGATGATTGAATCAGGGTGCCTAGTTAGCCTAATGATTAGGACGGTCTTCCCATAATGTCAGAGGCGTAGGTTTGAGTTCCGATCCAGAGTATCCCATTTCTTTGTAAAACAGCCACCCGGCAATAGCAATTATGAGCATATATATGTCCATATCAATGTATATATATATATATATATATATATATATATATATATATACATACATATATGTATATGTACAGTAATAAGCCCAATTATCGCCCATAATAATAGGTAGTGCCCAGTGGCAACCGGCCACCTCATCCCAATCAGTTGGGCTTGGGGAATAATTGGGATAATTGATGCCTTATACACCATATATATATGTATATATATATATATATACATATATATATATATGAAGAGTTCAGGTGAAAAAGCCTGTAAACGCCAATACAAAAAAATAATTAAAATACAAGATTTTCACCTGAAGGAAATTCTCACTAATTTCACCTTTCTTGAGATGAAAGGATTATGGAGCAATGAAGAAAAAAAAAAATCGGAACGTAAAAAAAGAATGTTTGAAGATTAGATTCCAATGTTTATCTCAATTTTTGGATTGGTATTTCGGGGTTTTATGTCTGAACTCTTTATATATATATATATGTGCTATATAAGTGATTATGTGAATATAAATAAAGAATAGACCATAATGTTTCCGGGGGGCCCCTCCTGGGCCCCCCCCCCCATCTATCCACCACCATGACTCTGAGCAAGCCCTGGCCTTGGCACTCTCTCCGCTCCCGACCTCGGCACCGGCACCGTCTGCCTCTTGCCTCACTTCAAAACCCAAACCAAGCCTAGTCTTTTTTCTCTCATTCCCTGTCCTGTTCGCTTATTTATATACATATATATATATAAATATATATATATATATAATTGTGGTGGAGAGTGCCAGCTTGGCCCGTGGCTTTTGTGACGCACCTGAGTAAATCCGGACACCTGACAATGCCTTGAGTTTGACGGTACGCGCAGTGCAACATGTCGATTTTATTCAAAATTAATAGAAATGCAGAACCCTAACCTCATTAATTTAATATAATCTCTTCCTTGAATATGTTTTCTATATGTCTTCCAATCAGTTTGTGGCTAGGTCGTGTAGTTCTAGAGATATTTCACCTTTTCTCTATTAAGATTGCTCATAGCCATTGAGTTTGCAGTGTGACCGGATGTTGTCCTGCAGCCAAGCAGCGCATGCACTGACCTAAATACATGTGCTGAGGTCATATGAAATTGGTCAATTAAAACTGTTATTAATTTGTAATTACTAAGATTAGCTGTTTAACCGCATAACGCATATAACTACAGTGACCCTGCTGCATGGTACATGATACCACCATAACTATCCAGACTTGAAGTTGACAGTCAGATTGTAGTTAAAGAATGGGAAAATCACCATGCAAGGGTCACCAAATCTTAGTGACAATTGGCCAATAGATAGAAAACAGGTATGCAAACATGAATACGGTAGTTCAAAAGTTGAATACCCTAAAATTTGAGTGATTTCAAGAGGTAATGGTCGACGAAAAGATATTTGCAGCACTTTTCATGCACAAACGCAGAGCCATGCCTCGCACATGCGTACGTGGCCTCGGTCTGGTTTCAACATGGCCGCGGCGTGAATAGCGTCAATAAGGGGCTGTGGGAAGACACACATTAATGGTTCCACTGTTCCTACAATTTCCATTATTGTCAACAGCTTAATTTTTTCTTGAAGATTTATACTGCCTATTATGGATAAGCCTGAATAGACTTGTTTTCACCATTAGACAGTTTGTCGATAGAAAGCCCGAGCCTACACTTTTACTGACCCAAGGGATTTTTAACCTCCCACACCATATAGACATGGTATGAGAGCAACTGGCCTTTGATGACGCTGTCAGTTATCCATTTATCTTTGCGTACTATGTATGGACATTGTGAACAAAATGTGTCTATGTCTATGTCTACACACCCACCTCAAGCCACTCATCCACTCACTTACCCCAAACCACTCACCCACCAATCCACCCATCCCAAATGCACTATGGACAGGTTTTTAACGGAAGACTAGATTAATAAAGGGCTTCTTTCAGATGTTTCTTTTCTATCAGGTAGGCATACCAAAAAAAAAAAACCAAATCCCCCTAAAAAAACCTGCACCAGTTCAAAGCACATTTCACATTAAGCAACAATTTCACATGAATCCGTAGCGTTAGAGGTATTGCCAAAAAGAAGCAACCCCAAAAACAGCCCAAAACGCCAAGGGTTCAAAGCCCACCTCACACTAACTTACAATTTTACTTGAATACATTAGTTAGAGGTCTTGCAAACAAAAAAACCAGTACCAGTTCAAAGTCCACTTCACACTAGCCGTTAATTTGACTTCAATCCCTAGAGTTAGTTAGAGATGTGGCAACAAATAAAAACAGCGTCAGTTCAAAGCCCACCTCACACTAGCCAACAATTTGCCTTGAATCCATAGAGTTTGAGATCTCGCAAAATGCGTGCCTGCCCAAAGCCCACCTCACATAAGCTCCATAATTTGACTATTATCTAAAGTTCTGAAGATCATGCACACAAACAAATATTGCAAATATCACACATTTATCGGGTGGCCATCCTGATATGACCATAGATGTTGCTAGGATGCAAAACCCCAACCAACAAGAAAAAAAGAAAAAAAGAAGAAAAGAAGCCCAACTGAATAACAGAGACACGGAGGAAGGGTTCCAAGTTTCCAAAAGAACTAAACAGTCGCCTCGAGACTGGTGGACGGAGGTTTGAAAGCCTCTGGTTGTGGATCCATTTGGACAACTTGCGCGTGTATACATGGTCATACGCAGAGTGCGTGCGTGTACAACAGACAGGCAGGCTGGCTGTACCTGAGGTTTTCATGTATAGGGAAGCAGAGGACCAGAGAACTGGATAGGCGGATGCATGCCGGAACAGCAAGCCGTGCTTTGTGTATTAAAGTTAAAACTCATCTTTCACAGTTTGTTGGGGTTTAAAGCCCAAGTCAGACCTACCCGGACGAGCCCCGGAGTTTAAGCCAGACCACCCCTGGACCACTCACCCGGACCACCCCGTACCGCCGCGGATAAAATCGCTATTTTTGTTCGTTTTTGCCTCGCTCTCACACCTACCCAGATGAGCCACGGTCCACAGCCACGGATTAGTCCCAGGTCAGCCCCGGATCGGCCCCGGACAACCCCCGGACAACTCCCGGACAACTCCCGGACGACCCCCAGATGTCCCCCGGACTACTCCCGGAGTATAAAATGACCCAGACTGCCCCGCACAAGACACGGACGACCCCCAGACAACCCGGATGAGTCACGGATCACACATGGATGATGCCAGTTAACCCCGGATTGCAATATTCCCCGGATCGCCCCGGATCACCCGGATGTTTTAAACTTTAACAACATCCGGGGCTGACCCCGGATGATGCCGGATCACCAAGGACCAGCCACAGATCACCACGGACCACCAAGGACCAGCCACGGATGAGCCATGGATGATGCCGGATCGACACGGACCACGCCGCATCACGGGTCGGGGCTCGTCCGGTCCCTGATCCGGGTAGGTGTGACCTAGGCTTTAGCTCCTAGCAACACCTATGCAACATTAATAGTTACTTGTCATTATCTAACCATGTGCTTGGCATTACTAGGATAGGACAAAAACTGGTCAGGATAATGCAACTGAGTGGGATATCGAGTCATGATTCCAACATCCGAGCCTCACAGTGGAGCAGCGTGATAAAAATCGTCATCAGTGTGCACTGCCACAAGTCAGTACCCATCCTGATATGACCTTTTCTGTTGCTAGGATGTAAAACCTCCTTCAAAACACACCAAACCATGATGTGGCCAGGACCAGGAAACCAGTAGTGAACTGACCAACTCAGAATTGTGGTTGACTGCAGTGACCACTCAGGCAAGGAGCCACATAGACAGGTGGGTGTGGATAGGGTGGTGACATCAGGGAGACTAATTGGTGTAATGGTTAGCACACTAGCCCGGAATGCAAGAGATGTGGGTTCAATTCCTTCTCTAGGCACAATATTTCCCATTTTCATCAGCCCATGACACTGGTTCCATGACCAGGATCATGCTCAAGCTACATGGTGTATGGCTATTGAATCTACCATGTGTATGTATATGTAATTGTAAGTGCATTGCCTGTATGTGTGTAATTTTAAACATGAGATGACTTATGGACACTCACCATTTAAAAGACTTACAATTCGATGGGGGACAACTGTAGTACTAGTAGTCTGTGCTGACCTCTCAGTCAAGGAGCTACACGGACAGATGGGCATGGGGGATAGGGTGGTGACATCAGTGAGCCTATGTGGTGTAATGGCTAGCACTCTAACCCGAAATGCAAGATATGTGGGTTCGATTCCTGCTCTAGACACACTATTTCCCATTCTCATCACTGCCTCCACGACAGAAGTGATGCATCACCAATCTCTGATCCTACCAACCTCTGACCCCGCTAATGGTGCAGTCACACTACAACGTTTCTCCCGGCGTGCCGCCAACGCGCTAAATATATTCGACGCGTCGAGAAACGTCAAAATGTCTGGCATGTTTTGAATAAACTCAATGCAGCGCAGGGTGTTGGCAGCGTGTTGCTGGCGTGTTATTGGCGCGCCACCAACGTGTTGCGCCGGGGGGGGGGGGTGGAAAACAAAAAAACCAAGGCCGCTTGACCCAATTTCAAACATCCGTCGCCGAGTTCCCACGTTTGATTAGCGTGTTATCGACGTGTTATCGCCGTGTTATCAGAGCTGTTGTGGCCAAAGAAGGAAATCTATAGCATTATATACTCAAACCCAACACGCTGACAACACGTCCGCAGAACGCCAGCACTAGCAACACGTTCACATGCACCAGCAACATGTCCAGACGTGCCAGCAACACGTCCACATGCGCCACAACACGTCCACATGTGCCAGCAGCACGTTCAACCCGTCGAGAACCGCTGGAGCAATGTCAATAAGTGCTCCAAACCCCTTGATGGAACATTACCAACGCGTTGACGGGCTGGTCGCAGTTGGGGGAAAATTCCATGACGTTGATGAACGTTTCTCAACATGCTACGAGCGGGCCGGCTACACACTGGTAACGCGTGTAGACATCCTGCAAACGCACCCATAACGTGCTACGCAACCCGTCGGCGCGTGTCGGCCAGCGTGGAAAGTTTTGACGCTGCCCGACGCATGGCGACGTGTTGGTTCAGACTCAACGTGTACCGACATGTACCGACGCGCCGGTAACGTGTTTGTAACGCACTGGTAACGCGTCCCGACGCGTCCCGACATTTCGGCCAAAAGCCCAACACGTTGGCACGCGTTGTCCAACGTTGGTGAGACACGTCGTAGTGTGACTGCGGCAAAACGCTCACACCACTTGCACCAACTCCGTGATCCTCACGCCCAGTCCGCCACGTCAAGCCCTGTACACCCTCGTGGGAATGTGTGCACTCTCCTTGCAACTGGACCTGATCAGTTTATTGTACCCACTGCGTACGTAGTCCACTCAGCTCGACATAGAGGGCGCCACCGAGGAGTAGTACTTCCGGTCCCAAAGTGCGCATTCTTCCAACCGGCTAATCGCCCCCAACATTGACCTTCAAAGTTGCACAATCCGATGGAAATCATTTTAAGTTCCTGCCATGATCTTAGGATTAACTTAGGAGATTTTGCAGTGAAAAATGGTAAATTTAATTTTGTTGTTGTTGGTACATTAGTTGTTTAAGCAGGGGAAATTTCAGTCGTGGACGACTGGTCTTCCTCATTCCACTGCTCCTTGCCCTATCCTAGTAATGCCGAGCGTCTGGCTAAGAAGCGACAAGTATCAATTTTTAAGTCATTGGTTTGACTCCATCAGGATTCGAACCCACAACCCCACGATCTACCAGCACGGGAGACGGATGCTCTAACTCATTCGGCCATCCCGTCATTTCGGTATGCATAGCAAACTGTTGGACATAAGCATTGCTTGCCCATGTTCAAAACAACACAAGAGAATAAATAGCACAGGAGTACCAAACTGCAGTACATGTTTAATGAGTGCACCAGTAGCTAAGTTAAAGTCCGATGGTTTTGAGTTTCTCTCATTTTCTGAGATAAACATATTAGGTTGATCATTATAAGCTCCCTTACTTTACTTTGAAGTAACTTCTATTTTAATTGGCTAACTTTTGAAATATTTGAAATGCAAACATCATTAATTAATTTTGACAAGCTTGCCAAAAATCTACTATAATAGGCTTCTGCAGAAACAGGTTGTATTAAATTGACTCAGTATTCCCTTCTATGTGACGACTACTGTTTAATAACTGCACCAGTATCTAAGTTAGGTAGTGAGAATCAAACCTAGATAATTGTATTGGTTTTGAAAATTTGAAGTTTCCATCGGACCATGCAGCTTTAAGTGTTTTGGTTGTTAAGTGTTTTGGCTCCGAAAAGTGCATGCTCAGGTGAAATAATGCATAACCAGGTAGGCCTGGGTGGTCTGAGCCTATATAGTATAATAGTTACGACTCTAGCTCCAGAATCGTATAGTTGTGGCTTTGAATCTCACTGTAGTTGCATTGTTTCACTTGGTTTGCAAAGAACACTCCCCACGATATTGGTGCCATGACCAGGATTGGGTACATGAGGTGCACTGTTAACCCACTCTGGGCAGAATGTTTCCGTTCGTTTGCAAAATAACCTCCCCCGATGACAATAGTATCAATTTACACTGATGTTTCTTGGTGTCATTTAGTTTTTTTGCAAATAGCAAATAATTCGCAAATAAGCTACGTTATTTTGTTGCCACTTCAAATGCTACATCTCCAAGAGGCTTCAGGTTCTTTCATGATTCATTTGCCTGATACAGTACAGCCCCGTTAAACCAAGCTCGGTTAAACCAAACGATCGGTTAATCCAAACTTTTTTCGGCGGCCCGGCAAAATACTACCATTTATCATATAAAAAAGTTGGTTAAACCAAAGTCGGTTAATCCAAAGTATCGGTTAATCCAAACAGAATTGTCGGCCCCCATACCACTTCCGGTACAGTTAAACCAAACTTTCATGTGGTTTTAAGGTCATCTGCAACTTTTTTATATGATAAATGGTAGTATTTTGCCAGGTCTCCGAAAAAAGTTTGGATTAACCGATCGTTTGATTTAACCGAGGTTAGTTTAATGGGGTTAAACTGTATATACATAAAAAAACGATAATCATAGTGCCACATACATTGTACATTCATAATGCGCCCCCGTTTTTGCAAAAGCCAAGTCAAAGTCAAAGCTCGGTTAAACCAATGATCGGTTAATCCAAACAAATTTCTAGGGTCCCTTCAAGTTTGGTTTAACGAGGTTATACTGTAAGTAGTTTCATCACTTCACCCAGTTAGAGATATTGACTGGATCAGATTAGCGAATAGCTGTCACTCTCCAATCGTGTGGATGTCCAGTCAACCTCAATACTGGTGGATTGAATCAGCTAAGGGAGGACCGACCAGGCTTGGTGGTCGAGTCGGTAGAGCGCAGGCCTCTTGTGCAGGAGATCGCGAGTTCAATTCTCGGTCGAGTCAAACCAATGACTTACACAAATTGATACTTGTCGCTTTCTAGCCAGGCACTCAGCATTATTAAGATAGGGCAAGGACTGGTTAGCTCAAGGTCAGCATAATGTGACTAAGTGGGATATGAGGCCATGGTGCTGGTGGCCTGGTCTCCCGGCGGGGCAGCACTATAAAGTCGCAATGAATGCGCATTGTCACAAGTCGATGCCTGTCCTGATATGACCTTAGATGTTGCGAGGCTGTAAAACTCCAACAACCAACCGATGTAAGGGAGGAGATGGAGGCCGAGGTGGAGTTAAACAGACTTTATTGAAGTGACTGTCAGGAGGATGACAACGGGTGCAGGTGTACTCCTCCATGACCCAAGAGCAGCAACAAACAGCTTGCCCAAGGCCAATAAACAAGGGAAGCGGAATGAGGAACGCCCTTCTACCATCGATAAGAGCTGAACCAAAATACCTTGGATTTAAGGCGTCGCTCAGGTCACACCTTATATGCTGCAGTCACACTACGACGCTTCTCTCCAACGTGCGTCGACGTGTGTCACTTTTTGCCGAGACGTCGGGAGACGTCGGGAAGCGTTACGCGCGCGTTAGGCGCGCGTCGGTACACGTCGGTACACCTTGATGGAGGTCGACGGTCATCGAGGATCGTCGGCGCGTGTCAGGGTGCATTGAAAGGGTTGTGCTTGCCGACCACGCGCGTCAACGTGTGGTTGCGGACGTTGTGAGGACATTAGGAGGACGTCAATAGATGTTAGAAGCGCGTTGGAAGAACGCTGGTCGGACGTTGCTTAACGTCTATTGACGTTGATATTTTTTCAAGCATTCCATTCCGCCTCTTGCGTTACCCCCTCTTGCCTCTCCCCCTCTTGCGTTCCCCCTCTTGCGTTGACTCAGCAGGAACACAAGAGGGGGAACGCAAGATGGGGAACGCAACAGGGGGAAAGCAACAGGGGGAATGCAACAGGGGGAATGCAAGAGGGGGAATGCAGGAGGGGGAACGCAATAGGGGGAACGCAAGAGGGGGAACGCAAGAGGGGGGAACGCAAGGGGTGGAAGGGGTTGCGAGAACCTTTTTTTTCGGCACGCGTCGACACACGTAGCCGCTCGCTACAAACACGCTGTGCTGACATCGAATTCTATCCCAAACCGTGTCGTTCACCCGTGTACTGCAAGTACCCGGTGAATCATTTGTCTTGGTGAAACCATGAGGGTAATGGCCCTGTCACACTACGACGTAACGACGTCAATGTAGGGAGAATGTGAAAAACGTTGAACTTCTCGGCGTAGTATGCAAATTTGGGCACAAGTTGGACGTGGATGCAGCGTAGTGGACGAGAGAGTAACAGTGGTAAAGCGTAGTGATAGCGTCATTCAACGAGAGAGGACAACATAATTACGCTCAGGGAATGTTATGTACGTTATTCCATCACCAGAACTACGTTGCTTTACGTTACCTTACGTTACTTACATCATGAAACGGTGGCAAAACGGTAAATGTACGTTGGATGTCCATTAGGCATCCGTTTTCCTGACGTTTTCATGACGCGGACTGCACATTCCCACCACCTTTAATGTGGGTCAACATAATGCAACGTAATGCAACATAGTGCAACGTAGTGACCAGCGTTTCATTGATGTTTGCTGAATGTTTGCGAACGTAAACCCTTACGTTCTAGTTACGTCGAAAGTTTTGAACAGGTTCAAAACTTTGACGCGTGCCGACGTAACATGACATAACGTGACATAGCTCGACATCATTCTAACGTCATTCTGACGTCATCATAACGTAATCCAACATACGTCAACGTAATGACAAAAAATCACCACGTCAGGCTTACGTTGGCTCGTTACGTCATAGTGTGACAGTGGGATTACTGCCATTCCCTACCTGCGTACACCATGAGGATTACCACCATTCCCACCCACGGCCAACTGCGCCTAACCATTAACCCTAATGCCATTACACCCTCCGACAACACCCACCCTGCCCCTGCACTACTAACCAAACCAAAATACCTACCATAAACACATAATCACTGCAACCCTGACGGCACCATGACCCGATATCCCACTCAGTCACATTATTGTGACACTGAGCTAACCAGTCCTTGCCCTATCCTATCAATGCCGAGCGCCAGGTTAGGAAGTGACCCATATCACTTTTAAAGTCATTGGTTTGATATTCCGCATGCAAGGCCTGCGCTCTACCGATTAGGTCACCGCGCCCGGTGAGCAGCGAGGAAGAACCTTGTGGACACCTCAGCGCACTGCTCATTGAGCAGTTCATCAAATTAATTCTAAGCAAAGGTGTCAGTCACACATCACCGAATTGAGCAATGGACAGAATTGTCTAGTCCGGTGGTGTTCGGGCGTGATAAGTATCAAAATGTACTAAAATGTGTCAAAATGTTGCGATATCGGGTCAAAAGCCGCTGGACGAACGGACATGAAATGGATATGAAATGGACATAAAACGGACATGAAACGAACATGAACGGATAGCCAACAGATGAAACAAACTCAAACCGGACATGAACCATAGACATCAATCCGGCTGCATGTTCAAAACTTGTACGGACACAAACCGGACTATCAACAGACTTTGTTTGGTTTCGTTCCGTTTCCTCCAATCCGGTGATGTGTGACAGCCGCTTTACCGATTAGGCCACCACGCCCAGTTGCTTGGGAGAGTGATGTCTATAATGCTACACTGCTTCTACCCTGTCCGTACTTAAAGGTGTCCAGTCCAATAAAACCTTCATATTTCCAAAACCAACACAATTATCTAGATTTGCTTATAAATATCTAACTTAGATACGAATGCACTTATTCAGCAGTTGTTGCCACATAGAAGGGAATACTGAGTCAATATAATAGAACCCCGTTACCACAGAACCCTATGGTGTCAAAGTTTTGGCATGCTTTAGATATTCACGCTTCAAATATCCCAAAAGTTAGCCATTTAAAATAAAAGTTGTTTCAAACTAAAATATGGTAGATTTTACCCATCAACCTAATATATTTATCTCGGAAAATGACAGAAACTCAAAACCATCGGACTATGCAACTTTAAGATTTCACCTACATTCCTATCTGTCTTCAGCAAACCCTGCCATGTGCGGGAACAATCTCTTAATGTGCAAACTTCCTTTGTTTTAGTTTAGTTTGTTTGTTGTTTTATGTCCTAGCAACATCTAAGGTCATATCAGGGTGGATACTGACTTGTGACAGTACACATACTCATGACAACTTTATAGTGCTGCCCCACTGGGAGAGCAAGCCACCACATTATCCTGACACTAAGCCAACCAGTCCTTGCCCTATCCTAAGAATGTCGAGCGCCTGGCTAAAGCAACAAGTATCAATTTTTAAGTCATTGTTTTGACTCGCCCAGGGTTTAAACCCACAAACCCCTCAGTTTAGATCCCCTGATCTACCAAAACAGGAGACGGATGCTCAACTGACTCGGCCATCCTGTCTGGTCTTTTGTATTAGTTGTATAGCTCTCCGATGACAGGCCACATGTTATGTCAGGGCAACTTTGGTATGAATGCAGAGTTGTCCGTTGAAGACAGATGCCAGGTGAGGACAAGGGTTGGGTTGACTCAGGATCAGTGTCATATGACTTAGTGGGATATCTCACTTCAGCAACACTATAAAACCACCATAATACACATACCGTCAAAAGTTGATGCCTCAGGCATTGCCCAGGATCAAAGACTGCAATCGACCAGTTACCAGTGTGTCCTCTCATTAATTGTGGCAATTAATTCAGATAGGTTTAGCGTAATTATGACACATGAGTATGCTTGTGACGTCCCACCACAACACGCCACATATCAAAATAAGGACATTTTATTTATTGTTTTTAATCAGGTCTGGTCAAAGGACTGTTCGGTCTACATTGTTGGATGCAAAACACACACACACATCTGCCAGGCAGTGTCTCATCAAACCTAAAAATATTTGCGGATGACACAAAGGTCTTTCGAGCAATAAAAGATGTAAGAGATAAAACGTCTTGCAAGAGGATATTCTGAAACTTGCACAATGGTCCGAGAAATGGCAATTGCCCTTCAATGAAAAGAAATACAAAATTATTCATTATGGGAAAAGTAATCCTCATTATGCCTATAGTATGAAGAACTAATAACACATAAAATCCAAATGGCAACATGAGTGGGATGAAAACATTAATAAACTTAAAGAAATTGAACCATCTGTGGGAAAGCCACCACAGACTCATGCGGGAGGTCGGCGGGACCAAGTGGTCCTTAGCTGCTGCTATATTGGCCACTCGTGGCTTACACATGCGTTTCTGCTCAAGGGGGAACCTCCCCCTGAATATTATGGTTGTCAGTCCCTGCTGACACTCAAACACATTTGACTAAGTTGCATTGATTATTTGGCCCTGCGCGAACAGTTCTACACTGCAGACAGTATGCATGACCTTTTTACTAAGGTAAAACAGGAAAACATTTGAGCCTTTTTGAGGGCCGCTGGACTGTACCACCTCATATAGTTTACGAAATAGATTCTATCAATTATTAATAAAAACTTTTCTCTTTCTATGGGAATTTGTTTCCTTTGACCACAAATATATGATTGTGAGCTTTCTAATTTAATGAGTGTCTATTGGCACATAATTGATTGTCTGCTTTTACATGTAAAAGCAATGGTTTGAACAAAAAAACAAACATTTCTCGCCGTGAATATGGCCTATGCTGCCGACACAGCGTAAAGCAACCACCAATCAATCAATCAATCAATGAAGAACAATGTCCTGCAACAAGATAGCTATGAAAAGGACTTGGGCGTAACCTTCGACTCCCAACTCTCCTATCAGAAACACATGAGGACTATCATCTCAAATGCTAACCAGAGAGTAGGAATAATTAAAAGAACTTTCCATCGCCTGAACAAGAACAATTTTCTCATTCTATTTAACTCTCTTGTTAGGCCAATTTTGGAATACTGTCCACAAATTTGGAGCCCAATTTTTCGGAAAGATATTCTGGAGATTGAAAAGGTTCAGAGACGTGCAACAAAGTTAGTTGCAGTTATAAAGGATTTACTCCATGAACAAAGGCTTAGGGAATTGAAACTTCCTACCCTTTCCTACAGAAGGAAAAGAAGTGACATAATGGAAGTATTTAAAATTATGAAAGGTCTCAAACAGGATTATAAATATATGGAACAGTCTTCCACAAAATGTTGTTGATGCTGAGTCAATAAATTCATTCAAGAATAGATTAGAAAAAGCATGGGCTGATGATCCAGGGAAATTTGACCCCTTATTCACCACATGCTACTAATTATTCCTTGTGTTGCTTATTTACTGCACACAAGCAAAAATGAGAAACAACTAAGTGTTCACACTTCCTGTCTACCGTTCGCTATTTCGCTATTTTGTGTGCATTTACTTAGATACTGTCATACAACCATGGCTAATATTCATTTGGTCTTGGAGTTGGAGCAATAGTTCTACCTGTTCTAATTCAGCATATATATATATATACATATATATATATACATATATATATACATATATATATATAGTAACTAAAGGCCACATATCGTGTTAAGTAAAGGCATAAGTAAGGACCATATCAGATATAAAGGTGAATGCTACCCTTCTGGCATAGATAGATAGACCCCTTTGATATAAAACACACATTGTCTTCAAGCTAAGATTCCATTTAGCATGTCATGCGCCATCCGTCATGCGTAGTGCGCCATGCGTCGTGCGCCGTACGTAATGCGTCGTGCGTCATCCGTAATGCGTAGATTAACCCAATATCTATAAAACACATTATTTCAAAGCTAAGATTCTATTTAGCATGTCAAACATCGTGCAGTATGCGTCATACGCCATACGACATATGCCATACGCCATGAGTCATGGCAGGTATATCACTTAGGGCGGCCAGTGCACCTCACTGCACCAATATTGGTAATAATAAATAAGGATGTACAGGATAATAAATAAGCCACTATTATTTAATACAAAATATGTTGTCGTGCTGTGTTGCGAAGTTACTGTATAATCAACAATATAAAAGAAAATAGGTCGCTATAGTACTCACTGAATGCAGCCTGACACCAACTGTTTCTGGGAGAGTACATATATGTGCCCTAAAACCCATTATGTGAATATAAATTAGGACACAACATGTCACAGTTGGAGGACTGCCAGGTCTGGAACCAAGAATGGCCTCATTTGTTTCCTGGACTCATATTTGTGGGCACGGATTGAGATGGTTGGTTGTTGGAGTTTGATGTCCTGGCAACATCTAAGGTCAGACGGGATGGCCAAATGAGTTATAGCATCCGTCTCCCATGTTGGTAGATCATGGGACCGTGTGTTCGAACCCTGGTCAACTCAAACCAATGACTTAAAAATTGATAGTTGTCGCTTTCTAGCCAGGAGCTCAGCATTATTAGGACAGGGCAAGGAGCAGTGGAATGAGGAAAACCAATTGTCCGCGATTGAAATGTGCCCTGCTTAAACAAGTAATGTACCAAAAAAAACTAAATATCAGGACGGTGGGAGAAAGGTATGCAGGTATAGCAATACCTCAGGGAGTTTGACACCCCTGCCTTGCAGAGTTCTAAACCACTGCCTTGTGGTACAGGTCCTTGACAGAACCGAAGGCTAAGGGAGCAAACCCTGAACAGAAAACCATGTCACTGTGGCAGCATTAAGGGCGGTTGATGTATGGAACTCCCAACATCTCCCGACCAGCCACTGCAGGGACAAATAGTTTTGCACCTGTCTGGACATATTCTTGCCGGTCTGAAACCTCTATTTGCTCCCCGAGAGAGTGCCGCTGGTAACTTGCAAAAGCCAGCAGCACTTCAACACTTTTGCAGGCAGCTTTCATGAAATGTACAACCGCACAAAACACCATACCGGCTCGGTCGTCGCCCGGGTTACCAAGTAAACCTGAAGCTGAGAGACATTAAAGCTAAGACTCATGGACGCAACTCTCACAGCAGAGAGCTAAATGGAGAGCGACAGTCAAGTAATGAAAGCAGTCTTTGTCGCATTGCGACCGACAGCATGATGATGATGATGATGATGATGATGGGAGAAAGGACGGATGTAGTTCCGGCCCTAGCCGTGGCGCCACTGGCGATTGGTCAGGTCTGCGTCTCCACGGTCACTTATCACCGGTATGCATACAAATAGATGTGATGCATAAACAATTATGCGAGTATGTACTCATTTGTCTTGTCTCTTATTTATAATGCAGAATTCTATATTTACAATCCAGACTTTATATTTTACTGGTCTGCACTGACCTCTCAGGCAAGGAGCCGCATAGGTAGGCGTGGGTAGTGTGTTGATATCATCGAGCCTAGGTGGTGTAATGGTTAGCACACTGGCGCGGAATGCAAAGAGATGTGGGTTCGAGTCCCACTCTAGGCGCAATATTTCCCATTTTCATCACCCCTACGACGCTGGTTGCCGTGACCATGATCCTGTAAAGCTACGTGCTGTATAGTTGTTGAACCTACCTTGTGTATGTAAGTGCGTTGCATTGCCTGTATGTATGTAATTGTAAGCATTAAAAGACTTACAATTCCAGAGGGACAAGTGTAGTGGTCTGCACTGACCTCTCAGTCAAGGAGCCGCATAGACAGGTAGGCATGGGTAGTGTGTTGATATCAGGGAGCCTAGGTGCTGTAATGGTTAGCACACTGGCCCGGAATGCAAAGAGATGTGGGTTCGAGTCCCACTCTAGGCGCAATATTTCCCATTTTCATCACCCCCATGACAATATCTATATATTTGGTATATAAATACATCGCCGGCTCATTGTCTGAGAGGATTGTCTCTGACATCCGCATAGCCGCTAGCCTGGGGGATCTGGTGTAATTCTGTCTGGGAAGGTCCGATGGACTTGGCATTTGTCAGTCCAGCCAGATACTTTTGATATATATATTACTATACAATGATGTCAAATAAAGATTGTATCATCCACTCCGGTCTTCCTCGTAATGCGTACCGTCACCTATTTACCATTTAATCTTGATTGAACATAGACTAATTGACCTTGTTACTCATTAACTCTATGATACATTTACCTCACTCACCATTGATTTACCTAATTACTCACTGTATATTACTTGACCTCGATGTGAACTTTGACATACACTTGATCATTGCCTTACTCATATCCTCCTAATTACCCTTAACATGATTATCCATTTGAACTTATTTTATTG
Source organism: Branchipolynoe longqiensis (assembly GCA_030323885.1). Classification (NCBI taxonomy): domain Eukaryota; kingdom Metazoa; phylum Annelida; class Polychaeta; order Phyllodocida; family Polynoidae; genus Branchipolynoe; species Branchipolynoe longqiensis. The sequence goes on along the minus strand of CM059192.1, from coordinate 35,043,093 downwards.
TTAATAAAATGTCCATACTATGAGTTCCTTGTTGCATTATCAAATTATTAGGATTGGACAAGGACTGGTTACCTCAGTATCAGGATAATGTGACTGAGTGGGAAATTGGGTCATGCTGCAGGTGGCATGATTTCCAAGTGAGGCAGCACTATAAATATAAAGTCACCATGAGTGTGCACTGTCACAGGTTGGTACCCATCGTGACATGATCTTAAAACCTCCACAAACAAACAGAACAAACAAACAAAACAATCAAACGAAACCACATTAGTGGATCTTCACCTTATCCACCCGGATTCGATTTGTCAGTGATTGTGGTGGATATTGACGTCAGGCTGGGTTCTTGGCACCTGCTCCAAGCATATAATCAATGGCTTCATCCATCAGGTTACATACAGGTAACAGGTAGCAGGAGCGGGATTCGTAGGGTTTGCCTACATAAAGTGCATACGGCAGGCATGGGTATTTTCTTTTTTGTTCACATTTTTATTCTTTTAAAAAAAAACTTTTTTTTTATTGAGGCTGTATTTATACTGTCCATAGCATATAAGCCTGGGTATTCAGGCTTGTTTTCAATGCTGGCCAGCTGTAGTGTTGGTGTTGTCTTATCACACAGTAGCTGCTGATAAGGTATTTGATTGCCTGTATTTCAGTAGCAGATAGATAGTTGGTTGGTCTGGTTAGTAGTCTATGTTAATTTTTTTGGATTTTCTTGGCATATATGTGCTTTATTTTTTCTACTCTTATTTCTAGACTAGCCTACTCCTATTTACATATCATAGGCTTGTACGTAGCTGTGTGGTGTGCTATCTGGCTGCTTTTGGTATGGTTACCTTCCATTGGGCGTCTCGCTGGTGGGCCATGACATATCACCTGCCCCTTTGCAGTGCAGCTAAGTTGAATAACATCTTTTTTTCAGCACCGAGGCACTGGTCTTCCGACCTTAGCAATTATAGTGCATATGAACTATTTATGGATGAGATGATGAGGTGGTATGAACAAAATAGACAATAGTAGGTTAAAATGAGGCATTACAACTATAATGGGGATCATATTTTGCACATGTAGACTGGAGAATAGCCATTTACCTTTAGACTATATCAGTGATTTGATGATAATACCTGTGAGGAGACATTACTATAATGGGCATGACTTGCTGATACATGTAGTCATGGATTTTGGATTATGCAAATAATGGTTGCATGACTCATTTAAATTGTCTTGGTCAACTACAGCTTTGTCGGTAGTATATGTTTTATTGTTTAGTCAGGTTTTATAGGCTGGTGGGTATACTTTAGTAGTTGTTATTTCTTTTACTCTTTTTGCCAGGGGGATTTCAGAGAGGGAGAGGGAAGGGAGTGGTTTGGGACTATGTATTTAGTTCAGTTCTCAACTGTTGTGGTCTATCCAGGTAGGTTTATTAATGTATGTCTATGTTGGGTACTCAACCTTTAATCTAAATTGCAGGTAGGTTGGTGCATTCCTGATTTTGGCAGAGTTTGTTCCAGAGTTGGCTTCCCTGATAAATAGGTGCTCTTTTGAGTTTGTTAGTCCTATGATAGGGAATTTTCAAGAGGTTGCCATCTGCTGCCCTAGTATTGTAAATATTTGTGTCGGTATATATTGTGTCTTGGGCTCTATTGTACATGAGTCCTAAGAGATGCCTTTTGTGCCTTGTGTCTAGTTTATCCATTCCAGCTTTAGCATGTACTTCTTCTGTGTGTAGATTTTGGCCTTTGTAAACTGTCCTGAGTGCCCTATTCTGTACTGTTTGAAGCTTTGCTTGTTGCTGTTTTGTGAGTAGTTCATATATTAGGTCATTATAATCAATTATTGGGAGGATCATTGTTTTGTACATAAGAAGAGCTGTTTTTTCACTTATAAAACCCCTGATTTTTCTGAAGGTGTTCAGTTTCCTTGCCAGTGACTGATTTAATCTACTTAGTTGTTTATTCCCATTTAGAGTTCCATCCAGTTCAGTTCCCAAATATTTGTAAGTCTCTACCTCCCTTAGTGTTTCATTCCCAATCTTTATTTGGACTTCTGGGGCTTTGTCCTTCTTGTTCTTGGTATCATAGATAACATATTCAGTTTTGATTATATCGAGAGTTAATTTGTTTTCTTTGCACCATATATCTATTCTAGTCAAATTTTCATTTGTCAATTCTGCTGCTTCTGCTAAGTTACTGTTTGATACCAGTTGGACTGCATCATCAGAAAATAGAATGCATTTTGTTTGCCTCAGTGCTTGGGGTAAGTCGTTTATGATCAGAAGGAATAGAAGGGGGCCCAGTGTTGATCCCTGTGGTACCCCAGTTTTTACTTGTCTTACGGTTGACTCAACGCAATTTAGTTTGGTACTTTGCTTTCGATTGGAAAGATAGTTTTCTGTGGTTGAGTTCAGCCAGGTTTCTGAGATTGATAATATATCAAAACCTGAATTAGGTAGATCAATCCGTAGTGTTTCAATTTTGTTGGTTAGATTTCTAATATTTAGATGTCCTATTTTGAATCCTGGTAGACCTTTGATGCCATCTAAGGGCATTTCCTATGTCCCTTCACTCATGCCCTTTCCAGACCTCCCCGAGAGCTCCCCCTCTCAAATGTTTTTATCATCAGTGCTGATGGTATACCGTTTAGCGAAGTGTGTCTGAGTGTGTGTGATTCAATAAAGGGGTGACTAATAACCCCTTCTTGGTCGGGTAAAGTGATGATGAATTTCATCAAAAATGTTGAGGCTGCATTATCATTTGCTGTATCTTAAGTAGAGAGCGATATTATGTGGCTACTGGGTGATTTGGAAGGTGAATAGTTAAGTAAAAGGTGAATGGTAAAGGTGTTAGGTGGCTTGGTCCTACCTCTACCATGCAGAGTGAATGTGGGACTTGTGCATAGTAGTCTGGGGTGTTTGAGGTAGTTGCCTGCAGTGTACTCCATTATCTATTATTAAAAGATGGTTGATCCTTGAACTTGAGATAACCTAAATATAACCATTTATTAAATATAACCATGTGCTTTACGGAATATGACTTTGATGTGTAGCACCCAACAATCAGCTTAATTGTTAACTACATAGAATTTCAATCTGATGTTTCCTGAGTCTGATATTGTAGGCTGGATGGACTGTTCACACTGTCCATATAAGTATTGTCTTGTTGCTTTGGTTAAATTGTTTATTTGCCAGTTTATTGCTAGGATTGTGTCGTTCAGTCATGTTTTGACAGTGTACAGTTTTAGACTGGCAATAGGTTTCATATTCATTGGCTATCAGGTGTCATTTATGTGCACATTTGTCCATTGTGAGTGCATGCTTTCTGGAGTCTGGTGCAAATTATGATTCCTCATCAGAAGGTCTGTTGTGTGTGGCAGTTGTGTTCTTGTGTTCATCCTTTAGCTTTGCCCATAGCAGCTCAAGTACTTGACCTAGCTTATTCGCACCCCGGTATGTCTTCTCCTTCACTGCCTTATTGTGGGTAGCTACTCCTATACCATAGAATGTACTGATTGTAGCCTCATGCACTTTTATATTTCCTGAGTCTAACAGTTTTGCTGCCAGAACAGGGTTTTGTCTGAACTTTTCCTCCGAAATTTCCATCAGGATGTGTTCCCGCTTAGCACGCCATTCTGGTTTGTCCTCAATATGGTGTCCTAGTTGTTTGGCCTGTTGTGGTGTGACAGCTGTCAATACCTCTTTTAGCAGCTTGCAACATGTGTTCAGAGGTCATGTAAATGGTGTCATCTACTGCAATTGGTGCTGGGTAGAAGTTTGATAGGTATGAGTGTTGGGAGTGAAAATACAGTTCTCCATTTACCTCAATTGTCTTCAATTCCTGAAGGGAGCAGCCCTGTCGTAGGTTCTGAGGTTCTGAATGCTATATCTTAGTACCTTTTATGATGACTCCATCACTATGAACTTTCACATCATGTCCCGACTCCCGTGCTCGGATTGCTACTGACTGAAACTCTTTCTGTGCTTGCCTAGTGTCATCATTTAGGTATATCCCTTTGTAGTCATCTGATCCTTTGAGTTTTGTTCTGTTGAAGTATACACTATTGCAATCCTTGACTGCCTTGATCACTACTAGGATTGGCCTAGGTTAGTTGTAGTTTGCCCGTCCATTCTTAAACTTCCCCAGCCTTGTTGTGTACTCAATGTCTGCGTGTTTCACACCATGTGCACCTACGGATTCTGCTAAATTCACAACATATTGTCATAAATCTTCAGTGTTGTCTTCTGGTTTGTCATCAAATTTTCATGTTACTCATGCATTGTTTGTTTTCGAATTCATTTATCCATGATGATTTCCATTTGTTTTCTTTTTCCATTATGATCACTTGATTTTCCATGATCTGAAGTTTCCTTTTATTAGCAGTCTGTTGTTCCTGTACAACTGCCAGTTCCACAGTTAATCTCCTGATGTCATTTGTAGTTGTTTTGCCTAAATCTCTCAGTGTTGTATTTAACTGTTCAATCTGTGAGTGTAGTTTTTTTAGTTCTTTCTCAGATACCATAACCATTTTTCCTTTTAATTAGAACGGTGCATGTCAGTTGTGGATGCAATGTCAGAGGGTTTGTTAACATGTTTATTCCACTCACTTGGTTCTGTGTCTGCTGGCATCAAGTTAGCAGGCATGAGAGCTGTAGCTAGGCCAGTTTGACCATTGGGCTTTCCAGGTTTCTCCTTTTATCGCCCACCACTGGTCATTTATGTGACATGTTTGTCTGGTTTCCACTTCTGTTGGTTGCTATGTACTTTTTTTTAAGATGGCATCTAATTCTAGGAAAGTTTATATTCACCTCCGTCCTTCAATCTAGATTTCTCTCTTTGATGTTTGTATCATATTCTCTGATTAAAATATGCCGCCTTCAAAACGATGTGTTACCTGCACGTTATGTTGCTATGTCATATCACAACAACACGCCACATTGGATCTGCTAGATGGAATAGAACCAATATTTGAACCACAGAATTTGTCTATTGATGAACAGGTCCTGATCTCATCATATCTTTTTCTAAACATGTGTTTGTTTCCTTAAAGAGCAGTCAGTAGGTTATTTGTATATTAGTTCCAGGGCTGATGATTTTGTTTTATGGATTATTTTGTTTAAAAGGAGTGGTGGGAAGACAACCATTAATGGTTACACTGTTCATGCAATTTGTATTTTTAACAGAATAGAATATATTTGTGGAATAATGTATAGAAATTGTGAATAAAAATGTCTAATGGCTAATGTTTTGGTAGATAAGATATATCAGTTTGTATGTAATATAAGCAAAAAAGACAATGGAAATGTCTTGGAATTGAAATATCCCTAATCATTAAATTATATGCTAGTTGGTTGGTTATTGGAGTTTTACGTCTTGGCAACCTCTAAGGTCATATCAGGACAGGTACCGACTTGTGAAAGTGTGCACTCATGGTGACTTTATAGTACTGTCCCACTGGGAAATCAGGCCAACAGCACCATGACCCAATAGAGCACAGGATTCCCGCGCAGGAGATCAGGAATCCGATTCCCGGTCGAGTCAAGTCCATGACTTACAAAATTGATACTTGTCGCTTCCTAGCTTGGTGCTTGGCGTCAATAGGATAGGACAAGGACTGGTTAGCTTAGTATCAGGTTAATGTGACTGAGTGGGATATCGGATCATGTTGCTGCTGGCATAATTTCCCAGTGGGGCAGCACTATAAACTCACCATGAGTGCGCACAGTCGCAAGTCGGTACCTGTCCTGATATGACCTGAGATGTTGCTAGGACGTAAAACTCCAACAACCAACCAACTTTAGCTAACATAGCCCTTTGATGTTTTGTTGATCTGTTTTACTCTAAGTTTTATTTGATTGCCGTCCTCACGCTCCCGGAACTGAACTCCCCCTGACAACGGGTGAGAATCCCCTCAGCCATCATGGATGTCCTCCAGATTCTACTGCTGCTGGAGCATGTTCTATTGGGTCGGTGCAGCTGCTGGGTGCTGAGGGATCTGCGGGGACTAATCGGCCTGCACATGGCATGTCAATATGGCCCACACGGCAATACATCCAACATTGCCCATGTACACCGTATTTGCCACGAATATTAAAGTTGCATAATCCGACAGTTTTTGAGTGCACAGTTAAACCATGATGTGGCATATTTCCAACTTGGTTACCATAGTTGGAGGATAGAGACATTTCTTTTGGTGGGCATGGGTAGGGAGTTTCCCACCCTCACTCTCACCCTAATCCCCACCCTCACTCTACCACTCACCCTGACACTCACCCTAATCCCCACCCTCACCCCAACTCACACCCTCGCACTCACCCTAATCCCCACCCTCACCCTAACTCACACCCTCACACTCAGCCTAATCCCCACCCTCACTCTACCACTCACCCTCACACTCACCCTATTCCCACCCTCACCCCAACTCACACCTTCACACTCAACCTAATCCCCGTCTCACCCCAACTCACACCCTCACACTCACCCTAATCCCCACCCTCACCCCAACTCACACCTTCACACTCAACCTAATCCCCACCTCACCCCAACTCACACCCTCACACTCACCCTAATCCCCACCCTCACCCCAACTCATACCCTCACACTAACCCTACCTCACACCCTCACCCTAACTCACACCCTCACACTCACCCTAATCCCCACCCTCATTCTGCCACTCACCCTCACACTCACCCTAATCCCCACCATCACCCTAACTCACACCCTCACACTCAGCCTAATCCCACACTCACCCCAACTCACACCCTCACACTCACCCTAATCCCCACCCTCACCCCAACTCATCCCCTCACACTAACCCTACCTCACACCCTCACCCTAACTCACACCCTCACACTCACCCTAATCCCCACCCTCACTCTGCCACTCACCCTCACACTCACCCTAATCCCCACCCTCACCCTAACTCACACCCTCACACTCAGCCTAATCCCACACTCACCCCAACTCACACCCTCACACTCACCCTAATCCCACAGTCACTCTATCTTTCACCCTCACACTCACCCTAATCCCACACTCACCCTAACTCACACCCTCACACTCACTCTAATCCCCACCCTCACTCTACCACTCACCCTCACACTCACCCTAATCCCCTAATCCCCACCCTCACCCTAACTCACACCCTCACACTCACCCTAATCCCACAGTCACCCTACCTCTCACCCTCACACTCAACCTAATCCCACACTCACCCCAACCTATACCCTCACACTCACCGTACCTCACACCCTCACTCTACCTCTCACCCTCACACTCAACCTAATCCCACACTCACCCTAACTCACACCCTCACACTCACCCCAACTCCCACCCTCACACTCACCCCAACTCCCACCCTCACACTCACTCTAACTCCCACCCTCACTCTACCTCTCACCCTCACACTCACCCTAATCCCACACTCCCACTAATCTGGCCATAGTTTTTGTGTATTGGTCGCAAGGAGGTCGCCAGCTTTTGGTCGCAAGAAGGTCGCAAGCGAATGCTGGCCGTTGTGTGACTGACGAATATGATCGGCTTAAACATTGATTATACATTTAGATGCATGGTGAAATGACAAATAATTGCAGACAATACAATGACATCTCAAATCTATCCTTTAGTTGTCCTGTGTGAAGGGGTTTCAGTTACTGGCTGTTCTGTATTTGAATGGGTGATTTCTGGTTCCATATGTGGGCGCATGGATTCTAGCGTGTTTGCGCATTAATTACCATACTTGCGCCTTGTCAACATATCGATATAGCATTGATAAGATTGTCATGATATAAAGAGATGGGTGGAGTCATGCTGGAGGATGTAGGGTTGGTTTGGGAGTTTGCTTTTTAATCTTAGGTCTTTTTCCCACAATCGTATGTGAATGACTTAACAATTGATATTTGATGCTTCCTAGCCAGGCGCTCGGCATTATTCAGATAGGACAAGGACTGGTTGGCTCAATGTCAGGATAATATGACTGATTGGGATATCAGGGAATGCTGCTGGTAGCCTGGTCTCCCAGTGCGGCAGCACTATAAAGTTGCCATGAGTGTGCACTGTCACACATCGGTACCTGTCCTGATATGACCTTAGATGTTGCCAGGACGTAGAACTCCCAACAACCAACCAGCCTGTTGTGTGTGCTTACCTTGCTTGGGTAGGCATGGGTGGGGCTCTGGTAGGCGGGTCTCAGCATAGGCACAGTGGGAATGCGTGATGTGAGTTCTTTTGTTATTGACTAGTACTGTCATGTGGATCCATATTGATATATATGTATATAATTATTTTTTGTCCTGGGGTTGTTTGTCCTCACCACAATTAAAGAAGTATCTATTCAGGCATCAGCATGTGATAGTGTGCACTCCAATGGTGAATCCTGCCTGTGGGAAAGTGCATATAAAAGACCGCTTTGTGCTTATCGGAAAGAGTAGCCTATGTAGGGGGCAACGGGTTTCCTCCAAAGAAACAAGTCAGGATGACCATTATGTTGGGACTTCCACTAGCAAAGGATACGATAACAAAATTAAGGTGCTCTAGAGGCGTCGTTAAATCAAACAAACTTTACTTTTTTTCAATGGTGACTTCATAGTGCTGCCCAATTTAGAAGATTAGGCTGCCGGCATCATGACCCACATTATTCTGATATGGAGCGAACCAGCCCTTGTCCTATCCTATCAATGGCGACCGAGAGTGAGGCTTGGTAGCGACAAGTATCAGTTTCGTGCCTAGTACACACCTCCCGTATACGATCTAAAACTGCCCGTTTCGCGCATAAAACTGAGTTTTAGTCGTTAGGTGTGCGACCCCCGCGCACACTAGACGCTTGCGATTCGCGTATAAAACTAAGTTTTAGGGCTTACAACTCGAATCGCAACCGATTCGAAAAACGAATCGGCCCGTTCGAGAATCGGTATATGTGAGCGGTCAGTCGTATCGTATACGGTAGGTGTGTGCTAGTCGGCGATCGATCGCGTCGGGGTTTTAACGCATCAGCCAATCACCGGGCTGCGAAGGGTCATGTGACCGTTGTCCATACAAAAACGATGCAAAATGGCGGACTGGACGAATGAGGCAGAGGTAACAATGGTAGAGATGTGGCAAACTCTGCCGTGTCTGTTTGATGTCTCGTGCCAAGAGTATTCCAACCGAGTGAAGAAAGTCGGTGCATTGGCAGCGATCTCCGCAGAAATTGGACAGTCAGGTACGCCCGTTTTTCCCGATAATATAGTATTTATTGTTTGTCATCATAGTTGTGAAATGCGCCGGTGGTTGAAAATGGCTTCTGCTAGATCGTCGCTCTCACATGAAAATTACATTTATTGGTTATTGTTGTGTCGAACGGGCATTGGTTTTCAAGTCAAAGTTAGCGGGGTAACAGTAACACATCGGTAGAGAATAAATGTTCTTTCTTTATTTGTCTTAGACAATACAATACAAGACGGGTATAATTTGTTTTTACAGCGACGTCCATCCAGAAACGGATGACGAATCTCAGAACCCAATACACACGCTTTCGGAAACGAAACTTATCTAATTATCTAATTATAACTTCAAAATTATAAAGTAATGGTTTATTTACAATTTATACACATTTTATTTTCAAAATATACAAATATAGACTACGTATGAGCACAGATCGAGAAGTCTTGCTGGTAGTCCAAAAGTTGTACACTATTTAAGGCACTATTTAAGACTAGATCATGGCCGACTGCCACGGGACTGACCCTGTCGCTGAGTTTACATATTCGACGAGATAATCCCGTTGTGTCTTGGCCCGTTGCGTTGAGTTGGTCCCCGATGGGAATGTCGCCTGACGTAGCACACGATTGTTTCTCCATGACCCGGGAGTAACCGAGTGCGTCGCAGGGTCTTCGTAGTCAGCTGTTGCTGTGGTGCCGATCTTTTCCCGCAGGAAATTGTGTAGGGCGCAGCCCGCCATGACGTTCTTCTCGACTTTGTCTGGCGCTAATGCTATGTTCGTCAAAAACACTCGGAACCGGTTGGACAGGATTCCGAACGCGTTTTCAACGACACGTCGGGCGCGCGCGACAGCCGATAATTAAAGATCCGGTGATCCATGCGCATGTCTCTGTGGCTGAACGGCTTCATCAAGTAATCTTTGAGGGGAAAGGCATCGTCCGCCACAAGGTAGTGCCCCAAAGGCCGATCATCCCCGGGTAGTGGTTGGGGGGGTGGGAACGACTCGGCGTGGTTCTCGAGCGACTCTTGAAGGGTGCATCCGGAAAACACGCCCCCATCACTAACCCGGCCATTGCATCCCACATCTACAAACAGGAACCGATAGTCGGCGTCTACTAGGGCCATCAACACTATGCTGAACGTGTGTTTGTAATTGTAGAATGTCGACCCGGAGTGTGCTGGGGGTTTGATGTGTATGTGCTTCCCGTCCAGGGCGCCGATACAGTTTGGGAAGTTCCATCTAGCCTGAAAACTGGTCGGCGACTTTCCTCCACTCCTCCGGGCTCGACGGGGTCTGCAAAAACAAAAAAAACGACGCTTAAAATACAGAAAATACGAAATAAAGTTACACGTTTTTGCCGACAAACTAAATTGTTTCTCTATTCACACTCGCAGGTAAACCGTGAGGAGACGGTTGTTAACGCCGACGAGGAGACAGGGACTGACGCCGATACCCAGAGCGTGTCTTCTCAAAATCTGAGTACAGTCGCCGACGATCCCCCAGAGGAAGGATCCTTCCGCACCAACACCAGCACCCCACTGTCGAGCCAAGATTGGGGTGAACCAAAAAAAACGCAAGCGATGTGAGGGCGACGGAGAGGACGATCTCATGAATTTGGTTATTAAGAACCTGGAAGACACAAATGCCCCTCCAGACGACGCGCTTACGACTTTCGGCAAAACATGTTACCAACAGGCTGCGAACAATCACCGATCCAGAAGTGTTGATGGTGATGCAAAATGACATTGATCAGGTTTGCTTCCGCGGGAACATGAAGATCCTCGCGGCGCGCGAAACGCGGCGCGCAACAGAACCCTGCAGGCTGACAGTGGAAAACAGACCCGGACCATCGGGGACCGCCGCGCATAGGCCCAGTGCGCATAGGCCCGGTGCTGGCTTTTCGTTCATAAACATGTTGGAATCGGATCAATTTTCCGAGTATGAAAACTAAATAGTTGGTTAACGTTTTTTAGTCGGTTCCACCATTCCACTTTGTAGTCGGTTCCACTATTCAAGTAAGACAAAGATGTTGCCCGTTTTAAATTTGTTGGTTAGCGTTTTTTAGTCGGTTCCAATAATCAAGTTTAACGATGTAGCTAAGCAGCCCGTTGCAGGTGCCTTTTCATTTGTAAACATGTTGCAATTAGTTGGTTAACGTTTTTTAGTCGGTTACATTATTCACGTTTTAGCTGCCCGTTACTGGGTCATTTTCATTCGTAAACCTGTTGCAATCTGATCATTATTCTGAGTATGACAATGTAGCTTTTTAGTGCATTATATTTTACTCCCACTGTGTGTACGCACAGTGCTAAAGATTGATTCTGATTCTGCTGTGGCAGAGTTGTTACTGTATTACTTGTTACGGTATTCTATTAAAGTTGTGTGAAATTCAATAAAAAACCCATATAAAACAATCTTACCTTGAAATAATCGTCCTTCAGCGACTCGTAGATGGCGTCGCAGGTCTCGGGGACAATTTGGCCGATGGTGGTTGCCCCCACACGAAACAGGTAGCTGAGACTCCGGAAGGACTCACCTACAAACAAAATGTTGTGGTTAGATATATCAGTTTATTTATATTTCTAGTTGTGTTGATTTAAAACTCGAGATTTAAACATGGTAGCTCAGACCCACGAAGGATTCACATAAAAACTATGACAAGGACTACGCAAATATGTTTGCTAAAACTAAATTATTTGGTTACATATTTCGGTTTATTTCAATTTGCATATATTTAATTGTGAGCTCAGAGCAACGATATCGTGAATCAGGACGAGGAGACAAATATGTTGAAAATAAATTCCTTACCAGTTGCCAGGAATCGCAGCGTGACGGCCAACCTCTCCGCAGCCGATATCGACGCTCGATATCGGGTGTTTTGTCGCGCGATACGACCCTCTACCAGACGCAACAACTCGTCGAACTGATCCGACGGCATACGGCTGAAGTTGGTGAAGGCCTGTGGCTCGTCCCTGCGCAGACCAGCCATCAGGGCATTGAAGGCTCCTAGCTCCGATCTTTGAGCGATGTGTGGGCGTACCCACACATTTCTAGCAATCTTCCGACGTCGTCGGCGACGACGGCGTATAACAAGCACAGCAAGCGCAAGAGCCATGGCTCTCTTTTGAGCAGTTGAGCGGCGGCGCCATGCTGCTGCTCAGTTTAAACGGCTCAATGTGGTTCGCGGCCCCGACGCCAGTCGCAGCGATAAAAAACAACTTGGCGCCATCTAGCGTTGCTGACCGACGGCCCGTATCAACAACTGCTAGGAGGCGCTGATGCGAGTGTAGTTCGCGCTAAATACACCAGGTTCGTGGAACACAGTTGCGAAACGGACGGTATATGTGCGCATACCCGATCGGTATATGTGAGCACCCACTGTCGTCAGTTTTAAGTCGAAAACGGGATGGACCGAGTCGTGACGTGTTGCGTCGGCCATCCAGTTTTAGTGCGCGAATCGTATACGGTAGGTGTGTACCGGGCATAATATTACTGACCACCTCCACATATACATGGTATATATCTATATATATATATATATATATATTCAGTAAAACCTCTCTAACTGACAACCTCCACATATATATGGTATCTATATATATATATATATATATATATATATATATATATATATACACACAGTAAAACCTCTGTAACTAACCACCTCCACATATATATGGTAACTATCTATCTCTTTCTCTCTCTCTCTCTCTATCTCTCTCTCTCTCTATATATATATATATATAAATATATATACATACATACAGTAAAAGCTCTCTAACTGACCACCTCCACAGATTGCCCACTCCCCTATATCGATCGCTTTATTTGGTTCCCAAACGATTGCCCATACAATACCATTGTAACAAAACAAAAACTCCTTAAACTGACCACCTCCCTAAATGGACCATTTAAAGTTGGTCGCATGGTCGGTCGATTTAGGTTTTACTCTAGGTATATATATATATATATATATATATATAAATATATACATACTTACATATCAGAGACAGAAAAACGATCGATAAATATGTGTATATATATGTATAGTAAAACCTCTCTAACTGACCACCTCCACAGATTGGCCACTCCCCTATTTCAATCGCTTTATTTGGGTCCCAAACGATTGTCCATACAATACCATTGTAACAATAAAAACAACTCCTTAAACTGATCACCTCCCTAAATGGACCATTTATAGTCGGTCTCATGGTCGGTCGATTTAGGTTTTTACTGAATATATATATATATATCTATATACATATATATCTATATATATCTATCTATATATATCTATCTATATATATATATCTATATATATATATCTATATATATATATTAGAGACAGGAAAGCGATGACATCACGTTGCGAAGGTTTCCGGCGGGAGGCAGGCAGAGAAATGACGACTGACTAGGTTGACTGGCGATTCGTCACTGCGCCGTCACAGGAAGCCGCAATTTCCGCCTCACTTCCGGTGGCGTTCCAGTGACACCACCTGGCGTGATGGGCTACTTCCGGTCGCTGGTACCTCGTGGCATCACCGCTGGCAACTGCCGATGTGTGTGACGTGGCTGAACGCGATAATCAGCTGTCCCCGAGCGGACGCCATGGACGAGTAGGTCCCATAGTCGCGGGAAGTCGTGAGATCGATTCCAAGCCGAGTCAAACCTGATACTTATAAGTTATACACATTTATGCTTTTTTCTTTTCTTTTGCGGAAATTGCTGTCTGAATGAAGTGCAATGGAAATGAGGACAGTATATACATATTTTTTCCCATGCACAGACCGGACGTGGTGGCCGAATCGCTAGAGCGCACACTTCCTGTGCGGAAGGTCGGGAGTTCGATTCCCGGTCGAGTCAAGCCAATGACTTACGAAATTGATTTGTGTTGCTTCCTAGCCTGGCACTCGGCATTATTAGGGTAGTGCAAGGACTGGTTAGCTCAGTGTCAGGATAATGTGACTTGTGACAGTGCGCACTCATGACAACCTTTCTACTGCTGCCCCACTGGGAAACCAGGCCGCTGACACCATGACCCAATATCCCACTCAGTCATATTATCTTGACACTGAACTAACCAGTCCTTGCCTTGCTCTAATAATGCTGAGCGCCATACTATGGAATAACAAGTATCAATTTGTGTAAGTCATTGGTTTGACTCGGCCGGGATTAGAACTCCCGACCTTCCACACAGGAAGCCTGTCCTCAACCGATTTGGCCATCGCGTCCTGTGTTGTGCATATGAAATTAGTGTGAGGGCACGCGCGGTAAGAAACAAGTCAATGTCCATCCTAATATGACCGTATATGTTGCTATGGCGATAAACTCCAATAAGCAAAGCAATCCATCTGTGCGTCTGTGACTTCTGTATGAATTAATGAGCTACTGAACTGTTGTTTACCGCAGCCTCCCGCCCTGCAGATATCAGGTGATAGGCACGGGTGGAGGGTGGGGTAGGGGTGTGGCAAAGGATTAACTATCAAAGTGTCCCTAGGCAATGCCAGCGCTTTCATATTTAACACACGTGTAGCGCGGCGCATGCGCACAAACAAATGGCATAATCATTAACAATGTAACGTTTTTGTTGTTGTTGGCAAAACAGTTTATTCATCAGAATATACATTTTTTTCAGTGCCGAGGCACTGGTCTTCAGGGCCTGTATGCAGCAGCCGGTGCTATTCGGTGGTAGCGAGGCAAAACGGTGGTAGTCGGGAATTTCCCGGGTAGCGGCGAAAAATGGTATGCATGAAGCGGTGATAGGCCTAACACCAAAAGGTGACCCGGTGTTACCCTGCCCCTGGTAAATAGGAGGTATAGCGAGTTCATTAGGCCCAAATCTATTCAATGCTGTCATATTTAACAGAATTACATACGCAATAAGTGACATTTTATCAATTTAACCCTAAATGTGAAGTGTTATTAAGGAGGCTACCGCCGCATTGGCAGTGATATTAATAGTTATATTTTCGAATCGACGAATGTACAGTAAACAAACCGCTGCTGCCGCCAGTATGGAAAGCGACGTCGATGCGGCGGCTGCGGCGATTTGTTTACTTTACGTCCGTCGATTCGAAAATATAACTATTAATATCGCCCACGTTATGGCGGCAGCGTTAATATTGCTTCGAATTTAGGGTTAATTTCATAAAATTTCACTTATTGCGTATCTAATTCAGTTAAATATGATAGCATTTAATATATTTAAGCCTAATATATGGGTACAGACGCAGAGGGATTTCCCAAATCTATAAATAAATTCACGTTTAGCTATAATGAAAGTGTTACGCGCTCCTGCATACGACTTGACACAGTTCCCGACGTCGGCGATAGCTACCCAGTAATAGGCTGTAACACCAAAACCCACTACCACCGACTCCTGCATACAAGCCCTGGTCGTTTACAATATATTGTAAAAAAGGTAGATGTTAGTAGATTGTGAAGTGGGTTAGTGTGTTAGTGGGTTAGCCATAATAAGTTCAGTGTTATGAGCTTATATAAGATGGTGGCTCGCCTCAAAACCTGTGTTGCTATTACAGTATAGCTGAGGTAAGTAATTGCGTGATGGGGAGGGGGGGACAAGGAGGGAGCGGAGGGGGGGGGGGGGCAAGACAAGGGTGCAGGATCCATGCCATGGTGCTTGTTCAAGGGCTTAGCCAGTGAGATGCATTCTGACCAGTGAGTTAAAGCCTTGGTAGGAAGGTGCATGGAAACCAAGTATGTGGCACACAGTTTCTATGAAGGACCCCATACATATATACATGAATGAATGCACATTCAAACGCGTCCAATGGTGATAGGGGATGCTAGAGTTGACCAAACGCAGGTGGCGCCAGCGGCGGAATTAGGAACTATCACCGACATAGCAGGTCTATTGATATATCAGTGAGGATTTAACTGGGATGTGGTATGCCCTTTGTTTATACTCATATAATCCATCAACGGATCCAATGCATATATATATTGACTTTATAGTGCTTCCCCCTGGGAAATCAGGTCGCTGGCACCATGACACAATATCCCACCCAGTCACATTATCATGACCCTGAGCTAACCAGTCCTTTCCCTATCCTATTAATGCCGAGCGCCTAGCTAGGAAGTGACAAGTATCAATTTTATAAGCCATTGGTTGGAGTCGACCGGAAACTGAACTCCCGATCTCCCACACGCGAGGCCCGCCCTCTACCGATTCCTGAACTGTGCCCGCTCCTTCATGCCAGGAGTATGGTTCGCTGGGATGGGTGTTGTGGCGAAATAGGACATAGTGATGACCTTTCTTAGTTATATTCACATAATGGCTTATGGAGCTATAGAGTTTTAAATTGTTTCGCAAATGACAATATGGCGGTAATATCAAAACCTCGGAAACGGGACAGGTGGCGCCCGGGCCCAGCTTCACCGCAAAAAATACAGACTTACACGATTCGCTCAATATTAAATAAGAAATACAGAAGCAATGGCGGAATAAATAATGATAATAATAATAAAGCAGGCACCGCAAATTTATATTCATATAATAAATTACATTACAAATATATATTCCTAACTCTCTACCATCACTATATATATATATTTATTGAACATTCCATTCTGTCATCGACGTGCTGACGGAATGCCATCTCAGTCGGGCAGCACTATGAAACCGTCACGTGTGCGCACTGTCACATGTTAGCGTTGGTCCTGATATGACCTGCGTTGTTGATATAGTATAAAAACTCCAAGTGATCAACTTATAGGCCTCTCCATAAAAGGATCTAGGTTTCCCTCCCCTCCCATTGCCTCGCATCGTTCACTGTGGCCACTGTGTTACCTCGTTACCTCATTTGTGCATTGCTTCTCCCCTTCTCACTCTGCCAATATATAAATATACAGTAAAACCTTTCTAACCGACCATCTCCACAGATCGACCACTCCCCTATATTGATCACTTTATGTGGGTCCCAAGCGATCGCCCAGAATCGATCACCATTCTAGCAATAAAAGAAACTCTCTAAACCGACCACCTCCGTAAATGGACCATATAAGTGGGTCCCATGGTCAGTCGATTTTTACTGTATATATATATATAAATGTGTATATATGTTTATATATGTATATAAATGTATATACATTTATATGTACATATATACATATATATATATATATATAAATCTGGCGCAGTGGCAGAATCGGTAGAGCGCAGGCCTGGCATGTGGGAGATCAGGAGTTTGGTTCCCAGTCGAGTCAAACCAATGGCTTATAAAATTGACACTTCCTAGCCTGGTGCTCGTCATTACTACAATATGGCAAGGATTGGTTAGCTCAGTGTCAGGATAATGTGACTGAGTTGGATATCGGGTCATGGTGCCAGCAGCCTGATTTCCCAGTGGGGCAGCACTATAACATGAACACGAGTGCACTGTCACAAGTTGGTACCCTTTCTGATATTACCGTAGATGTTGCTAGGACGTAAAACTCCGACAGCCAAGCAACCAACCTAGTTACCTTATTTCTGCATTGCTTCTCCCCTTCCACTCTTCCAATATATATATATATGTACATATATATATGTACATAGATGTTGGGTCTTGCAAATCAAATCAGTCCACCTTTATCGAATCACTTCTCCACCTCCAGTGATTGAGTGATTTGGGTTTCCATACCGACTCGGATGCTACTTTACTTGCCATCATTACGCCCTTCTTGATTGCTTCATAGTGTAATCAGTGGTCCACAACTGGTTCATCAAAGGCTGTGGTATGTGCTGTCATGTCTGTGCTAAAGTGCATGTAAAGACCCCTTAGTGCTTATCGGAAAGAGTAGCCTAATGTGGCAGCAGTGGGGGTTCCTCCAAAGAAATATGTTAGACTGACCATAAGTTTGACCTCGAATAGCTGATGATAAAAATCACTGTGCTTTAGAGGTGTCATTAAATAAAACAAGCTTTCCTTTTTAGCTTTATAATGTTGCCTCACATGAGATAAAATGCCACCAGCACCATGATGCAGCATCCCACTCAGTCACATTATTCTGGCACCACCCTGACAAAATCTTTACCAGCTCCCACTTAATAATAATACCCAGTCACAGGCGGTGTCTCAATTCTCCAAACCTCTCGCTTGACTCACCCAAGGAAGTAAGCCGAAAATCTCCAGCGGACACTTTACCCGCTAGTCTATCTCGCCCAGTTAGTGGCCTTGCCCGATTCCAGAATTGTCTTGGCCTTGTATATGTGCATGGGGAAGCATCAGACCCATTTGCAGACATCATACAGCTACCGCAGAGTGTCAGAGAGCCTGCTTAGGGCAATTCGACCTTCACCTTAAGTACAAATATGACGTGTCTACGTATCACGTGACAGGGTCCGTCCAACTAACGATTTGCATGACAAAGGGAAGCTAGTTTTTGTTGTTGCTTATTTAGTTGCGGTTAATTTTATTACTATTATTCATCAATAAATGTGAATGTGTATGTAGATTAAATTCCTGGAATCATATGCATATGATAATATTAATAATAATATTAAAATATAGATGTCATAGAGCAATCTCATTACTGAGAGCCATTTTAAGGAGCTGTTCAATAGATCAAATGTTAAAGGATGCAGTAAAGTATATAATCCATGTGGAAACCATAATCCACCACGCTATTTTGGGTACCGGGCGCGGTGGCCGAATCGGTAGAGCGCCGGCGTCGCGTGCGGGAGATCGAGATTTCGGTGTCTGCTCAAACCAATGACTTATAAAATTGATACTTGTCACTTCCTAGCCATGCACTCAGCATTAATAGGATAGGGCAAGGACTGGTTAGCTCAGTGTCAGGATAATGTGACTGAGTGGGATATCAGATGATGGTGCTGGTGGCTTGGTCTCCCAGTGGGGCAGTACTATAAAGTCATGATGAGTTTGCACTGTCACAAGTCGGTGCCCGTCCTGAGATGGCCTTAGATGTTGCCAGGACATACAATTTCAACAACCAACCGACCGCTGTTTTGGCTAGAAAGCTCGGCGAATGCTTAGTAAGATGTCGATGTGAGGAACCCCCTGGCGGCTGTATTATTCAGTGCAAACAGCCATTCCCAGCAGCACCACTACGTTGTCTAAACAGTTCGCTGATGTTCACCCACAATAACCTTATTATCACGTGATCTGTAATTACCAGACGGGATGGCCGAATGAGTTGAGCGTCTCTCTCCCGTTTTGGTAGATCGTGCGATTCGAACCCTGGTCGAGCCAAACCAATGCCTTAAAAAAAAGATATTTGTCGCTTCCTAGCCAGGCGCTTGACATTATTAGGATATGGAAAGGACTGGTGGTGATGGCGTGAGGGAGGGCGGGAGGGCGGGAGGGAAGGGGGGCGGGGGGGGACGGGATGTGTCGGGAGGGGCGTGAGGGGAGGGAGGAGCGTGAGGGGCGTGATGGCGTGAGGGAGGGCGGGAGGGACGGGAGGGGCGGGGGGGACGGGAGGGGCGTGAGGGTCGGGAGGGGTCGGGAGGGGCTAGAGGGAGGGCGGGAGGGCGGGGTGGGCGGGGTGGGGCGGGGTGGGAGGAGAGGCGGGAGGGGCTGGAGGGATGAGAGGGATCGTGAGGGGCGTGAGGGGCGTGAGGGGCGTGAGGGGGGGGGGACTAAAGGATGGGCGGGAGGGGCGGGAGGGGCGGGAGGGGCGGGAGGGGGTGGAGAGGCCGGAGGGGCTGGAGGAATGGGAGCGGCCGGGAGGGGCGTGAGGGGTCGGGAGGGGCGTGAGGGAGTGCGGGAGTGCGGGAGTGCGGGAGGGCGGGAGGAGCGGAGGGACGGGAGGGGCGGGAGGGGGTGGAGAGGCGGGAGGGGCGGGAGGGATGGGAGGGGCTAGCGGGAGGGTGGGGGGACTGGAGGGGCGGGAGGGACGGGAGGGGCGGGAGGGGGTGGAGAGGAGGGACGGGCTGAAGGGATGGGATGGGATAGAGGGAGGGCGGGAGGGACGTGAGGGGCGGGAGGGACGGGAGGGGCGGGAGGGGGTGGAGAGGAGGGACGGGCTGGAGGGATGGGATGGGCTAGAGGGAGGGCGGGAGGGCGGGAGGGCGGGAGGGACGTGAGGGGCGGGAGGGGTCGGGAAGGGGTGGAGTGGCAGGAGAGGCTGGAGGGATGGAAAGGGCGGGTGTAGTGGGAGGGGTGGGAGGTGCGGGGCGAGCAGGAGGGATGGGAGGGGGCTGGAGGGATAGGAGGGGCGGAGTGTGAAGGGATGAGAGGAAGGAGGTGGGGAGGGGACGGGGGTGGGAGGGGCGGGGAAGGAGCACAGTGTTAAGTCAGTCGGCGCTAGCTCATGTATACATATAACGGTTCGCGCGACATTTGTTGAAGGATTATGCCAGGATTGTACGCAACCGGTGACGGGATGATGACCCAGATATAGGACATGCTGACACCAACGTTCTTAATTCACAGAGCCTGTAAACGAACCTTATTCCTTACCTAAGATAAAAAGGGAACGTAACCAGGGAAAAGTGGAGAAACCTGGTTGCAAAGTCATCTGTGGTGATGCCTCAATGGCCCCCGCAGTGACGGGATTGATGCTGATGGTGAAGCTAAATCCGGTCGATAGTCACAAGGTGTATTCCAGACCAATCAGGTGTTACCTTTCGGCTAATTCTAGGTCATACCGATGTTGGTCCACTACATCATATATATATATATTTCAGTCGAAATTTTAACTGGCGCCGATGTGACCCTGACAAGGTCTGACTGACATATGACAACATGGTGGGGCGCCAGGATAGCGCAGCAGGAACCAGCCCGCAGCGAATATAACCATAATATATTGTGGGTTAATAATAAAGGCAGCATTAAATGCTAGGATCCTGCAGGATATAGGAAATATAGCTCCGCCCCTTTATACTCATATAATAAATTATATATCCCATATATATATATATATATTTGTCTGTGCATGTATGCATGAGCTTGACATTATTGAAAGGACAATGAGACCTATCAAATTATAGTGCGCAAACACTGGTGACCGAATTGGGGTTTTATGGCCAGGCAACATTTGAAGCCATATCAGTACGGCTTTGCGATACGGATGCTGGCTCATATAGGGTGTAACCACCACCAATATGACCCAATATTCCACTCAGTCACATTATCCTGCCAATGAGCAAATTGATGTACTCGGCTATCCTGTCCACTTACCGGAAATTACCAGGATTGCAGTATTATCAATGCTGTGCTTGAGAAAGCTATTTCTCCGAATTCAGATATCCCACTCAGTCACATTATAACACAATCTCGGACAACCAGGCATTCCCATATTATAGTCATGTCGAACACCAACCAGCATCAGCGACAAGTATTAATTCACTTCACTCGGCAAAGAGAAAGTTAAATAAAAGACAGGGAGAAGAGTTTGTTTAAAGAGGTTTTGTTATTACAAGTAATCGTAGCCTACAGGTACGTTGAGCTTATGTTTGGCAAGCGGGTGACGGGGACCCTAGATTTCTGAGTTGGCTTGAGCTGAGTTGGCTTGAGCTGTATGACTGCCAAGGATCGGTACATAGGATGAGCAGTTCTGTAAGTAGTAGTGGCGAGAAGACCGGTTGTGGAGAATCAGTGCTCACCCCCTAGTAAGAGGGTTGGTGGGTGGGGAAGCGAAGTGGTGAATACGGTGTGCTGAGTGAAAGTGACAGGGAGCGGTGCAGGAAGGAGCACGAATATAGAATCAGCCTCGTTCGCAAATTATGAGCCTCGTCCACATGCTTAATATGTTTAACTCTTTGGCTTGACACTGCCGGGGATTGGTCCCACCCGACCCAGGGAGCAGGTGCCTTAACCACTTGGCCACTCCTCTGTCAGGTTAAATCGAATGATATATGCATTCATTATTAATCTGACGCATGATTACATAACATATGTAAACAATTGAGAGGCTGAGAATTAATTACAATCTACCTTTCCCGGAATAAAATAAAGCCATAGAGAGGCTGTTGATTAATCTGCATATCTTCAATATGCTAAAACCAATCGCGACCTCAGAAATTGCCCTGTCAACAATTCCAGAAAGCAATTAGAAATCACTGGCGGGGAATCTCCAGCAATCAGCGTGGAACCCCTATTCATTTTGAGAGTTTTACAAACATGTCGTGAATCCACGTAGGTTCATAGATCACAGAGCTCTGAAAGAAAGAAGGAGTGATATGCAGTAACCAAAGTGAAAACCAAATCTTATTGATATACAACCACAGCGTATGGTTGAACCACTAGTGTACTTTAATGTACACTATGTCTTGCTGCAAATACCTTGGTGCAGGAGACTCGTTCCTGTACTATGTTGAGTATCTATGCTGAACACTATATAGCATAGGCTGTTCCCCCACTTTTAATGTTCAGAATGGGGTGTACTGCACATAACGCAACACATTCCACTTCCCCATCACCATGTACAAACCAAATGTGATCACTTCAATGGCTAGAAGACCAGTGCCTCGGCACTGACTAAATATTTGTTCAGATGAATAAAAAATCTACCACCAAAAAAGAAGAAAAAAATGATTCCTCTTATTCCTTATATGATGAGCGAATTCAGTGTGCATATATGCCATCATGATGCGGGTTGGGCTGATGACAGGGTTGCTAGACCTGCCACCATCTTGTTTCTGAACTTATCGCCAATAGGTCCAGCTCCTGGGAGCAAGTGGACCGGACCTGGTGGCCGAATCGGTAGAGCCCAGGCTTTCCTTGCGGAAGGTCGGGAGTTTGACTCCTGGCCGAATCAAACCAATGATGTACAACATTGATACTTGTCGCTACCTAGCCTGGTGCTCTGCATTATTAGGATTGGACAAGGATTGGTTAGTTCAATATCAGGATAATGTGACTGAGTGGTATATCGGGTCATGGTGTCGGCGGCCTGATCTCCCAGTTCGGGCAGCACTATAAAGTCACCATGAGTGTTCACTGTCTCAAGTTGGTGCTCATCCTGATATGACGGTCGATGTTGCTAGGACATAAACCCCAACGAACAAACAAACCAGGACGAGCACCTCATTGAACATCGGGCTGGTTTGCGGCGGGTTTTCGCTGATCTCTGACTTTCTGTGTGGTACCGCATTGGATGATATTCTCAATTATTTGAATGACTGTAGAGCGTGGGCACAAACAGTGAGCTTGGCATCCGAGAGAGTCGGGCTAAATTCCACGAGACAGTGATTAACTGGCGGAGAGTAGCCGACTGACCCATGAAGGGTCAAAGGTCACGATAGTGAATTGATAGTGAATTGTAGAGTTCCCATCGGCGGAAACAGGTGTCGGTGGCTCTCTCCACCAAATCAACGACAATTTCAAATTCTGCGCCGATTCTAAATTTCAAGCCTCAGTAAAATGTGGGCATTTTTTTTGGTTATTTTTCCTTATTTTTGCTGCTTTCGTTATTTGTTTGGTTAATTTTGCTATTATTTTTCCATTTTTGCTATTTAATGTTGTTGTTACTTTTGTTACTTTTGTTACTTATTTAACTTTTGTTATAGTTGTTATCTTTGTTGCCGTTGCTATCTTTGTTATATGTGCTATCTTTGTCATCGTTGTTAACTTTGCTATCTTTGGTAGCTGGTTTTAATTGCTATTTTCAAAATTAGTTTTTCGTTTGTTTTTGTTAATTTTGTTACTTTTCCTATTTTCGTTTAATTTTGTTAATTTCTTTGATTTTGTGTTTTTATTGGTCTTGTTATTTTCTGTTCTTTTGTTATTATTTCTTCTGCTATTTTTCTGATTCTGTTGGGGTGCTTTTCTCTCTTTTTGTGTGTTTTCTTTTCTGGTATTTATTTCTAGTTATTGTTGGCTTTCTAATTTTTGTGTCGTTCCTATTTTTTTAAATTTTAATAAACTTGTAATTTTGTGTATATTAAATTAGTTTAAATTTCTTTTTATCTATTTATTTTTGCTAGGCTGTTGGTGGGCTGCGTCCAGTGATTAAATACTCCTGTTGGCTAATCCAATTGACCTAATTCGTATTGAAATCGGCGCTCCAGGCATCGATCTTGCCGAGTCAGCCTCGAGCCGAGTAGTCAACTGGTTAGAACAATAATTACATTCCCAGTTCACACTTTCCTGCCTAGATAATTAGTATCCTCCATATATGGAGATGGTGAGAGTTTGTTGCAGCCTTCTCATTGGTTGCTATGTTGAAAGTGAATAGATACAAAGTAGCTGTTTGGGTTCGATTCTCCATATATGGAGATGGTGAGAGTTTGTTGCAGCCTTCTCATTGGTTGCTATGTTGAAAGTGAATAGATACAAAGTAGCTGTTTGGGTTCGATTCTCCATATATGGAGATGGTGAGAGTCTGTTTCGGCCTTCCCTTTGGTTGCTACGTTGAAAGTGAATAGATACAAAGTAGCTGTTTGGGTTCGATCCTCCATATATGGAGATGGTAAGAGTTTGTTGCTGCCTTCCCATTGGTTGCTATGTTGAAAGTGAATAGATACAAAGTAGCTGTTTGGGTTCGATTCTCCATATATGGAGATGGTGAGAGTTTGTTGCAGCCTTCCCTTTGGTTGCTACGTTGAAAGTGAATAGATGCAAAGTAGCTGTTCTGGTCAAATCCGCCAAACGGTTCAGCCACGACAGGTTCTATTAAATTTACCCATTATTCCCTTCTGTACAACAGTAATTATTTAATGACAGTATCTAAGTTAGATTCATATGGTTGAATCTAGCTAAGTGTTTCAGCTATGAAAATTTGAAGCTTTCATCGGATTATGTAGCTTTATTTAAACCCAAGTATTAAGTGGTGTATTAGTAATATCACCAGATGGGTACATCTGAGGTGCGGACTATTAAATGTGAATATTGATATTGAGTCCAAATCAATAATTACTTAGTATCTATCTGTCCATTTACATCTCATTTACATAACATAAGTGAATTGCGTTCTATTAAATAAATCCAAGAAAACTTGGTGCTAGATTATTGGCCAGATGAGATCTAATTTAAATCGATATTCCTCATGAATCGGTTCTGACAACAAACTTCCAACTTACTATCTATCTACCATTAGCATATTATCCATCTTAGCCCAAACATGGGTAATTTGCGGTGGGACGTGGGGTGGTAGATAGACCCTTCAAGCATTCACAACGACACTGCCACGCCATCTGCCGAATTACAAACTAACTAACCTATGGGTACTTGTGTCGTCGCCTAGTGTAAATTCCCGTCCAACTCCAGGGTTCTCTAACGCCGACGCCACCACCTATCTATAGGCTTAACTTAGCATCATATGAAACTGAATGCTTGCCACCTAGCGGGCTGTACCGCTGGCACTGATGTCACAGCACGGCCCGCATCCCTCAGTTACCGCTTGGACACAAACCCGCAAACTACAACAAACCCGATTTTGCTGCCGCCCACCCCTCAATTACAAAAAGACATTAGATCGCGAGGGTTGAGATTGCCAAGTGGTTCTTTCACCTGATTAAATTCCTGACCCGATTGTAACTGATTAACTGTTCTGTGCCGAATAAATGCAAATTATACCACACCTGTCTCGTCGTGAATTTTAATCCAATTTATTTTCTGTTTTGCTCTCTGTCTCTTAAAGACCTGGTTACCTATTTTCATCATGAATTCTTTGCACGAGTATTCGCTATGTGGTAGCCACAAATCATTCTAATTTTAGAAGTGGGTAGCATGGAAAGGTTTTTTAAATTCTAGTAAATTCTAGTCAAACCAATGACTTATAAAATTTATACTTGTCGCTTCCTAGCCTGGCACTCAGCATCACTAGGATATGACAAGGACTGTTTACCTCAATGTCAGGATAATGTGACTTAGTGGGATATTGGGTCATGGTGCCAGTGGCCTGATTTCCCAGTGGGGCAGCACTATAAAGTCACCATGAGTGTGCACTGTCACAAGTCAATACCCATCCTGATATGGCCTTAGATGTTTCCAGGATGTAAAACTCCCAAAGCCAACTATCCACATCCTGTAGTCTTCGATGACACTGCCAATAACTACTATTGTGGGTCGCGGCTCACTGTGCAACATGCTTTGTGGAATAATGTCTTATAGAGCATTTCCATCACCAACCTTCCCTCTGACGGCAGTGAGAAGAACTAATATTGTGGGTAACAGCTCACTGCCCATACTCCGTGGTAAAGGTAGTGCATTGCTTTGCACTCAGCTCCTGAGGTAAAATGCCCCATGTACAGGTCAGCTTGGGTACGTGGATTGCCTCAGGGAACCTAGCTAGCCTAACGGTTAGGACGCTCACTCCAGAACAGGAGAAATGTGGGTTCGAGTCCCATATCAGGCATCATGTCCCTATTTGCTTGGATCCAATTATATTGATATTTGTCTCAGGACTAATAATTACGTTTAGATGCATTTACTCCAGAGGCACCCTATGCCCATATATATATATATATATATATATGTATATATATATATATATATATGGGTTGAGTGGCTATTATAGTGTGAAGCGGGTGGTGGCGCCACCATCAGTGCTGAGGTTAGGGAGGCTGAAGCAGCAGATGACTAGGCCAGACTCCATCAGTCCATGAACTGAGTGAGCGATGGGGGGAAAGGAGGGATATTCTGGGTTATTATACTCGTATAATTCGTATACAGCATACATATCTAATAGGGGGTTATGTATATATAAGTGAAGTGGGCATGTCTACTCGCCTGAACAATTCGCGCGCGCGCAAATTGCGCGCGCGCAAATTGCGCGCGCGCAAATTGCTAACGCTTGTGCACGCGAGGGTTCTCGGTGGTAAAGCGTTGCTTAGCGACTAGCTAAGCAACGATCGGGGGTCGGGCGTTCGGGGCCAGACCCGGCGGACGTGTTTCTACACGCTCCGTCGTTTTCCACCGATATTTTGGCTTTTTAGGGTCAAAATTCTAAACTAAATTATAGAAACCACACGGGAGGGAACGGGAGACCTTTATTACTATTTATGTTGGTATCGATGTTAGTCTTTGGGTAAGAATAAACCGTGAGCTCTTGTGAAGGTGAATCCTGACGTTCCTTGCATTCTTTACTATCCTCCAGTCTTATTGTAGATTAACCGCTATGGAACCTTGATATTCGATTGCTTTATATGAACTGAGAGGCCTTAAGCCTAAGTCGGCCTTCTGCAAGTAATGCACCCATCTGCGGGAATCTAATAACTGACGCATTCACAGAATTAACGTAGTGTTACTTTTAGGCTAGAACCACGACATATAATGTAAACTAAATAGTAGAGACAGCGGCAGCGACTCGAGCTGGACTGCGCATATTTGGATTCAGTTAGTAACATTCATAATATCTCCAACGACGAAGGGGGCAGCCAGTAGTTGAAATAACCTAATATAAATACACTTTAGGCCGATAAATGCACACGATGGCAAATCTAGTATTTAGACGATGCTCTGGCTGGCGCCTTCCGTACGGGGCGGACACCGACGACGGACAACTCGCAGGCGGGAGGTAACGCTACAACGGCGGCGGCTGGCCCAAGGAAATTCACATGGAAACAATTAATTACATTAACACGTAGGCTCGCCTTAGGCGGGTGGGGGGGGGGGAAGCCGTACGGTTAAATATATATGTATATATATGCATAAAAGGGGATATATGTGCGTATATATTTCATTACAGTGATTCTATTGCATTACAGTGATGCATGGAACACGGAATATGCTGCGAATACCTTGCACAGATTCATGGAACAAGAGACCAACTAACCACGCACGGTGGCCGAATCGGTAAAACTTAGGCTTCCCGTGTGAAAGGTCCGGAGTTTGAATTCCGTTTGAGTCAAAACAATGACAATGACTTGACACAAATTGATACTTGTCGCTACCTAGCCTAGCACTTGGCATTACTAGGATAGTATAAGGACTGGTTAGCACATCATCAAGGTAATGTGACTGAGTGGGATATCATGTCATAGTGCTACCCACCTGGTCACATTTCTGTGTTCTGGAGTGAGTATCCTAACCATTAGACTATCTAGGTTCCCAGTGTGGCAGCACTATGACATTACCATGAATGTGCACTGTCACAAGTCATTAAACATCCTGATATGACCTTCGATGTTGCCAAGATGTAAAACTCCACCAGACGACAACAAGAGAGCTAATTCCAACCCACTTATCCGCCCCGTGGGTGTAATTAACTCTGACACAGAAACACAATTCTATAAATGGCTGTAATTCACGATGCGGAAGACTTAGCGGTAAATAGTGCTTTTATTCACTGTGAGTTCGAATCCTGACCTCCATCCAGGTCTCAAAATAAACTGTTGTAGCTCATGCATTAGAGTTCATTGATACTCAACCCACATAATCGATTAACACGACCCTGGCCACTCGGGTCACCCGAGTCATCAGAATTTCAAATCGAACACCGCGAGTGGAGTCGACAAATACACGTGCCGTGTACAAAATGACCCAACCCCAGTAACCCACCTCTTGGCTGGGGGTGGCTAGGAGCGATGACATCACATTTGCGCTGGTACCATCCTGTAGGATAACAGCTACCAGTACCAGTCATACATGTTTTTTTTGATAACCTAGATTAATGAAATGGAAATATAACTAAACTATGCCATCATAAAATACTTTAAATCCTATTTTGCTGTCGCCATATCGGTTAGTAAAAAAAAAAGATTTTGGATTAAGCCACCATTTTTTCCACCCCGAGCTTGGAGAAGCGTATTCGATTATTCGACCCGAGTCTGTAGGATGTGCGCATGCGACAAAAAGTGGCTTGGGTGACCCGAGTTGATTAATTGATTACGCGCATACGTAAACAGACCTTCTAGACTGGAGGTTGGTGGGTGATAAAAAGAGCACAAAGTGTCCGATTCTAACCGTGAAGGTTTGGGTCCAGGAGGGTAAACGCATTGGCCAGAAGTCAAAGTAAAGCTTGTTTTATTTAACAACGCCTCTAGAGCACATTGACTTTTGGATCATCAGCTATCCTAGATAAAAGATTCACCCGGTACTTGTAGTACACGGGTGAATGACAACGTAGTGTAAATATGGCCAAAAATAGCTTTAGTATGGGACAGGAGCTAGAAACTGTGGTTTCAGGATCAAATGGCTACATATATAGGCACAAAACCTGATATCCCACTCAGTCACATTATCCTGACACTGAGCCAACCAGTCCTTGCCCTATCCTAATACTGCCAAGTGCCAGGCTAGGAAGCAACAGTATCAATTTTGAAGTCATTGGTTTGACTCGACTAGGGTTCGAACCCACGACCCCATGATCTACCAACACGGGATACGGACACTCTAACTCATTCGGGCATCCCGTCTTAAACCAGAGAGAGCATCTGAATGCGCTCATGTGGCACCAATGGTAGATACAATCAAAACGGAACAAATGACGTGAAACAGAATATGATTGATAAATAATTGTATATCCAGTAAATTAATCAAATCAAATATCTAAGTACCTTTAGTTGTTTGTATCCACATATTAAATTACAGAACATATATATGTATATATATATATTTAGACACATATATATATATATTCTCGAAGTAATTGTTAGAGCGAGTGGTACAGGCGTAGAAAGAAAGATTGTTTTATTTAATGAAGCCTCTAGAGCACATGGATTTCTATCATCGGCTATTGGACATCACATGTTTGTTAATTCTGAAACATTTCTTTAGAGGAAACCTGCTGCCGCCACATAGGCTACTCTTTCCTATAAGCCGCAAGTGGTCTTTCATATGCACTTTCCCACAGACAGGACTGGTACAGGTGTGAGTTGAGGTGATCGTCTGGCGAAGAAGACACAGCAAAGTGGTGCCAACAGGTGTGGCAGAAGGCCTGACCAGTAGATGACTGGAGATGTCAGTTATGGTGGAATGTCAGATAAGATGAACTGAGGAAACTTCATAGATAATCGGCTCCCAGATAATTATACTTATATTACTGCTTATACAGCACCCATATAATATATTTATATATGCATTCCAGGAATGTGTAAAGCATGCACACTTGACCAAATTCCATTGGGTTTGCAAGTTTTCACGAATTATACCCAGCCATCCCACCACACTGCCGATAACTGCGACTGTCGAGAGGTGTTTGGCGGGCATAACACAGTGCCGAGTCCGACAAACAAGTTGTGGAATATTGTGCTGCGCCGACACAGCTTAAACAAAGTCATTGGCCACCATTGCTACGCCTGAACAGAAAGAAAGACACAAAAAAGAACGTGCCAGTTTTTGTTTTGTTTTTGTTTTTTGGGGTAAATTAGTTGTTTAAGCAGGGGGAATTTCAGTCGCAGATGACTGGTCTTCCTCATCCCACTGCTCCTTGCCCTATCCTAATAATGCCGAGCATCTGGTTAGGAAGCGACAAGTATCAATTTTTAAGTCATTGGTTTGACTTGACAGGGATTCGAACCCACGACCCCACGATCTACCAACACGGGAGATGGACGCTCTAACTCATTCGGCCATCCCGTTGGTAGACTAAAGTGTGAAGTCAGCAGACGCATCGTGACGCGGCATGAGTGGAGCGTCAACGGATGGCGCCGGCGCCATGTCACAGCCAATCAGAAGCTTACCATGCCACAGGCAATCAGAAGCGTGCTATGTCACAGCCAATCAGAAGTGCACCACCTCACAACCAATCAGAAGCATGCCACATCACAACCAACTAGGAACATGCCAAGTCACAGCCAATCAGAAGCGCACCATTTCACAGCCAATCAGAAGCATGCCATGTCACAGCCAATCAGAAGCATGACACATCACAGTGAATCGGAAGTGCGCCATGTCACAGCCAATTAGAAACATGCCAGATCACAGCCAATCAGAAGCATGCCCAGTCATTACCAATCAGAAGCACACCATACCACAGCCAATCAGAAGTGGTCCATGTCACAGTCAATCAAAACATGCCATGTCACAACCAATCAGAATGTTCATGTCACCGCCAAGCAGAAGTACCACATCACGCCAATCAGAAGCATTCCATGTCACAGCCAATCAGAAGCATACCATGTTACAGACAATCAGAAGCATTCCATGTTACAGCCAATCAGAAGCATGCCATGTCACAGCCAATCATAAGTGTTCCACATCACATCAAATTAGAAGCATTCCACGTCACAGCCAATCAGAAACATGCCACATCACAGCCAATCAGAATCATCCCACATCACAGTCAATCAAAAGTGCACCATGTCAAAGCCAATCAGAAGGGTGTCATGTCACAGCCAATCAGAAGGGTGCCATGTCACAACAAATCAGAATAATGCCATGTCACAGCCAATCAGAAGCATGCCACATCACAACCAATCAGAAGTGTGCCACATCACAGCCAATCAAAAGTGTTTCATGTCACAGCCAATCAGAAGCAACATGTCACATCCAATCAGAAGCACACCATATCACAGCCAATCAGAAGTGTTCCATATCACACCCAGTCAGAAGTATGTCACATCACAGCCAATCAGAAAATGCCACATCACAGCCATGTCACAACCAATCAGAAGCATGCTGGTCGCAACCAATCAGAAGCATGCCACGTCACTGCCAATCAGAAGGCCTGACACCTCCTGCTCAACCACTCCACACTTTGCACCAATCAAGATGGCTGAGTAGGTGGGGCACGGGCTTAACATATGGCAAGTCGTGGGTTCGATTCCCGGCGCATTGTCGCAGTCGGGACCTGTCCTGATATGACCTTATATATTCAAAAAGCATTGATAGTATTATGTAATTAAATGTGTTAATTGTTGTACCATATGTACTTGAAATTGTTCTTATGATGTCCAGCATTTTGAGGTCCATGTCAAAATTAATTTGGTATGATTTTCACCTCAAATATCTTCGAAGTTAACCCTTTAAAATAAAATGTACTTCACACTAAAGTAAGATCAATTTAATATATATTTTGATAGAACCTGTTACTGTTGAATCCTATGGTGTCATAAGTTTACTTGATTGAATTTCAAATATCTCAAAACTTATCCATTTAAAATAAAAGTTACTTCAACCAGAAATAAGGTAGATTATAACGATCAATTTAATATATTTATCTCAGAAAAATGACCAAAACGCAAAACCATCGGACTATGCAACTTTAAGCCATGACTAGATTAGACCCGCAGGCCAACCGGTGTAAGGGGATAATCTTGCCCCCTAAAAGTCAGTGCTTCCAGGAAGTGGCCGCCATGGCGACAATCACCATGGCAACAGTGCTAGAAGACGGGCGGGAGCAAGGGCGAGGAGTGGGGGGGGGGGGGGGGGGAGCGAGGCGAGGGCGGTAGCGGGGCGGGTGCGGGCGCGCGCATTGAGACTGGGGTGTTGCTGCTAGGCAATTAATAAATTGGTTGGTTGTTGGAGTTTTACGTCCTGACAACATCTACGGTCATATCAGGACAGGTACCAACTTGTGACAGTCAGTACGCACTCATGACTACTTTATAGTGCTGCCACACTGGGAAATCAGGCCACCAGCCCCATGATCTGATATCCCACTCAGTCATATTATCCTGACACTGAGCTAACCAGTCCTTGCCCTATCCTCTTAGCATTAATGCCGAATGCCAGTCTAGGAAGCAACACGTATCAATTTTATAAGTCACTGGTTTGACTCGACCGAGAACCAACCTCCCGATCTCCCGCACGCGAGGCACAGGCTCTACCGATTCGGCTATCGCACGCGGTGCAATTAATAGAATAGAGTATTGCGAAGGTAATGCCATCCAGGGAATGCGTTCACCACGCTGATGTAGTGGTGTGGCGGCGCGGGGGGGGGGGGCGATGGGGGAGGTTGATCCACAGGTCTGAACGGAAATAAATTAGAATGGACCTACATGATTACAATGCACAGGGTCCTGGGGCCGTATTCATGAGCTCGGGGTAGCGCTACCCTGGGGCTCTAACCGGGGGGTACGCTACCCCCCTGGCTAACGGTGGAAAATCCGTATTCAAGAGCTTGGGGTAGCGCTACCCTAGGGCCCTAACCGGGGGGGTACCCTACCCCATTTTCGACTCAGGGGTAAGGGACTATCCCGAGGGGTAGTGAGCCTGTGTGGGTCTGAATCTATTCAATGCGATCATATTTGATAGATTTAAATACGCAATAAGTGAAATTTATTCAAATTAACCCTAAATCCGAAGCGAAATTAATGCTGCTGGTGCAATAGCGGCGATATTAATATTTTCGAATCGACGAATGTAAAGTACACAAATAGCCGCCGCCGCAGCGACGTCGATCTCCATACTGTCCAACGTCAAATAAAAATGGCCGCCGCCGTCGCCGCCGAATCGACGGCAATATAGTAAGCCCAAATCTATTGAATGCTGTCATATTTAACAGAATTACATACGCAATAAGTGAAATCTTATCAATTTAACCCTAAATCCGAAGCGAAATTCACGCTGCTGGTGCAATAGCGGCGATATTAATATTTTCGAATCGACGAATTTAAACAAACCGGCTAGAACATTGGTGAATACCGCTTGACCTACTTAACCACCGCGGTTAAACCACGGGATAGCTGCCCAATGGCTAAGCCTAAACCATGGGATAGCTACCCAACGGCTAAGCCTAACCTCCGGCTACCCGTACCACGAGCTCATGAATACGGGCCCT
Source organism: Branchipolynoe longqiensis (assembly GCA_030323885.1). NCBI lineage: Eukaryota > Metazoa > Annelida > Polychaeta > Phyllodocida > Polynoidae > Branchipolynoe > Branchipolynoe longqiensis. The sequence continues at coordinate 35,009,331 of CM059192.1, read as the reverse complement.
GGTATCAGTCTTCGGGTTGGTATAGTTGCTGATATTGTTTGTTATCGTTTTACGTCCTAACAACATCTAAGGTCATATCAGGATGGGTACTGACTTGTGACAGTGCACACTCTTTGCAACTTTATAATTCTGCATCACCGGGACACCAGGCCATCAGCACCAAGACCTGATATCCCACTCAGTCATATTATCCTGACAATGAGCCAACCCGTCCTTTCCCTATCCTAATAATGCCGAGTACCTGACTAGGAAGCGACAAGTATCAATTTTTAAGTCATTGGTTTGACTCAATCAGGGTTCGAACCCACGATCCCACAGTCTTAGTACAAATTGTAGGGTTTCTCAGACTACCTAAACACTGCTTTAACACCAACCCTGTCTTTCATCACAATACCGTGAACACTATTTTAGCACTAACTGCAGTCCTTCTGAAATACCATAGAACTGCTTGAATATTAAATGATGAGCCATCATTTCGAGCCGCTCACACTACCTAGCATAGTTGGTTGGTTCCCTAAAACTATGATCTTAAAGTTGAGATTCCTTATAGTTATACGCAGTATGCGGCATGCAAATGTGAATGCGAAAGCGGCAAAAAATCGAAAAGCATGTCATTGAATAGTGGTGCTTCCATATGTCTGAATGTGAATGCGAATGCGAATGTGAATGCGAATGCAAATGCGGCAAATGGATCGCCCCATGGACCGATTGGTGCGGCATGCGAATGCGAATACCGTTGCATTTTCCATAGAAAACAATACTGTTCCTTCACAAATTTGGAGGAAAAAAACCCCAACAAATGTTGGGGGTTGGCATATACCTATGCCGCATATATCTACGCCACATATATGACATTCAGTGATTTTAGTTTTGAGCTTGATTTAATGGATTTCACCTGTTAGTATATTGAATTTTAAATAAAATGACACTTAAATAAAATGACACTTCATTTGTGAAAATCGCTCTAATATTAAAGAAGATATGGACTTTTTAAAGTTGTTACTGTAAAGATCAGACCAAATCGCTGCATGCCACATGCCGCATGCCGCATGGGTATGGAATCAACCAAATCGCATGCTGCATGCCGCATTCGCATTTCCATTCGCATGCCGCATACTGCGTATAAGGAATCTTAGCTTAAACCATTAAGTAAATGCAATATTGCTCGAAACCTCAACATTGTTTTTATAATTAAATGCACTGTCACTTCAGTGTAGCGAAAATCTGTTTTAATAGGTGTAGTAGTCACAAGTCGGTACTAATCCTGATATGACCTTAAATGTTGCTTGGACATAACCCTCCCACACACCAAACAAAACAAACAATACATGTGCATAATTATATGCGCACCAAAGACAGCCAGATCCTCACAAGGATTGGGGTCAATGAGCACGGGTGTCCCGGCGTCACGGTTGAATGAGTACACCAGTGCCAGTCCCAAATATAACCAGTCATGAGTCTCCCACTGAGGCAAGGCGTAGAGATCGACCGTGACATGTAAATAAACACACACATCCACGATGGGGTTCTTCCTCTCTGATGCAAATCACCACCAACCTTACCCGCCCCCCCCCCACCTCTCCCCGCTCCCTCCCCATCCCGCCCCTCCCCACACCCCACCCCCTACCCGCCCCCTCCCCGCCTCTCCGAACACCCCACACCCTTCACCCTCCCCGCCCCTTCCCCACCCCACCCCACCTCTCCCCACACCCCACACCCTACCCGCCCCTCCAAACCCCACCTCTCCCCACACCCCACACCCTACCCGCCCCTCCCCTCCCCGCACCACCCCACCCCGCCTCTCCCCCCACACCCTACCCGCCCCCCGCCTCTCCCCACACCCTCCGCGCCCCCTCACCACCTTTCCCCATACCCCCATGCCCTCCCCCTCTCCCCACACCCCACACCCTCCCCGCCTTTCCCCATACCCCCTAGATAAAAGATTCACCCGGTACTTGTAGTACACGGGTGAAGGACAACGTAGTGTAAATACGGGCGAAAATAGGGTTAGTATGGAACATGAACTAGAAACTGTGGCTCCAGTATCAAATGGCTACCCATATAGGCACAGAGTTGGTGAAATGGGAGAGAATGCAAAAAGACAAGATGGCGGTGCTAGAACGCCATCGATTTCAATTTTAAATTGTATTAAACTAGCTATTTTATTATATTTTTCAACTCAAAGGTAGCGGGTAAATATGAAGACATCTACAAAGAATAAATGTTGCTTCTTAGATTGTGAAATTGTACATGTTATGAGAACATGGGTAATTGAATGCGCGAGAACGACGTCTGCCTTTCGATACAAAGAAGCAGAAGGATTCTATTAATAGATTGTCTAGACACCGTCTAGACAGGTCTGATGCTTGGCTATTTAAATAACGGACTGGCCTGCCTCTCAGCGCACTTCGACCTTGGCTGCGGTTCCTTCAACACCTATACTACGGGATCATTTTTATATATATTGCAGCAGCAGTTATAACAGAGGAGCAGCCGACGCTGTCATAATGCTTCCACCATGGCTATGGAGGTATTAATTCACATCAAAAGGTATAAGAAGTCCAGTGGAGGAACGCCAAGCCGCGATACGCATGTAACAGGGGCACGGGTACCTCGGTCGGAGATCTGGGCTGCAACAACGGCAACAATGACAACAACGCCGTCACCGCTACTACTACTACTACCTCCAGTACTAGCCGCCAACACCCTGCCGCCACCAAGAGTCACTTGCAAGAAGAAAGCATGTGAAGCATCACTCAAACAACCACCACACCAGCCTAAGAAACCACGAGTGCCTTTCAACATCGAACGCCAACACTAAACTCGTTCAAGCCGTACACTGGACCGGCGCGAAGAAACGGTATGACAGCTCCGGCTCTATAACCATCATACGCAGCCTAAATGACAGTAAGCAAGACAACATAACATCTTCTCTAGCCGGCATATAACACCAAATCGTCAGCGTGTCGGAGCGTTTTAAGGCACGAATCGAAGTAATCCAATGCAAGACGGAAATCCGTTGGTCGAAATCACACTCTGTTACACCACTACAACGATGACGAGATGCTACACCACGTGCTGTCACAGCCAGTGACAGTACACCAATGATTGAGGCCACTGCCGCTCATGCACACACATGCGTGATCGGGCCCCATCTCCTGCAGCCCAAGCCAAACGCAACTACGACAGTGACAACAGAAGAATAAGGACACAACTCTCACGAAACTAGGCCTTAACATCGAGGAACGGTTTCATACGTGTCCAGGACACAGCTACATATTGATGTATCAGCCTTAATAACGATGGATGGCCTGCCCTCCAACCCCGAGCCCGGCTCGATGCACTATCACTTGCCCTGTCCTGGTGGGACACCCGGCACCCACATACAAATAATATATCGATTCAAACCTGAAAAGCACAGTCAGCAGATGACGCAACAACCCCGAGGTCACTCAGTACATCGGGCATGATTAATGACATAAAACATTAAACTATGTTCCATGCGTCTAAAACCCTAATCCCAATGCTGAGATCAGAAAATCTCTCGGCCAACCAGTGCTGAATGTAACACCTCTTGCAACATACGCCATAGACGCTTTGTGGCGTGCCCGCCAATGTGCTCACCACGCTGTCATGTACCTAAGTACAGAGGACAATATTAATAATTGGGACGATTCGTACATCTCTTACAGCCATGAACCAGATGCTGACCCAGATCAATGCCACGAAAACACAGTAAGTCAAGTAACGAAAGCTTACACTGCACATTTTAACGCCGCAAACACAGACATTGGTGGTGACGGATACAATCTAACCACTGACCCAGCATAGAAGCCACAATGCATTAGTACTGACTTAACATCAACTGAGTTGCGCTACAAAAAGAAACATGTTCTGCGAAACTGCGAAACCAACTATACCAATTGGAGGCACACCCGAGACAATGTTACCACAGCCAGCTCCCAAACATGACGATAGCCGCCGGACAGACTAATCATTGCAGATCAAGTAGTTATTGTTGGCATTGAGCAGATAAGTTGCATTTTCAACAACAACAAAAAATGACACACCATGGCACAAATCGAGGCTTAAATCTAGCCATAGCCCTCAAAAAGAACTTGGCAACACAGAACCACCATAACGTTGCCATCTATATAGATAGCACAAATCAACCTGACAATAAGCCTTCAGCAAGAGTGGGGGCCATGACCCAATAATCTGAAATTCAAACTCACGTGGCGTGGCTCTATGCCACACAACACAACACAACATTGTGGTGAGACACAAACCAGGCAAGGATATCGCCTCAGTCACAAGTGCTTGACAAAAACTGCAAATAAGATGGCGACGAATACACGTCCAGAGTGCGGGATAGAACCAATGTTGTGGGCTATGACGACTCCCTCACCACGACCGTGTGACTAACCTGGGACTCGTACTAATACTTTGCCTCTCATCCCAGTTTACTCCACCAACGCCACAAGCGACTACTAATTTAATCGCAATAAGACTGTCCCCTGTATCTGGAGGAATAAAACAACACAGGCACGTGAATACCTGTGATATCTTAAGACACACCAAGCTGATTCCATCATGACTCTACAATACCATCTGATGTCTTATATCTTACATCTCCATGACCAAAAACCACCGTCCATGGTCATGAAATCCATAGGCAGAACCCAGACCTGGGTTCTCATTCGGAGGATCAACTTAACTTACTGACACACTTATCCCTAAGGACACAACTTTCACGAAACTGGGCCTCAACATCGAGGCATGGCTTCATATGTGTCCAGGACACAGCTACATCTTGATGCATCGGTCGTAATAACAATGGATGGCCTGCCCCTCCAACCTCGAGACCTGCAAATGCACTATGACTTGCCCTGTCCGTGGTGGGCCACCAGGCACTAGGTGCCATCACTCTGCACTGCCTTCGAAGGGGCGGTGCACAAACCAATGCCAACTTGATTAACCGTGACGACATATAACACCTCGCCACTCAGCTTCAGATGCGCTATCTGCCTACATACCAAGGCCGCCACATCAGATCCCAGAACGCTGGCATCAATCTCTGTTAAGCGTCTGGGAATCTCATACATCAAACTGACTCTAATCTACAACATGGAGATCTGACAACAAGGATAAGTGCCACTATGTCCTACATCGATCGCCCAGCTTTCATCACCACCGATTCACTACCACTCCATTCGAGGGCATTCCTTGACAACCTGAGGCTTGCTCTAGTCATGAAGGGCCACCCAGCACCAGGTGCTGTCAACCTACACAGTCTTCACCGGGGTGGTTCCCAAGCCAGGTGCTCTACTGGTCTTCACGTTTGATGTTATCAAAGAATTTGGTCACTGGACCTATGAGGCCCTACACACATATCTGCTAAGAGACTATATCTTCGGCTACCAGAACTCTAGATAACATTTTGGTCAAGTTCTGTAAGCCTCAAATTATCTCTAAGACTTAATCATCTCTTGAAATCTGTTGTTACATTAAGAACCACGGTAATAAAAGGCCAATATATAATACGTCGGTCTTGTGTTATTTCAATTGTACATGTTATGAGAACATGGGTAATTGAATGCGCGAGAACGACGTCTGCCTTTCGATACAAAGAAGCAGAAGGATTCTATTAATAGATTGTCTAGACACCGTCTAGACAGGTCTGATGCTTGGCTATTTAAATAACGGACTGGCCTGCCTCTCAGCGCACTTCGACCTTGGCTGCGGTTCCTTCAACACCTATACTACGGGATCATTTTTACCATCCCACCCACCCAAGCTGTAAGATAGCTCATGGGTCAAGTTCTGTAAGCCTCAAATTATCTCTAAGACTTAATCATCTCTTGAAATCTGTTGTTACATTAAGAACCACGGTAATAAAAGGCCAATATATAATACGTCGGTCTTGTGTTATTTCAATTAGGCTCTCATGTCATTAACCCGCTTTTTCAACCGTTTTTTTATAGGGCTGGTATTCACCCGTGTACTGCGACTGCGAGTACCGGGTGAAACCTTTATCTACATACCCCCATGCCCTCCCCCTCTCCACCTCTCCCCACACCCCATACCTTTACCGCCAAACCACCTATACCCACATCCCACACCCTACCCGCCCCCTCGCCGCCCCGCCCCGCCTCTCCTCACACCCCACCCCCTACCCACCCCCTCCCCGCCTCTCCCGACACCCACACCCTTACCACATCTCCCTACATCCCACACCCTTCCCGCCCTCTCCCCGCCTTTATAATATTCTGCTATTAACATGCAGCAGAATAAGGATTATTATGGTAAAATAAGGCCACGAGGGCCTAAAACAACTGCACGCCAAGATTGTAAACTACAAAAAATGACAGAAGCTCTACTGAAACGATATCCTATAGCCATACCTGCCATAATAATCCTTATTCTGCTGCATGTTAATAGCAGAATATTATATTATGATGGTAATAAGGCCACGAGGCCAACCGCTACTTTGTATTGCTACTGTGCACCGAGATTGTTTATTTAATTGTTATTGTGTGTAGAAATAAAGGTAAAGCTCCATTATTGGTTCTTATTGTTTATATTTCTACTGTGACTCTCAAGTCCTCTATGGTTGCATGTTTGCCTTCTGAGTGCTTACTTGGCTATAATACGTGTAACTATTATATGTCTATAGTCTCTTTTTGGCATCCTTGCTACCAGATTACTGGTACCATGTTAGTTACTTCACTGGGCCTGGGCTTCGCCTGTTATAGAACCATTGGACTATTTCCTCATTTGTCAAGCCTGCACCATGCAGACATATCTATGTCATACGTGCCAATAGCGGCGTATGACTGATTAATTTTTCCCTTGGTTCAATGGTTTTCCATCACTGGACCAATTTTCTTTCCCCCCAGATTGTCAATCTCTCTCTACTTCCATCTTGCTAGGAACCTGTTGGTGACCCACATTCTGGTCTGTATATAATAGTTTGTAAGACCAGCTTTGAAGTGAGCCTCAGTCATTGTTGTTTTCAGGCAGCTGATGAGTGATTCCAGCTGATGAGTGGACACACCGGTCTATACATCACAATTCCTGTGAGGTTTAGCAGTGTGAGCTTCTCATAGATTCAAGTATGACTGATGTTCCTTCCATCAGTATTATATAGCTTGCTTTGTCTTTCTGTGTGTCCCTACATAACTTGCCAACAATTGTCATTGTGAGATTGTTTCATTGTTAGCTTTAAATGCATTTATCTAAATAAGATAGGGTTGACTATTCAAAATTTCTTAATGTTAGTGAATTATTTATACAGTGTGTTAGATTCATATGTTGTTTGCATGTACACTGCACTTCTTTGCAACATGAAGATCCTTATGGGGCCATAACTTGTCAACGTGCTCCCTCTTAAATGGCATCTCACATAACCTCAGTTTCCTTTGGTTACTCCTGTCACATATGTTACAAGTACTGTGGACTGTGGCTATTTTCTAGATGGAGAACCCAATATTTATATTTATCAATCCAATCACATGCTGTGCCTATATCTTCCCAGTATATTATTCCTCGAGTCAGTTTAAGTATTAGAAAACTGGCAGCAGATCAATTCGCTGACTGGGTATGTTTTGCTATTCTCCTAGTCCTATTCCACGCAGATGCACTGAGAAATCATGAGTAAATGCACTACTATTTAGACTGGATAGTTTGAGTGACTCTTCGGCAAGGTTGCGTCTTCATCTACTTGTGCACCTTCAAACATCACAGACTCAGCAGCAGGATGACTCGTGTTGGTTTGCCAATTAAACGGTGTAGTCTGACGACGCATCACATTTTCAAAACTAAGGCAATTATCTAAATTTGATTCTACAATTCTACCGTAGCTACTGATGCACTTCGAGTTATTAGCAATTGGCAGTTACAGATTATCTGGTATGTATGCTCCCAAGAGTGTGTCACTATGCGCATAATGGTGGGGCTGCTTGGTTGTGTTTATGGTTGTGTTTGGAGGTATCACAGCCTTTGCAGTCAGCTACCTGTAATCTACTCTGCTGTGATATTTGTCAATGGTATTTCACCCCTGATAATTGGCATTGTATAGCCCTTAGTGTGCTGGTATGCCGTTAAGCATTTATTCAGTCATTCATTCGTTCCTGATAATGGTGTCATTCTGCTAGAATTATCACCACACTTTAGTGACACCTCTGGTAGACTCCATTTATTTCAATGTGTGTGCCAGGCCAAGACATTTAGCTAGTATTACTCATGTAGCTGGACAGCTGGCTTAGTGTTTGTTTGTTGTTGTTTTACATCCTAGCAACATCATATCAGGACGGGTACCGACTTGTGACAGTGTGCACTCATGGTGACTTTATAGTGCTGTCCCATTGGGAAACCAGGCCGCCGGCACCATGACCTGGTATCCCACTCAGTCACATTATCCTGACACTGAGCACACCAGTCCTTGCCCTATCCTAATAATGCCAAGCGCCTGGCTAGGAAGCGACAAGTATCAATTTTAAAGTCATTGGTTTGACTCGACCAGGACTCGAACCCACGACCTACCAGCACGGGAGACGGACGCTCTAACTCATTCGGTCATCCCGTCTGGTCTGGCTTAGTGGGAGAGGTGCCTATGACAATTGTAGTTTTGGATCCTGTCTGAGCCAAGACAAGGGAATACCATAGCCATACCGGTTATTTTGCCTAGCACTCAAGATCCCAAGGCTCAGTGACTGCATCATAGAATAGCATTGGCAGTATTGTATTTCAGTAGGCCAAAGCTGTGGTCAGCATTGAAGCCCTCCATGCCAAGTTGGCATCCATCTTGATATGGGTTATGATTGCTTGGCTACCCATTGGGAATTGATGGAGTAATGTCAGATTTGTAGTAGGGCTTTATCTGTAAACCTGATTTTCAAGTTTTGGCAATCAAGTTTAGCATCTATACTCCCACCAGCCCTACACACTTTTGGCCACCTGTATTCCCCCATGCCGTAAGGGATTTTGTATATCCTGCAGTGACTGGCCCGCGTCGACATCCAGTTGAGGAGAGGTGGGCTGAGATGGTGCCACCGGTACAGTATTGAGTCTTACAGGGTATAACAATAATCATAATAATAAGTAATATTCCCTTCTGTGTCTTTATACTCACATAATACACTAAATCATATTCTCATCTCTCACTCACACCTGTTCCAGTTTAATGCGGCTTCTGATTTTCTGGTTATTTTACATGTTATGCTAGAGTGCATTGTGATGATGATAGCTTAGCTTCTCTAGAAGTCTTAGAGATCATGTATGTGGTCCAGTGGGTACCTCTCACATATACAGTTTGTGACCCCGATGTTGTGTTCCATTTGGAGTAGATTTAGCATATTTGTCTGTGCCAGTTATAAGTTGTAATATTGCATAGCCCAATGATTATGTATATAAACACTTGGTTAGCCTAGAGGTAATCCAGTGTTGATGTGGTATCCTATCTTCCTGTCCACAACCTCATGAGGCATCCTGTGGCTTGCTAGGCCTATGTATTCTCTTTACTGGGTGCTTGTTAATGCATAGCTGTACTGACATCCCATCCATTATGAGGCCTTTCTTCATGCTAGATATGGGTTGTTGCATCTCACTGGATTATCTTTTTGCTGCATGTGCAAATCATTAGTTATTATCTTAGTTTGAAAGCATTTAAGATATGGTCAAGTCTGTACAGGAATTTGGAAGTAGGAGTGTTTTATCTTCCTGAAGTTATTTTTGTGACATTTATATGGTAACATGTCAGTAAATCTTTTGCAACCTTACATAATTAGGAATTATGGAACTTGGGCTGTGTCAATATATCTTCATGTGTAGCCATTGTTAGAAGCTTGGAAATTTATTTTCCATTTCATAATTATGTTATTTTAGTACAACAGCTCACTTTTTAAAGTTTCTATCAAATTGCTATTCATTGTCTACATCATGTGATTTTAGTACAGTAGTTGAATATTTGAAACTGTGTACACCCTCCCACAACTGTGCTAGTAAAACAGGAAACTGGCTAAGTGTTAGTACCACTGAGTTTGGAGTGAGCCTGGATGGTGATTTCTTGAAGGGTCCCACCTGTTCTATTCTTGGGGGGGGGGGGGGTGTCACCCAGAGTGCAGGTCTGCCTGGGTCACCTCCCCTGACCCCCATTAATTAGTTAATGGTGCCAGGCTTCCCATTGGGTTTTATGCTGAATTATACACTGCATTCCTGCACTGCTTAGTGTAATACTGGACTAAGTTATCTTGGGTCCTGGAAATCTTTGGCAATATGAGGTTTACCCATTTCCATGCATCTGACTTGTGTTAATTTGCTCCCTGTGCCTTAAGCTGCTCACAATCGTGTTCCACTCATTAATTGATCTGCTTAATCCACTGCACTGCTTAGCTATGCATTATTTTCAGCCACTCGACACACTAATTGTTTCTGGTATTGAGCTACTCACTGTTCAAGCTTATATGCAGCGCACTGCCATGAGCTGCTCACTGGGCTAAACTTTTCACTGTTCTGAGCTGCTCATTGACCTGTGCAGCTCACTTCTGTGAGCTGTTTGGGGCCATGAGCTGCTTACTACTGAGCTGCTGACAACAGTGTGCTGCTCAGTGTTAAGGGCTGCTCATTGTATTGTGCTCATTACCTGGTGTGCTTATTGTCAAGAGTAATGTGAGCTGTATTCTCACTTAGCTGTGCAGTGTGCAATGTGTGCACTGTGTTGAGCTGTAATAAGAGAGAACTACCTCTCCCAGCTCCTTCTCTCTGCTAATTACATCACTGAATGTCAGAATCTAGAGATTTAAGTGAAACCAGTTAGACTAATTAGATTACTGAAAAAGCCACAGTTCTGGTCTGTGCTTTTAATTAGATTAAGGTTTTGGACCAGATTCTACTGCCCTCTGGCACATCCTGAGTTCACCCACCTGTTGGTCACCTCATGGCCCAAGGGGGAGGTTCCCATGCTACACGCCCCCCCCCCCCCCCTCTACCACCCACCCATCTCAGCAGCAACCAACCTCCTGGGGAAGTGGGGTGCAATGGGGTGGGGTGGAGGGTTATTGGGTGTGAACTTAGCCCAGTCCACTGGGTGGCAAGCTGCAACCCCAGCTGGGGTTGGGGTGGGATAGATATCCCTGGCATCAGGATGCTGACAATCGCGCTGACAGCAACTGCTAGCCTGACAGATCGGTGCACGCCTGATTGTCTAACCTCCGGTACAGGCAAGCCTGACCGTGCGCAACGCAGAGGTTTAAGGACCCGCAGGTCTGGCCCATAGGCCTGGCCCGTAGGCCTCCCCGCCGTAGCGGTGGCTACCCGTAGGTGCCATACTTACCGGGACAGTTATCAGTGGATGGATAATGTCCTAGCCTCCGGTACAGTTCACACTGACCGTGCGCAACGCAGAGGCTGGGTGGCCGGTGGCACACCCGCCGATACTCATATCAGCCGCTGCCGTCAACATCATAATCCACCATGCGACCGTGCACTTAATACCCGTTCGTCGGGTCACGTCGCAGCGTGGGCTAAACCTGCCTTGCCGCCCGGGCAGCTACTTACCTCTAGCCGGGTCAGCATGTTGTGACACTTATATGTGCCTAGGCAGGTAATGGTGTGAAGTCCTGTTATCCTCCTGTGTGTAAGTATATATGCATAAGCATATGCCTAAGTGCACCCTCCTCCCCTCTCTGTGTGCTATGTAACTTTAATAACAGTGTTATCAAAGCTACATACCACACACAGTGGTGAGTCAGGCTCAGCACTCCCCTGTAGTATAGAGCCCAGGCCTGCACCCTGCCCCTCAGGGAGGGTGCAGGGGCCCTGGAGCTCCCAGGGGGACGTCTGCTCTCTCCGAGAACGAATCCAAGAATGACAGAAGCTCTACTGAAACGATATCCTATAGCGGTTGGCCTCGTGGCCTTATTACCATCATAATCCCCATAGCCCCCTTCCCACCCTCTCCCCGCCTTTCCCCACACCTCACACCCTACACCCCCACCCCCCACCCCGCTGACCCCCACACCACCACCACCACCACCACCAGGCCTGCCACGTGGTTCTGCTGATTGGGAGTTAATTGGCGGATACCGTTACGTCTACATGTATAGAAAGGCAGGTAACAAAACACAGCAGGAATGGATAACACAGGTACGTTAGTGGGGAACAAAACCCAACACACAAAAAACAACCCACAACACACACCCAAATACGGTTATGATGTGCCGACTTGACATGCATAGGCGTGCTTGCAGCTGATACCAGTGGTATACTATATTACCGGACACACAGACGCGGCTGTTACCCGGGGTCGTCACGGTGTCTGTCCCGAGTCAAACCGGGCACAGGCGCCCTGTTTATCGAAGGTTATTGGTTGGTGGTTGGAGTTGTAATATGTCCTGGCAACATCTAAGGACCGGTACCGACTTGTGACAGTGTGCGTTGGAGTTTTTCTTTACGTCCTGGCAACATCTAATGTCATATCAGGATGGGTACCGACTTGTGACAGTGCACACTCATGGCGACTTTATAGTGCTGCTCCACTGGGAAATCATGCCACCGGTACCATTACCACATATCCCACTTAGTCACAGTATCCTGACAGTGAGCTAACCCATCCTTTCCCTATCCTATTAATACCAAATGACAGGCTAGGAGGCGACAAGTATCAAGTCATCGATTTGACTCGACCAGGAACCAAACTCCCGATCTCCCACACGCGAGGTTTACCAAAGCACGCTATTGTGTCTACGGAATGACTGTAACACACTTGATTTGTCTAGGGCTATGCATGTGCTTGATTCTATGTCTATGTCTATGTTTAATTGTGTGTCTCTTTCTCTCTCTTTCTCTCTCTTTCTCTCTCTTTCTCTCTTTCTCTCTTTCTCTCTTTCTCTCTTTCTCTCTTTCTACCTTTCTCTCTTTCTCTCTCTCCCTCTCACTCTCTTGACCATGACCAGACCGGAAGGCCGAATGAGTTGAGCGTCCCTCTCCCGTTTTGTTAGATCGTGGGATTCGAACCCACGGTTTGGAATCCTGGTCGAGTCAAATCAATGACTTACAAATTTGATACTTGTCACTTCCTAGCCAGGCACTCGGCATTATTAGGATAGGGTAAGGACTGGTTAGCTCAGTGTCAGGATAATGTGATTATGTAGGATATTAGGGTCCTGGTTTTAGCGGTCTGGTCTCCAAGAGGAGCAGCCCTACAAAGTCGCCATGAGTGTACACTGTCATAAGTCGGTATATGTCCTGTTATGACGACCATGTATGTTGCCAGGACGTAAAACTCCAACAACCAACCAACCTATGTGTCTACGTTTATATCTACCAGACGGGATGGCCGAATGAGTTAGAGCGTCCGTCTCCCGTGCTGGTAGGTCGTGGGTTCAAACCATGGTCGAGTCAAACCAATGACTTAAAAATTGATACTTGCCGCTTCCTAGCCAGGCTCTCGGCATTAATAGGATAGGGCAAGGACTGGTTGGCACAGTGTCATGATAATGTGACTCAGTGGGATATCAGGTCATGGTGCTGGCAGCTTGGTATCCCAGTGGGGCAACATTATAAAGTCACCATGAGTGTGCACTGTCACAAGTCAGTGCCCGTCCTGATATGACCTTAGATGTTGCTAGGACGTAAAACAACAAACAAACATTTATATCTGTTACTGTCTATGCCGTGCAGGAGGTGAGCGGTGCATGCTGGAACCCACCACCCGCCTGGGTGGGGGAAGGGGCGCTCCAAATCTTATTACTCGCGATAACCGTCTTATCACTATCTATATAATATATATAAATGTTGATGTCGATGTCGATATCTATGTCTATATCTATATATCTATGTTTATGTCTACATCTGTCTATATCGGTCTATACATCTATATATCTATGTCCATATCTATGTTTATATATATGCTGTATAAGAATTATACAAGTATAATAACCCGGAATATCCCTCTTTTCCCTCATCACTCACTCAGCTCCATAGACTGATGGAGTCTGTCCTAGTCATCTACTGCTCCAGCCTCCCCAGCTCCGATGGTGGCGCCCCCCCCCCCCCCCCCCCTTCCACACTGTAACCACCACTCACTGTACGGACCAGACGGGATGGCCGAATGAGTTCGAGCGTCCGTCTCCCATGCTGGTAGATCGTGGGGTCGTGGGTTCGAACCCTGGTCGAGTCAAACCAATGATTTAAAAATTGATACTTGTCGCTTCCTAGCCAGGCGCTCGGCATTATTAGGACAGGGCAAGGACTGGAGTGCTCAGTGTCAGGATAATGTGACTGAGTTGGATACCAGGTTATGGTGCCGGTGGCCTGGTTTCCCAGTGGGACAGCACTATAAAGTCATCATGAGTGCGCACTGTCACAAGTCGGTACCCATCCTGATATGACCTTAGATGTTGCTAGGACGTAAAGCAACAACACACAAACATTGTACGGCTGAAAGTTATATCTATATATGTGCCCATATCGGTGTATGTATCTATATATGGCCATATGTATCATTGTATGTCTATATGTTATATATATATATGTCTATATTTATATATCTATCTTTATATCTACATCACATTCTGTATATTCCTATGCCGATATAGGTATATACATCTATGTTTAAATATATGTACATATTTGTTTATATCTATATATGTCTATATCTGCTCCATAAATTGTGGGCACGAATGACAGTGTTGAGCGTCCGTGGTTAGGCAAGAAAGCGGTGGTGGCGCCAGTGGTCACATGGGAGGGGGGGGGGGGTACTCCGCACCAAATGATACAACAGATTGTGAATAGAATAGTAATAATAATAATAACTCCTTTCCGCGCCTTTGCACTCGCATAATGCTTATACATCACACACATATATATATATATATATGGCCATAGTTCTGTCTATGAATATGCACATATATATATGTATGTCTATATCGCTCACCATGGACATGCCTTTTATTGCCGACATGACGTAGATTTACTGTTACTTTCGCGCTGTGTTTGCATAGCCCGTCCATGCTATTTGACTAGTTGTCACTTGGCCGGTCGCCAACCCTCCATGTGTCAGGGAGGGAGGTGGGTGGGGGTGGAAGAGCTAATGGACACTCTCTAATGATACAGGCGATAAGGAGCTTACCATTATATACATATATATACATATATATATACATATATATACATAGATGTATGTGACACACACACATACATACACATATATATATATATATATATATATAAATATATATATATATATATATATATATATATATATATATGTCTGTGGTTATTGGGGGCATTTGACTGCGGTTCATGATCATTACATTGACTGCTATCTAAGGATGTTCTCTATCCCTGTTGTGAAGTGTCACGACAGCTGTCACGAGTTGACATCTTACAGATGTATATGCAGTACAACCTCTCTAAATCGACCGACCATGGAACCGACTTTAAATGGTCGATTTAGGGAGGTGGTCGATTTAGGGAGTTTTTTTGAATCGTTACATCATCATCATCATCATCATGCTGTCGGTCGCGATGTGACAAAGACTGCTTTCATTACTGGACTGCCGCTCTCCGTGGTGTTTTGTGTGGTTGTACATTTCATGAAAGCTGCCTGCAAAAGTGTTGAAGTGCTGCTGGCTTTTGCAAGTTACCAGCGGCACTCTCTCGGGGAGCAAATAGAGGTTTCACACCAGCAAGAATATGTCCAGACAGCCGCAAAACTATTTGTCCCTGCAGTGGCTGGTCGGGAGATGTTGGGAGTTCCATACATCAACCGCCCTTAATGCTGCCACAGTGACATGGTTTTCTGTTTAGGGTTTGCTCCCTTAGCCTTCGGTTCTGTCAAGGCAGTGGTTTACAGCTCTGCAGGGCAGGGGCGTCAAACTCCCTGAGGTATTGCTATACCTGCAATACCTGCATCATTACAATGGTATTGTATGGGCAATCATTTGGGACCAAAATAAAGCGATCAGTATACGGGAGTGGTCAATATGTGGAGGTGGTCAGTTAGATATATAAATAATGCCTAGTACACACCTACCGTTTGTGCGCACCCACCTCCCGTATGCGATCTAAAACTGCCCGTTTCGCGCACAAAAATTGCTAGGTGTGCGCGGGGAGCGCACACCTAGCGATTGCAATTCGTGACTAAAAACTCAGTTTTAGGGCTAAAACGGGCCGATTACGATTGCGATTCGCGATTCGAAAAATGAATCAGCCCATTTTCAGTTTTAAGCGGGTCGGGTCGAGTCGCGAGTTTTAGTGCACGAATCGTATATGGTAGGTGTCTACCATGCATTAGGTTGTGTCCATCCCTTCCACGGTCATAAGTTGGTACACAGACCAGACGGGATTCCCGAATGAGTTGAGCATCCGTCTCCCGTTTTGCTAGATCGTGGGATTCGAACACAGGGGTTTGAACTTTGGTCGAGTCAAACCAATGACTTAAACAATAAGTGTTGTTCCTAGCCAGGCACTCAACATTATTAGGATAGGGCAAGGACTGGTTGGCTCAGTGTCATGATAATGTGACTGAGTCAGTGAGTGGGATATTGGGTCATGGTGCTGTTGGCCTGGTCTCTCAGTGGTGCAGCAGTATAAGGTCGCCATGAGCGCACACTGTCACAAGTCGGTACCTGTCCTGATATGTCCTGGTGATCAATCGTAAATGCTCTCGGACATCCGCTATTTACACACTCAACCATATATATATATTCATATATATATATATATTATTATTATTTTACACTCACTGGACTTGGTGGCCGAATTTGCAGAGGGCAGGCCTCCCGTACGGAAGGTTTGGGAGTTCAATTCCCGGTCGAGTCAAACCAAATGACTTAAAAAATTGAGACTCGTCGCTTCCTAGACAATCACTCACTATTAGGATAGGGCAAGGACTGGTTGGCTCAGTGTCAGAATAATGTGACTGGGTGGGATATCGGGTCATGGTGCTGGTGACTTGATTTCCCAGTGGAGCAGCACTATAAATTCACCATGAGTGTGCACTATCACAAGTCGGTACCCGTCCTGATATGACCTTAGATGTTGCCAGGACATAAAACTCCAAGAACCAACCCCACACGCTGGCTGGCTGGCAAGACATGTGAAGTGTGTGTGTGTGTGTGGGGGGGGGGGGGGGGGCCCTCCTCCATATGCTGACGACGCAACGCCAGCTGTGGGTTGGGGTACCCTTAAGGGGGACCGCTGGAGCTGGGGAAGGGGAGCCGGCGCCGGCTGCAGGCCACCCCAACTCGGCGACAAGGCCGAACTAAAGACCCTGACGTCGGCCCGTGCCAAACGAGACGCACTTGACACTGACGCTAATGACGAGGTGTCGCCGATGGCTCACTTGGCAGAGTTCAATTAACCGATCTAATGGCCCCGAGGGCCTAGAAACTGAGGCGAGGAGTCTCACCCACCAACCCAGCCACACACACACACTCTCTCGCTCTCCCCTCCCTGCTCTCGATAAAGCCTAGGTCACATAGCCGTTAGTGGACGTAGTTGAACGGCGTGGAGGCTAACGTAGTTGAAAGTGGTTGAACGTGGTTGAACGTAGTTGAACGTAGTTGAGCATAGTAGTTGAACATAGTAGTTGAACATGGTAGTTGAACATAGTAGTTGAACATAGTAGTTGAACATAGTAGTTGAACATAGTAGTTGAACGTAGTTGAACATAGTTGAACATAGTTGAACATAGTTGAACGTAGTTGAACATACTGGCATCCACATTTGTCCTTTATTTTAACTTGGTAATAACGTGGGTGAGCCGTGATCTCCGATTTAATTTTTGGACATGTTCTAAAGAGCAGTACATTAGAGGCTGAATTTGCATCCATAATGCTAACGTACTCTAGCATACTCTAGTGTGCTCTAGCGTAGTTGGACAAAGCCCTGGTCACATAGCCGTTAGTTGACATAGGTGAACATAGTGGAAGCTAATGTAGTTGAATGTAGTTGAACGTAGTTGAACGTAGTTGAACGTAGTTGAACGTAGTTGAACGTATTTGAACGTATTTGAACGTAGTTGAACGTAGTTGAACATAGTTGAATGTACTGGCATCCAGACCATAATGTATTTATCAGTACTGTAACATTTATCTGTACCAAAACCTGCCATACCTTAAAGTTGCGTAGTCCGATGATTTTGGGTTTCTGCCATTTTTCTGAGATAAATATATTGAAATGATTGCTATAATCACTCCTGCACCATAGGCTTCTGCAGTAACAGGTTTTATTAAATTGGCTCAGTGTTCCTTTCTATGTGGCAACACATGCTTAATAAGTGCACCAATATCTAAGTTAGATATGTACAACCAAAGCTAGATAATTGATTTGGTTTTGAAAATTGGATGCTTCATCAGACTATGCAGCTTTAACGTATTTCAACGTAGTTTAACATACAGACACCATGTGTGACCTACGTTAATCTATCCTATGTATCACTACATCCACTAACGGCTATGTAACCAGGCCTTTAGAGCCCCTCACAGGTGGCACCAGTGTGGCTAATACTGTACTACTCAGGGCTAGTTAGATATGATATAGTGAGTATATTATACTATAGAGAACTGAATGTAGATATTGTCATTGTTTATATTCCCATAATAGATTATAGAGCACATATATCCTGGGTATATATAGGACAGGAGGGACTGATGTGCTAAGATTACAATGTTCACTGGCTATATGGGTCCTGGCAACATCTAAGGTTGTATGAGGATGGGTACCGACTTATGACTGTGCGAGCTCATGGTGACTTTATAGTGCTGACCCACTGGGGAGACCATACCATCAAACCAATGACTTATTAAATTGATACTTGTTGCTTCCTAGCCTAATGCTTGGCATTAATAGGATAGTGCAAGGACTGGTTAGTTCAGTGTCAGGATAATGTGACTGAATGGGATATCGGGTCATGGTACTGATGGCCTGATTTTCCAGTGGGGCAGCACTATGAGTATGAAGTCCCCATGCGTGTGCACTGTCACAAGTCGGTACGCATCCTGATATGACCTTAGATGTTACCAGGATGTAAAACTCCAACACGCAACCAACCATTACGATCTAGTTCAGCACACTGTGCCTCCGTGGAGGGTGTGTGTGCTGTGTCGGGATTGTGGTTTATTTAGTCGCCACTAGAGGTCCTCGCTTTCCATACGGCTGTGGACCGGTGGAGGCCGAGAGGAAGCTGGGCAGCTGACGCTGGGTGGATCCGCCACCTGCCAGGTAATCTGGGTACCATTTCCCAGGCGAATTGTTAATGGTGGCGCCATCTGGAGTGTAGCTCGCATACTAATCGACTCTAGAATGTCAGTTCTGGTTAGGCCATACCTCGGCGGCGAATACTTTTGGGGATTATATATAAATGCACATGTTGTCCAAACAGGATATCCAAATAAGGTGGAGGCATTATTAGGATAGGACAAGGGGCAGTGGAATGAGGAAGACCAATTGTTGATAATATTGATGGTTGGTTGTTGGTGTTTTACGTCCTGGCAACATCTAAGGTTATATCAGGAGGGAGTTACTAATTTAAATTCCCTCTGCTTAATCAACTAATGTACTAACAACAACAAAATATATGTATGACATTATGTACATACGCAGATAGTTGCATCATAGAACTGTCTCGTGATATTTCCCCTGTTTGTCAGATTGTTATCGTTCATTAATTAATAAGGCACTTCATTACTCATTAACTAGACAGGTTTGTTCGTCAACAATCTCATGCTTGTTTTTTTGTCTCCCAGCAGCGTGCATGGATGGATCCTAACCATTATCACGATTAGAAACTATGTATAGCAAAAATAATATAATTGAGCTACAATGATCATTAAAAAAAACCAACTAGCGTGTTTAGTAGGTGGCGACTCCGAAGACTACCATAAATAAGATTGTTGTTAAGAAGGATATCGCGGAGTCTTAAATAATTGGTCACGTGATCTTAACATGTATTCCTTACATGAACATTCTATGTATCTTAAAGCTGCATAGCCTGATGGTTTAATTTTTTTAATTTTTTTCTTTTCCATTTTTGCATATATATATATGGGTCATTCTCTAAAATTGGGCACAAAAGTGTGACATGGAAACCAAAAGTGAAAACCTTCCAAATAATAGCAAAAAAACCTTCCAAATATTAGCCTAATCCAATGTCCTATGAAGGTTTGCATGTTATGCATATGCCAGAGTTGAAAAAAATGAATTTCACTTTTTGAATTAGATCTTATACAAATTGAGCATATGGCTTGTGTAACATGAAAATCCAGGGCACATCCAGAACCTCAATTTAAGATATACAACATAGTCAAACAAGATTTTTTTGATTACTGTTAAGCAGACAAGGTTATGACTTACAAGACAAAAGTTGAAAAAAAGTTTGGCTACATGCATAGTGTAAATGTGTAAATATTCACTTTTCCACATTAGCACACCATCATATAAGTAAACTTTTAATTTCTTTCTTGAGATAGCTTCAACAAATGTACTATTGCTAACATACTTAATACACAGAGGATAAAATAATTATTTGACTTGCAATCGCTAAAGGAAAGAACAAATTATCAGCATCATAATTTGGAAACCAAATATGTGGTGCCCAGTTTGATAGAATAACCCATACATATTATACTGTTCGACTTAATCTATTGTACGCTAGTTTGAAGTAAATTTGATGTTAAATGGCCAACTTTGAAGATATTTGAAGTGAAGAAATAAAGACAAATTATAATTATGGTATGCACGCCAACACTATTTTACTGTATAAACTTAGTATTCCATTCTAGTTGGCTGTGCAATATCAAATCTAGATCACTATTGTAGTAGTCTGCACTGACCTCTCAGGCAACGAGCCGCTTAGACAGATAGGCGTGGGTAGTGTGGTGACATCAGGGAGCCTAGGTGTTGTAATGCAAAGAGATGTGTGTTCAAGTCTCGCTCTAGGCACAATATTTCCCATTTCCAATTAAAAAAGATTTAAAAAAGATTTTATGAAGAAAATTGTCTTATTTAGTTCCGTTTTTCCGCCGCCAGGGGAAATCGTGGGCGTCGCGCTGAACGCCAAAAAATGTATTTAGACAAATTTAGTGAAGAAACCTGGTTGATTTAGTTCGACTCTCTGCCACCAGATGAAATCGTGGGCATCACACTGGGCGCAAGAATATATATTTAACAAAACTTGAATGAATAATATTGTTTTATCTAGTTCGACTCTGCGCTAGTAAGGGAGATCGTGCGCATCGCGCTGGGCGCAAGAAAAATATATTTCTTTAAAATACAATGAAGAAAATTGTCTTATCTGGTTCCGCTCTCCGCCACCAGGTGAGATCGTGGGTATCGCGCTGGGCGCGGCGTGCATCTTCTTCGTGCTGACGGCGCTGGTGTACCTGGTGATGCGCCTTATGCGTCGCCGGCGGAAGGAGCAGGAGGAGTACGAGAAGATCCTGCCCGCCTCGACCGGGATGTCGCCCGCCAGCTCCGAGAACAAGGCTGCCTTCGGACCCAACCTGAGGTACGTGGCCCGCGCATGCGCACTCAACACCTCAACAACTCTCACCGCCCGCCCTGTATGCACGCACCCTCATGCAAAGTCCTCACAAGGGAAATATGCTTTTACTAAGTTTAGAATTTATTATGTGCATATACTGTTAAGGCAAGAAAAAACTAAATTGGTGATCGTCCTTTGGAAATAAAAATCAGGGTCTTTTATTTTATATTTTATATTTTATATTTTTGACATAAATGACAGTCCTAAAAATCAATTAAAATAACCGATTTTTACCTGAATATAATTTTAATTCTCACTAATTCCACTTTTCTTGTGATGGTATGATTGTGGAGCAATGATCAACACATTAAGAATGTAAACAAATATACATTTTGTAGGTTTGATTCCAATGTTTATCCTAATTTTTGGATTGGCGTTTACGGTGTTTTGTGTCTGAACTCTTCATATGTGCTGACAATTATTAAATATTAATATTAACCAGACGGGATGGCCAAATAATTTAGAGCGTCGGTCTCCCATGTGGTAGATTGTGGGGTCGTGGGTTCGAATCCTGGTCCCCAATAGCCGATGTTCACTTTTTGTGTTGGCGGGTTGCTAAATAAACAAACACATACAATATGGGGTTTCTGGTTTCATGAAGCTTACCTTTTTCTGCAGGCGCGTATACACTATTTTGTAAATCACATTATTTCAGTGACCTGCTGGAAGGGCTTAGTGGATAGAGCGAATGGAACGTACTCTGGGGAATGCTTACCTGGTTGGATAGGCTTTCTCCATCAAACAGAATTGGAATAGCTTTAAGGGTGCATTCCTTACACGTGGCATGCGGCATGTGAATGCGAATGCGACAAAAAATCGAAACGCCTTGAAGTCTATTGGCTACATTCCTTACATGCGGTATGCGAATGCGAATGCAAATGCAAATGCAAATGCAAATGCGTCGAACTGATCACTCCATGTAGCGATCGGTGCGGCATGCGGTATCTGGCACGTGGTGTGCGAATAGAAATGTCAGTCACACTTGTCCATAGGTTTAAGGCCGGAGGAGGCGACTGATAATTACGGACATGTTTGTGCTAAGGGGAAACATATGGTGGTGGTGGGGTTCAGTCAGTCGCACTTGTCCATTAGTTTTATGAGGAGAGGCGATGGAGCATTACGGAACGGTCACACACAAGGGGGCTGAGGGGAAACATATGGTAGTGGTGGTGGTGGGGGTTCGGGTTGGTAAAAATGCTACCAGAGCCACAAAAATATGAATACTTATCTATAATTTGGTAATTATAAAGTTAGGAATATAGCCAGTTGTGTGCCGCATGCCGCATGCCACATGCTGCATGTAAGGAATGCTGCCATTCACATACCGCATGCCCCATGCCGCATGCCACATGCCACATACAGCATACCGCGTGTAAGGAATGCCCGCTTTAACCCCATGGCTGACTAATCCTACTTTGCATAATAGTAAATTTGAAGCCCTTTGACTAGGGTCATTGTGTCAGCGGCCTGGTCTCCCAGTGAGGCAACACTATAAAGTCACTATGAGTGCGCCCTATGACAAGTCGATACCTGTTCTGATATGACTTTAGATGCTGCTATACCTTAATACATATACCAGACGGGATGGCCGAATGAGTTAGAGCGTTGTCTCCCGTGTTGGTAGATCGCGGTGGTGTGGGTTCGAACCCTGGTCGAGTCAAACCAATGACTTAAAAATTGATACTTGTCACTTCCTAGCCTGGCACTTGGCATTATTAGGATAGGGCAAGGTTGGCTCAGTGTCAGGATAATGTGACTGAGTGGGATATCAGGTCACAGTACTGGTGGCCTGGTCTTCCAGTGGGGCAGCACTATAAAGTCACCATGAGTGTGCACTGTCACAAGTCGGTACCCGTCCTGATATGACCTTAGATGTTGCTAGGACGTAAAACAACAACAAACAAACAAAACCTTAATACATTCCACGTAGGCAGACTGAGAACCATATTTGAGATGACCCCACTTTAGGGTTGAAACGGGTCCCTCTCAATAAAGTTGTAGTGGTCTGCACTGACTTCTCAGGCAAGGAGCCGCATAGACAGGTAGGCGTGTGTAGTGTGGTGACATCAGGGATCCTAGCTGGTGTAATGGTCAGCACACTGGCCCGGAATCGAAAGAGATGAGGGTTCGAGTCTCGCTCTAGGCGGAATATTTCCCATTTTCATCACCCCCCCCCCCGCCCCCACCAGGACAGTATGAATGTCAGCTGCTTTGCTTCTGGGATTCACCTCTCAGGACTGAACCTGCGATTCAGTTGCTTAGCAACCCATGGCCACATTTAAACATGACAGGCACTTTTATAAATACCGCTATTCTTTTGGTAATGGCATCGTCAGTTCCTTAGCAACTTATGCACAGAACAAACACATCTGTTACCATGGATACTGCAGCTCTCTCCGTGAGATGAAACAATGCTTAGGGAAAGCTCCACCAATGGGACAGCTTCCCTATGTCACCTCCATCGAGTCCCGGAAGCCGATTTTATCCACCACACACATTTGAAATCGCTTATTACTATATTAATGTATTGGTCTGAGTCGGTCCGTGAGGTGAGCTCGGCTGTCTGAAGGCGTTTTGAATTTGGAGACGTTGGTTAAACTTGCGGGATATGTATTGTTGTAGGGGTGATGGAAATGGCATATATTGTGCATAGAGCAGGATTTTAAGCCACATTTCTTGCCTGCCATGCCTAGGGTGCTAACCATTACATTATTTAGCCTCTCTGATGCAATCACCCTATCTACGCCCCGTCCTGATATGAACTTAGATGTTGCCAGAACTAAAAACTCCAACCAACCAACCCTGTCCACGCCTGCCTGTCTATGTGGCTCCCTACCTGAGATCTAAGTGCAGACTACTACACTCGCCCCCATGGAATTGTAAGTCTTTTAAATGGTTTACATCCAGAAGCCATTAATGCTGACAACTACATACATACAGGCAATAATGCACTTGCATATATATATATATATATGTCGTGGGGGTGATGAAAATGGGAAATATTGCGCCTAGAGTGGGACTCAAACCCACATCTCTTTGCACTCCAGGCCAGTGTGCTAACCATTACACCACCTAGGCTCCCTGATATCACCAGACTACCTACGTCTACCTGTCGATGTGGGAGGTCAGTGCAGACCACTACACTCGTCCCCCTGGAATTGTAAATCTTATAAAGCTTACAATTACATACATACAGGCAATGCACTAACACATACAAACACAGGGTAGGTTCAACAACCATACAGCGCGTAGCTTGTACAGGATCCTGGTCATGGCACCAGTGTCGTGGGGGTGATGAAAATGGGAAATATTGCACCTAGAGTGGGACTCGAACCCACATCTCTTTGCATTCCGGGCCAGTTTGCTAACCATTACACCACCTAGGCTCCCTGATATCACCCTCTACCCACGCCTACCTGTCTATGTGGTTACTTGCCTGAGAGGTCAGTGCAGACCACTACACTTATATATATATATATATATATATATATATATATATATATATACACAGAGTAGGTTAAAAAAGCATACAGCATGTACCTTATTCATGTCAACCAGTGTTGTAGGGGTGATGAACTTTGGAAAATTCGATGCCCAGATCAGGTTTTTTAAACCCTCATTTCTTGCCATGTCCTGGCTAGTGTGCTAACCGTTACACTACCTGGGCTCCCTGATGCAATCACCACCCTATCCACGCCCACCTGTCTATATGGCTCCTTTTCTTGCCCGAGAAGTCAATGCAGACTACCACAATACTATCATTCACTAGCAATGATCATAGCTGACTGGTTGGCTCAGTGTCAGGATAATGTGACTGAGTGGGATATCAGGTTATGGTATTGGCGGCCTAGTTTCCCAGTGGGGCAGCTCTATAAAGTCGCCATGACCTTAGATATTGGCAGGACGTCAAACTCCAACAACCAACCAACCCAATCATAGCTTATTGGCTGCTGTTCCTTACCCTTCCAGTGATACAGATCAGAGTGATTACCTATATTAGAGTAGTAGTCTGAATTGACCTCACAGGTAAGGAACCACATCCACATGCAGGCAAGGGTAGCGCCATTGCACCAGGGACCCTAGATAACCTAACGGTTAGGACACTAGCCCTGGAATGATAGAATTGTGGGTTCAAAGTATTGTAATACAGGTGATGAAATTTGTGGAAATTGTGCCTAGAGCAGGATTTGAACCCACACCCCTTGCCATTCTGGGGCTGGCATATTGACCATCACACTACCTAGACTCCCGGATGCAATCACCCTATATACAGCTACCTGTCGATGTAGCTCCTTGCCTGAGAGGTGAGTGCAGATTACTAGAGGATACTACATTGTGGAGTGGCAATACGAAATAAAGGACATGTATTCAAAGGCTCTAGAATATAAGTTATTCATCACTAACCAGCTGGAGCGGATTGGCAAATGAGCTGAGCACTCGCTTCCTGGGTGCGGCAGGTCGTGTTGCCACCTGGGCCACATTCAGGGTGCGTCTCGGAGGCGCGGCGGTGACAACCCGGTGAGGCTTTTTGGCCTATTTGCGTTCAGGGTGCGTCTCGGCGACGTCTCCGAGATGCCTCCCTTTTCAGACTGGAGATGAAAAGCGCCTCAAAAATGGCCGCCACATTCAGTGGTTTCAGCCAATCACAGCACAGCTTTTCCATTGCAAATGGCCGCCACCTATGGGGGCAGCCATTTTCGAGACAACAAACTGCTATTGCCGTTCAGACTGGCATGACGTCATGCCCGTCGCCAAGGCGCCTCCGAGACGGACTTTGAACGCTGCCCAGGCCTGACCCTCAGATTGACTAGGACAGGAGGAGCAGCAGCGCCGTGATGAAGACTAATTAGTAATTGTTTTCAGGTTGGGGAAACACCTGGAAGGAGGGTCTGTTGATGCAATCTGTATCATTAATGTATTTCAGTATGTTAATTGGGAGGCTTAACTATAGGAAAATGGGTTATCACCTATATCCAGTGAACTTGTTTCAACTGGCAATAAATATTTATATTCCTAGAAAGAGAGAAACCTGTTGCACCAATTAAGTGAATATCAGCCACATTCGGTGTTTCATTTAAGCGTGATTAAGGATTGGATTTACATTAAAACAGAAGGATTTTTATGTATTGCATCTCATATCATGGTGATATTGTTCAACTGGCAAATAATATTTATATCTTTAAAGAAAGCACGTGCTGGTTTTATATTTATGTGATCAGTGAGGTGATCTGGTGATTTTGTTCAGGCAAAATACCCCTTATATGTGGCAACTGTCGCCTCAGGGCATTGCTGAGAATGAGTGTGTGTGAACTGTGTGCTGTGTGTCTGTCACTGAACCCCAGATCAGCCCTCCCAGACCGACTGGACCGGAGTGCATGCTCCTCCCCCATCCCCACCCCCACCCGGACCCCCACAACAGCCCCTCCCACATCCCCTCCAACACATGAGCAACAGAGCCCCCCCCCCCCCTCTGCTTGAAAACAAGGGTGAGAGTGGGCTACCATGGTTACTAATTAAGACAGGGTGTGGGTGACCGAAGTTAGCACAGATGAGGGGGTTGAAGAACACACATGTAGGAAGTGATATTTGATTTATTTTCAATATGTGGAGGTGAATGATGGGGGTGGGGTGCACATGCATGCATACACATGCATGCATGTCAGGATACACATCCATACATACATCAATACACATCCATACATCCATACACCCACCCATCCATACATCCACCCATCCATCCATACATACATACATACATACATACATGCACACATACACCTCGACCCCATCATTCACCACCAAATTGTCCTAACAAATATTGTATTTAAATCAAATGCCACTTCCAACAATGTGTGTTCTTCACCAACTCCCTCATCCTGTGCTAACTATGTTCACTCACACCCTGGCCTCATTAGTAACCATGGTAACCCCCACCCCGGTTTGAAAGCAGCAGGGACCTTTCTGCTGCTCACAAGTGCATAGCACACTGTCCACTGTGTGTGTGTGGGGGGGGGGGGATGTATTCTGGTGTTGGAGGCCTGACCAGGGGATAAGTCAGGGAGATACTGACACACAGGGTGAATACATTCATTCTCACCCAATGACACAAGGCAGCTGTTACCATAATTATGGGGTACTTTGCTAGAACACAAACACCAGATCATTTCCTTGATCACATAAATATAAAATCTTCGAATGTTTTCTTTAATAAGATAAATATTATTTGCCAGCTTAACAATACCACCATGATATAAGGTGCAATACATAACAATCCTTCTGTTTTAATGTAAATTAAATGAAACACCAAATGTGGGTCTTAGTCATTTAATTGGTACAACATATTTCAATTCCTGTCACACAGATGCAATCAGGTTCATCCAACTGGTAAGAGTCTTCTGCCCTCCCCCCACCCCCACCCACAGCCACACTCACCCCTACCCAGTGACTGAGTGGGCATGTGTGAGGGGGGGGGGTGGATGCATGGGTGGATGCATGGGGTGCAACTCGGATGTCCAGATGGAGGGGTGTGTGGAGGGTAGGGAGGCTTGAAGCTGGTGTCAGTGGTAGTGTGTGTGTGTGTGGGGGGGGGGGGGTTAATGGAATCAGATGCCTTGGCATCCAATTCAGTGTTGTTTCTATCCTTTCCATCAGCTTAGGTGGTATCAATGTTTGCGTTTGTTATGTGCTGCTACTCTACCACCACTCCACCCCCATCCCCACACATACACAGCAGGAAGACAAGTCAGAGCAAAAAGGTTCTCTGTAAGAGGTGTTTTTTTGGGGGCGGGAGGGGAGGGGGCCCCCTATATCAATCGCTTTTTTTAGGTCCAAAACGATTGCACATACAATACAATTGTAATGATAACACAAACATCTCTACATGACCACCTCTCTAAATGGACCATTTAAAATTGGTCCCATGTATATATCTATACATGTATGCATGTATAGGTGTATGCATATATCCATATATATGCATATACACATATTCACATATACACATACATTTATACATATATATGCAGGGATTGGATGGCCGTGAAGACAGGGTGTGGGTGACCGAAGTTCGTAGAGATGAGGGGGTTGAACACACATGTAGGAAGTGTGATGGCCTCCTCAGTAGGAGCAGTGTGTGTGGAGGTGGGGTGCGGTGGGGGGGAGAGAGGGTGCCAGTTGTCAGAAGCAGCCTGAAGGCGGAAATCCCTCAACCCCCACATACTGACACTGACACCAGCATCTCGCCCCCCCCCCCATACACATATACCCCTCCTCACACCCATGCCTCACCCATTCTAACACAATGTCACGAGGCAGCAGTTACAATAATTAAGGGGTATTTTGATAGAACACAAACACCAGCTCATTTCCTTGAATGCATAAATATAAAATCTGCAAATGTTTCCTTTAATAATATAAATATTATTTGCCAGTTTAACAAGACCACCATTATATGAGGTTCAATAGATAAAAATCTTTCTTTTTTAATCTAAATTCAATCCTTAATTACTCTTAAATGAAACACCAAATATCCCGATATTCATTTAATTGGTGCAATGTAGATACAATAATTCTTACAGATGCAGAGACACATATGTATATACACACATACATACATACATCTATACAGATAGTGATAAATCCATTATCATGTGTAATAAGCTCTGTACTGTCTTGCAACCCACCCACACACATCACCCACAGTGGGCTGGTTCTGGGAGTGGGAGAATCAGATACCCACCCTGTAAATTCACTCCCTCTGCCACACACACACTCACAATCACTGGGCACTGTGTGTGGGGGGGGGGGGGGAGGGCATTTATAAGTGTTCCACAGAGAACCCCTAAACTGGGTTATTGCTCCCTCTTCCCTCAACCCCTTCTCCTCCCAGCAACCATAAACTCTGTCATCGCTCTGTCATCGCTCCGTCCTCCCCCAACCCTCTCCCTTTCCACCAGAAATGTGTTGTGGTTGAGGGGGAGAGGGTGGGGGTCATTACGTGCAGCCATCCACTCTGCCTCTACACTCTCACAGCACTTCCCCCATACACATGGAGTTATACTGTACTGAATTACATCAACGGAACAGATCGCACCAACAGACTCTTATTTCAGGTGTTTCCCCAACCTGGTTTTTGCGGTTGAAACTTTCCGTTGTTTAATGAACGAATGTACCGGCAACAAAAACTAATAATTATTATATTCCCAAGTGCAGTGACGCATTTGGTTGGCTGCAGAAGTCGTTAGCAGTCGTCGGTAGGTCGGCCATATGAGTCCATTCCTGAGGGACACCGGGCGCGGTAGCCTAAGCGGTAGAGCTCGAGTCTCACGTGCGGAAGGTCTGGAGGTCGGTTCCAGGTTGAGTCAATCAAATGACTATAAAATTGATACTTGTCACTTCCTAGCCTGGCGCTTGTAATATATGCGTAAAAGACATCCGGGCACGTACTGAGAACAAAGGAATATGTAAATGAGATGACGTCCATAAGTTAACTTGTCCAGACGTTGGTTCTTTACAGCGTTCAGCATTCATTCGATACGGCAAGGACGGGTTCGCTCAGTGGTCACTGGTAGCTGGTAGCTGGTCGCTGGTCGCTGGTCGCTGGTCGCTGGTGGCTGGTGGCTGGTCACTGGTCACTGGGGACATGGGGACATGGGGTTGGGGGAGTGCATTAGTTCGAGCATGGTCAGGAGTCGTATGAAAAATAAGTATGGACATTAGTTGGTTGGTTGTTGAAGTTGTATCCCACTCAGTCACATTATCCTGACACTGAGCCAACCAGTCCTTGCCCCATCCTAATAATGCCGAGCACCTGGCTAGGAAGTGACAAGTATGCATTTTAAAGTCATTGGTTTGACTCGACGAGGGTTCGAACCCGTTGGTTCGAATCCCACGATCAACCAAAACGGACGACGGACGCTTAACTCATTCGATAGTGTGCACTCATGACGACTTTATATTGCTTCTCCACTGGGAGACCGGGCCACCAGCACCATGACAGGCAACATTTCATCTCATTTTACTTCCATATGAAAACGGAGTTGCGTTCTCAATACTGCAAGAGAATTTGAGAACGCAATGGTGTACCTTACCCGCGAGACCAGACGGGTTGGCCGAATGAGTTAGATCGTCCGTCTCCTGTGCTGGTAGATCGTGGGGTCATGGGTTTGAACCCTGGTCGAGTCAAACCAATGACTTAAACATTGATACTTGTCACTTCCTAGCCAGGGGCTCCTCATTATTAGGACATGGCAAGGGCTGGTTGGCTCAGTGTCAGGATAATGTGATTGAGTGGGATACCAGGTCATGGTGCTGATGGCCTGGTTTCCCAGTGGGACAGCACTATAAAGTCACCATGAGTGCGCACTGTCTCAATTCGGTACCTGTCCTGATATGACCTTAGATGTTGCTAGGACGTAAAACAACAATAAACAAACAAACCTTGCCCGCTTGAGTAACCATGGTAACATAAAATGATCACGTCACTGAGCGATAATGACCAACGATGAAAGGTGGGGATCCAGGAAATACTATAAATAATGTTCTCCGAAAACCCATTCAATAAATTATTAACATGTTAAAGCTGCATAATTAACCTGATGAATGCATAACATTTTAAAAACGGGATGGACAAGCGTGTGTCCAGATGTCCACAAATATAATGCGCATGCGTAATGAATAAAAGTGGACCAATGCGTAAACCAATGTGAGCAGTGTATATGAACTTTTAACACAACACATGTTTAAGTCTCAGAAGCAGTCACACATAGACAATACATTTACTTATGCATCAAACTGACCCATACATATATAAAGACAATCTTTGCTTTCAAATATCTGATATGAAGTTCCCTTCTTTAAAAAAGAAAAGAAGTTTTGGAAGTTTTTAAAAAGTTTTCATTCGTATCTATTCTTGTCGACTATACATTTTTGGAGCTTCTTTCAATTATGTGCGTTATGTAGGCAATGGCATTTTACTGCATTTGTCCAAAGACTTAGATTACTTTGGGTTTCTTTTTCTTTGGGTGGGCGTAACTATTTTATTTTGTTTAAAGTTGCATAGTCCGATGGTTTTGAGTTTCTGTCATTTTTCTAAGATACATATATTAGGTTGATGGTTATAACGCACATGACTTTAGTGTGAAGTAATTAAAAAAAAATCTCAAATGGCTAACTTTACAGATAATTGAAGTGCAAGCATGCCAGATTAATTTTGGCAAGCATTCCAAACACCTGACACCAGAGGTGTGTGCTGTAACCATTTCTAATATATTGCTGCTTCCCAAGAAAACCCCAAAACACTAACATAGAACCTTAAGAAAACAACTAACAGTAATAAGAATAGAACAAAAATACAATGCCAAGAGGGCCCCAAAAAAACTAACATAGACTACTAAATATACCAACAGACTATCTATCTGCTACTGAAATGCAGACAATCAAATAACTTATCAGCAGCTACTGCTTGGTAAGACAACACCAACACTACAGCTGGCCAGCATTGAAAACAAGCCTAGGTACCTGGGCTTACATGCTATGGACAGTATAAATACAGCCTCAATAACATTTTTTTTTTTTTTTTAAAAGACAAAGTTGGATAAGTGCACCGGTATCTAAGTTAAATATGTAGAATCAAACATTTGGTTTCGAAAATTTGATGTTTTTCATCGGACTATGCAGCTTTGAATTAGTTGCTGGCTGCATGCACTCAGTTTGTGGGTTGGTTGTTGGAGTTTTACCTCCTGGCAACATCTTAGGTCATATCAGGATGAGTACCGACGTGTGACAGTGCACACTCATTGCAACTTTATACTGCTGTTCCAGTGGGAAATCAGGCTGCCAACACCGTGACCCGATATCCCACTCAGTCACATTATCCTGACACTGAGCTAACCAGTCATTGTCCTATTCTATTAATGCCGAGCGTCAGGCTAGGAAGTGACAAGAATAAAATTGTCAAGTCATTGGTTTGACAGGACCGGGAATCTAACTCCCGGTCTCCCGCACGCGAGGCCCGCGCTCTACCGATTCGGCCACCGCGCCCGGTTACACTAGTGAATCAGTGGTACCTTTAGCTCGCTCTAATGGAAGCCATATCTCTGTACTCCATTAATGCTGTCCCATTACCTAGTTTTATTTAGTTGCCTACGACCTACCTGATGGCCTGTTGGTGAGAGCGTGGCCTGGCTTCGCGTGTGGAAAGTCGGGGGTTCGAACCCCGGTGGAATCAAACCATAATAAAACTGAGTTTCTAGTCCTGCTCCACTACGATACCGCTCTGCTAATACCATGATCCGATATCGCACTCGGTCAGATGTGTCAACCAGTTTGTGGTTTCATGTCCTGGCAACATCTAAGGTCATGTCAGGATGGGTACTGACTTGTGACAAGCGATAATCGTGGTGATATTATAGTGTTGCCCCACTGCGAGAGAGGGAGGCAGGACGGTGGTCAGGGTACACAATACATTCCATTATGTGTGGCTGTGTCACCAGGCAATGTTTGTGATGCACCAACAGGAAATGTGGTTAGTTGTTGGAGTCCTAGCAACATCTAAGGTCATATAAGGACGGGTACTGACAGTGCATACTCATAACGACTTCATAGTGCTGCCCTTGGAGACCAGGCTGCCAGCACCATGACCGAATATTCCAGCCAGTCACATTATCCTGACACTGAGCTAACCAGTGCTTTCCCTATCCTATTATTACCGAGTGCCAAGTTGGGAAGCGACAAGTATCAATTTTGTAAGTCCATACACCATGACCCCAATATCCCACACATTCACATTATCCTGATACTGAACAAACCAGTCTTTGCCCTATCCTATTAATGCTGAGCGCCAAGCTCAAGCGCAAATTGGAGTGACGATTTGAAGAATTAGATGTCACTGGTTGGAAGCTTGTGATGTAAGACGGTGTCTGATTGGTTGAGGCTCTGCCGTACTGTTGGGACGGGGGTAAAAGCTGGCCCCTGATTGGCTGGCTGGCCAGTACCGCCAAGGTAAGGGATACGCCGGATGTGATTGGGCGAGGCTGGACCAGTGTGTTCATGCATCGACAAGAAGCGAATGTCGGGTCCAGGGAAAACTATATGTGCGTTATGTAGGCAATGGAGTTTTACTGCATTTGTCCGAAGACTTAGATTACTTTGGGTTTCTTTTTCTTTGGGTGGGCGTAATTATTTTATTTTGTTTAAAGTTGCATAGTCCGATGGTTTTGAGTTTCTGTCATTTTCTAAGATACATATATTAGGTTGATGGTTATAATGCGGGAACTGATACACGTCGTCCATAGCCAGGTGATTGGTATTATTAAGATAGGGAAAAGACTGGTTGACTCAGTGTCAGCGTAATATGACTGAGTGGGATATTAGGTCATGGTGCTGTCAGCCTGGTCTCGCAGTGGGACAGCACTATAAAGTTGCCACGAGTGCGCAATATCACAACTCGGAACCCGTCTTGATATGACCTTAAATGGTGCTAGGATATAAAACTCCCAACAACCAACCAACCAAGCGTTTTTAGATAAATATATTAGATTGATCGCTGTTATCTGCATTTGAAGTAACCTTTATTTGAACCGCCACCTCTATGTGTTCATCAAGTTCATTTAATGGACTTATCACGGTCATATCACGCGCCCAGTCACGTGATCGTCAGCTGCGAGTGTCTTGCATAGCACCACTGGCTGGCACACTTCTTGTGTGGGTGACCTTTTCCCCTTTTTTCCCCCTTTTTAATATTTTACACTATTTTAGGTTATGATGAAATATTCACAACACCCATGAAGCGAATACTTAATGAATGTTATGCAATATTTTAAGGAATCCCGGGGAAGAATGTTTTTTGAAAGCTGCACAAATTCATATTGAATGGTTTATTTACTGTTGCATAATTTGATGAATGCATCAGATTTTATCAACCAAAACATGTACCTAATTTCAGGACCCACTACATCTGGTGAGGGCGCTTGTTCAGTTTTGTCATGTGCAGCAATGAATTTGAATCTGCTGGTGTTAGCTGGGTGTGTCGTGCTATCTGAGGTTCATCTGGTATTGCTGTTAATGCCTTGTCAGGCTGCATTTTGAATGATCGTACACTGCAGTTTGAGAGGTTTCTTATGTAAGCTAGCATTGTATTGAAGAGCTGAACTCCCCGGACAGAAAGACTTCCTTCCCACACAAAAAGATTTCGTTGACTGTGAGGCTATTGGATAAGGAGGCTCATGATTTGGTATTTTCAAAATTTTCCGATTCTTTTTATTTATTTATTTGTTATTAAAATAATAATAATAATAATGCCGTGGGTGTGATGAAAATAGGAAATATTGCGCCTAGAGTGGGAATCTAACCCCATCTCTTGCATTCCGGGCCAGTGTGCTAACCCTTACACCACCTAGGCTCCCTGAAGTCACCATCCTACCCACATTCCCTGTCTATGTGGCTCCTTGCCTGAGAGGTCAGTGCAGACTGCTACACTCGTTCCCCTGGAATTCATCATCATCATCATGCTGTCGGTCGCAATGCGACAAAGACTGCTTTCATTACTTGACTGCCGCTCTCCATTTAGCTCTCTGCTGTGAGAGTTGCGTCCATGAGTCAGTGTGCGGTTGTACATTTCGTGAAAGCTGCCTGCAAAAGTGTTGAAGTGCTGCTGGCTTTTGCAGGTTACCAGCAGCACTCTCTCGGGGAGCAAATAGAGGTTTCACACCGGCAAGAACATGTCAAGACAGGCGCAAAACTATTTGTCTCTGCAGTGGCTGGTCGGGAGATGTTGGGAGTTCCATACATCAACCGCCCTTAATGCTGCAACAGTGATATGGTTTTCTGTTTAGGGTTTGCTCGCTTAGCCTCTGGTTCTGTCGAGAACCTGTACCACAAGGCAGTGGTTTACAACTCTGCAGTGCAGGGGCGTCAAACTCCCTGAGGTATTGCCATACCTGCAATACCTGCATACCATAGAACCCCAGGAATTATACATCTTTTAAATAGTCAGTTAATGCTTCCAATACTGTACATAGAGACAATACACTTACATGTATACCAATACAGGGGTAAGTTCGATGACCGTACAGGATCATGGTCATAGCAACCAGTTATAAAATCCACACTCGAATCTGTGGTTGTGTAGGCAGGCTATGGTGAAATCAATACAGGCAAAAAGAGAAAGGAAGAGTATAAAGAATGAAAGAAGAGAGAGAGCCAAGCCCTCAGGTTTATTCTTATATGGTACATGGATCCAGTATGGCATATCACCTGACCACATTCTCCCAATGAGAATCAAGCATCTACAGGTCTACCAATGAGAAACAAGCATTTACAGTCCCCATGGTTACAGTGATCTTCCCACCACCACCAAGTGGTGTGGCTCCCTTGGTCACCACCTGCCCTGAGCTGAGTGTGTGGTGATCCATGACTAGCAGAAGGGGGAGGGGGTAGTGGGTAGAGCTCTGAGTGCCCCTTACACAGTATCTTACTAGCACCACAGTGTCTATTTACCAATGAGTCAAGTACCACCAGGAACTACATAAACACATCTATTCACCTGGCCCTAGATACCTTTTTCATAAATAGAACATTTGCATTCCTCCACCAATGCATCATTATCGGAATATTTTACACAGTGTCATTGGGGTGATGCAAATGGGAAATATTGTGCCTAGATCGGGAATCGAACCACCCTATCTTGTATTCCGGACCAGTGTGCTAACCATTAAACCACCTAGGCTCCCTGATGTCACCACCCTACCCACGCCTAGCTATCTATGATGATCCTGTCTGAGAGGTCAGTGCAAACTACTACTATAATCTGAATATTGAGCGAGATTGACTTGAAAGTTAGGCAAATTTTATATTAAAGAGACAAACAATAGGTCTTGTGACACACAATGTGACAGTGCACCGTGCACTGAGGTGCTGCTGTCAACTCTGCGGCTGACGGCAGGCGTTGACAGGGTGGCTTCGGTGAGAGCATGCCAGTCACGCCCCCTAGTGGTCAGAAAACGCATGTTCTCATCAGCATACACTGACAAACACAGCACGGTCTGCGTCACCAATGAACTCGCCAGGTCTTTGGATGACCGGGCGTTTTTTTTATGGCATTATTTTTTGTATCATTATTGTGTTGGTCATAGCGATATACGAGGTCATAGTGGGATGGTGCCAATTTATGACAGCGCATCCGCATGGTGATTCCCTAGTGCTACTCCCCTGGGATATCATGCTGTCGGCACTCACTGACTCACTGCCTCACTGACTTACTAACTCACTCACTCACTGACTCACTACCTTACTAACTCACTGACTCACTGGCTCACTGGCTCACTGGCTCACTGGCTCACTGGCTCTCTGGATCGCTGGATCGCTGGCTCACGGGCTCGTTCGCTCTCTGGCTCGTTCGCTCTCACTCTCTCACTGGCTCACTGACTCACTGACTCACTACCTTACTAGCTCACTGGCTCACTGACTCACTGACTCGCTGGCTCACTGGCTCGTGGGCTGGTGCACTCGCTGGCTCGCTCGCTCGCTCTCACTCTCTCTCACACTGGCTCACTGGCTCCCTGGCTCACTGGCTCACTGACTGACTGGCTCATTGGCTCACTGGCTCGCTCGCTCACCCTCTCACTCTCTCATTGGCTCACTGGCTCGCTGGCTCACTGGCTCGCTCACTCTCTCGCTCTCTCATTGGCTCACTGGCTCGCTGGCTCACTGGCTCGCTGGCTCACTGGCTCACTGGCTCACTGGCTCGCTCGCACTCTCACTCTCTCACTGGCCCACTGGCTCGCTCGATCACTCTCTCACTCTCTCTCACTCTCTCACTCTCTCACTCTCACTCTCTCACTCTCTCACTCTCTCTCACTCTCTCACTCTCTCACTGGCTCGCTGGCTCGCTCTCTCACTCTCTCACTGGCTCGCTGGCTAGCTGGTTCGCATTCTCGCTCACTCGCTCACTCCCTAACTCGCTCACTCACTTACACACTCACTCGCTCGCTCACTCACTCACACAACCCTCTCATCGAACCACCCACTCCCTATTATCCTGACACCGAGCCAACAACCACGTCCTGGCAACATCTATGTTCATATTAGGATGGGCACCACCTTTTGACAGTGCACCCCCATGGCTACTTTATCGTGCTTCCCGATTGGGAGACCGAGCCACGCGCACTATGACCTGATATCCCACTGTCACATTATCCTGACACTGAGCCAACCAGTCCTTGCCCTATCCTAATAATGCCGAATTCCTGGATAGGAAGCGACAAGTATCAATGTTAAAGTCATTGGTTTCACTCGATCAAGGTTCAAACTCATGAGATTGAATCCCACGATGTACCAACACGGGAGACGGACGCCCAACTCATTCGGACATCCCGCCTGCTCCCTCTGAGCCCATCACATATATGGTGTTTAATTGGAAGGGTGTGGGCAAGTTGACTTCTGGGGCCATATGCATGGAGCGGTCTTAGCGAGCCAAAACTGGTTTTGGACGGGATTTCTAGTTTAGCGGCGAAAATTCGCTATGCATGGAGCAGTGTTATGGAAAAACCACGAGTCTAAGGTTGGATATTCTCACAGCACTCTATAGCAGGTTTACGGGCAGTGTTAGGTACCGATTAGACCGAAATCTATTCAATACTATCATATTTTACAGAATTACATACTCTAACAGTGATATTTGATCAAGTTAACCCCAAAATCGAACCGATATTAATGCCGCCACTACAGTGGTGGCGATATTCATATTGTTGAATCGACGAATGTAAACTAAACAAATCGCCGCCGCCGCCACCCGCCGCCGCTGTTAGGCCCAAATCTATTCAATGCTATCATATTTGATAGAATTACATACTCTAACAGTGATATTTTATCAAATTAACCCCAAAATTGAACCGATATTAACGCCGCCGCAACATCGGCAGCGATATTCATACTGTCAAATCTAAACAAGACAAATCGCCGCCACTGCTGCCGCTGCCGCCGCCGCCGCCCGCTGCCGCTGTTAGGCCCAAATCTATTCAATGCTATCATATTTTACAGAATTACATACTCTAACAGTGATATTTGATCAAATTAACCCCAAAATCAAACCGATATTAACACCACCGCAACATCGGCGGCGATATTCATACTGTCGAATCTGAACAAAACAAATTGCCGTCGCCGCCGCCGCCTCCGGATCGGCGGCAATATTGTCAAATAGCGGTGCTCACCTGCAACAGACTCAGAGGGATTCCCCAAATCTATAAATAACTGCACATTTAGCGAATGCGAATGGTTTAGGCGCCCATGCATACGGCATGACATACTTAGCAATGCCGGTGATAGCTACCCGGTGTTAGTGGTTAACACCACACAACGCTAACACCGCTTCATGCATACGGCCCCAGGATACTGAATTGTTTATTCCCAATCCACGGCCTGAGCCGCCGGCACCCTCTGTCTGTGACGTCATCTCATTTACATATTCCCTTGTTCTCAGTACGTGCCTGGATGTCTTTTACGCATATATTACAGCTACCTTTATTTAACAAGCAATTAAACTCTCTACATATTTGATAATGTGAAGGGAGAAACAAAAACACTATTTGGTCTACAGTGCTGTCATTAGTTCTACTGCATTTGCTCACACTTTTTTCATGAGTATTTGGACAGCATTTCTTGTTATGCTTGTAACTCAGTATAATCAGAAAGCCTTTGAAAATGACTGACTTCCATCGCAGACACAGTCATACTGAACGTAGTGGTAACTGTTGCTGCTTGCGCTATCCATGTTTGAAGCTCTCATGCAGTATACTGTTTCCTACAACTACATTAACTTTACTTGATAAATAATAAATAGAATAGTATGCAGGTATTGCAATACCTCAGGGAGTTTGATGCCCCTGCCTTGCAGAGTTGTAAACCACTGCCTTGTGGTACAGGTTCTTGACAGAACTGAAAGCTAAGGGAGAAAACCCTAAACAGAAAACTATGTCACTGTGGCAGCATGGAGGGCGGTTGATGTATAGAACCCCCAACATCTCCCGACCAGCTACTGCAGGGACAAATAGTTTTGGGCCTGTCTGGACATGTTCTTCCTGGTGTGAGAGCTCTATTTGCTCCCCAAGAGAGCGCCACTGGTAACTTGCAAAAGCCAGCAGCACTTCAATACTTTTGCAGGCAGCTTTCATGAAATGTAGAGCAACAGTCAAGTAATGAAGCAGTCTTTGTCGCATCACAACCGACAGCATGATGATGATGATGTGGGGGAGGGGAGTGCGGGGGAGGGGACAGAGTCAAGGTTAAGTTGGATGTGCCTGCTCACAGACGAATGCAGCTACTTATGGGGGATGTTGCTAAAACTGGGCTGTGAGTGATATGAAATGGTCGCTAGGCAACTCGCCGATGTGCCGCTTAGAGATAATCACTTGTATGCTGCTTATAAATAACTCCACTTAATTCAGAGACTGTTCTCAAAATAGGATATGTGTTTATTGTCCCAATCACCCATCCATCTCTGGTTGGTTGATTGTTGGAGTTTTACATCCGGGCAATATCAAAGGTCATATCAGGATGGGTACCGACTTGTGACAGTGCACACTCATAGCGACTTACACTGGGAGACCGGGACACCCGTACCATGACCCGATATCTCACTCATTCACATTATCCTGGCACTGAGCCAACCAGTCCTTGCCCTATCCTAATAATGCCGAGCTCCTAACTAGGAAGCGACAATTATCAATATTTAAGTTATTGGTTTGACTCGACCAGAGTTCGAACCCGTGGGTTCCTAATAATCCCACGATCTACCAAATCTGGAGACAGACAAGAGGATCAGCTCATTCGGCCATCCCATCTGGTCATTCATACAGGCAAAGACCCTACAATACTAAGACAGCTCCCTCAGCCTGTACTGTGTAATCAAAATGATCAAACCCACCACTTGGTGCGCTGGCTGTTCTCTTGGTGAAACAGTTGCTATATTATATTATAAATGTATATATGAATGTGAAAGATGTGTGATGATGGCAATGATGATCATGATGCTGATGATGATGTGTATTTGTTCATAGCAATTTCATATTGATGTTTATTCATACTTACCTATCTCATGTATAATATAATTGTATGTGTTTACATGTGAAACACCAACCAGCAGCCGGGCTGATCAAACCCACCACAATTGGCACTGCAAAATTCACATTACCATGGGAGAGATAGGGAGTGAGCTGTCTTAGTATTATAGGGTCTTTGATACAGGTAATAATCTCAATAAACTCATTTAGCTAAGACTTGTTTCAAATCATCATTATTGCATTGTCAGTGCTGGAGTTGTTGTCTGATTGACACGCGCTGACCGAAATAAACACAATGCGGTCGTGGAGATCTATCGGTGTGGCATGCCTGGGCAGCAGTTTAGTGTCCTGCATTTAGAGGTGCTTTCTTCTGGGTTCGTGGATTTTTTTTCTCTTGAAGATTTATACTGCCTATCATGGATAAGTCTGAATAGACTTGTTTTCACCATTAGACAGTTTGTCGATAGAAGGCCTGAATCTACACGGTTACCGACCCAAGGGATTTTTAACCTCCCACACCACATAGACATGGTATGAGAGCAATCGGCCTTTGATGTCGCTGTAAGTTATACACAGCGGTGGAAATCCAAATTGGCAGAGGTGGGGGTATGGGGAATCGAACCACTGACCTTCAGATTATGAGTTCGACCTAGAAAAAAGTCAGACACTCTAACCACTCCGCCACAGAGAACATGCAGTGTCTTCCTAGTTTGAGTGGGTGGCTTGGTTGTAGTTCGGCCAGCTCGGACAGGTAACTGGTGGTCTTTGTGCAGCTAATACCACGTATCTCCCTTCCGGCCAGAGTTTACAAAAGGAAAGTGGTCTAAAAATAAATCAAAACAAATTTATTTGTGTGTCACTAATTTGGAACTCAGATAGACACTGCATCAACAACTGGTTCATCCAAGGATGTGATATGTGATGTCCGGTCTGTGGGAAAGTGCATAGAAAAGATCCCTTTCTGCTTATCGGTAAGAGTAGCTTATGTGGCGGCAGCAGGTTTCCTCCAAAGAAATATGTCAGAATGACCATATATTTTACGTCCAATAGCGGATGATACAAAAAAAAATCAATATGCTCTAGAGGCGTTGTTAAATAAAACAAGCTTTTAGGTACACACTGTAAGCGCTGTCATCTAATTGTTTGCACTGCCAACTGCTGTCGTCTAATTGTGAAATGATTAAATTGGACTTTTTTTTTGGCGACTGAGAAATACCATAATTCACGACGAGACAGGAGTGGTATAGTAGTGCATTATTAAAGTTGCATAGTCCAATGCTTTTGAGT
This sequence comes from Branchipolynoe longqiensis, assembly GCA_030323885.1. NCBI lineage: Eukaryota > Metazoa > Annelida > Polychaeta > Phyllodocida > Polynoidae > Branchipolynoe > Branchipolynoe longqiensis. The sequence goes on along the minus strand of CM059192.1, from coordinate 34,967,439 downwards.
TTTTGCTATTTTCTGAGATAAATATATTATCCTAATCGTTATAATCTACTTTACCTTAGTTTGAAGTAACTTTAATTTTAAATGGCTAAGTTTGGAGATATTTGACATCAAAACATGCCAAAATAATTTTGGCAAGCATGCCCAAACTCTGACACCATAGACTTCAGTAGTAATGGTTTCTATTAATTGACTTATTATGCCCTTCTATGCAGCAACAAATGCTTAATAAGGGCACCATTGTCTCAGTTGAATATGTAGAATCAAATCTAAATAAGTGTTTTGGTTTTGAAAATTTGATGTTTTCATCGGACTGTGCAACTTTAATCAGGGTAATAGAGAACAAATAATCAGAATCAGGTCGAATACAGAACATGTCACAATTACTAAAGGTTAATGACTCTCCCCACCAGCTTAACCTCTCCTTGTAGTTGAGGGGTGGATGGTGACAAATTGTAGATCAGACTGACTTTGCGGGTTCATGTCCAGGCGCCGAGTGATAGAAAACTGAGAAGCAGGCTGATCAGCACTGGAGGAGGAATCCTACGCTAGGTGGCGGCAGGCATAATGAAGGTCAATGCAGTGTGGTTCTGGCCCAAACGGATATGGGGGCGACAAGTGGAGGTAGACTGTAGGAGCAGAGATGTAAATGGTTCTGTCGCGAACCGCTAGGTGGCGCCAAGTGTGAAATTGGCCCGTGTAGCAGTGTCGGTATCAGGCGTTATGACCTGAACTGATAGGTGATGCTAGTGTCAGTGTTGTAGTTTGGCAGGCAGACCAGCTCCCATCCCGCTGAAAATTACCCATGTTAATCTTTTTTTTTTTTTTTTTTTTCTTTTTTTTTTTTTTTTTTTATTGAGGCTGTATTTATACTGTCCATAGCCATATAAGCCTGGGTATTCAGGCTTGTTTTCAATGCTGGCCAGCTGTAGTGTTGGTGTTGTCTTATCACACAGTAGCTGCTGATAAGGTATTTGATTGCCTGTATTTCAGTAGCAGATAGATAGTTGGTTGGTCTGGTTAGTACTATAGTAGTCTATGTTAATTTTTTTGGATTTTCTTGGCATATATATGAATGATCTAAATAGTTTGCAAGTGAGCAAACATAACAATATCCACACATACAGGAAGTGGCATCTTATCCATTGTGATATACTTTCTCACACAATTTCACTGCAATCCACATCACGTGATTAAATGAGATCATCGGTAATCTTGTGTTTAAGGGTTCAGTGTGACTTTTGAATGTAGGGGCGGCTATATGGAAGTGTCGGGGCGAGAGGGGAAATCACTCCAGTTCCGGGTGTGTAAACATGCAGGGTTGCAGCTCCAGGCTGTCCCGGAGACCAGCGGACACTCTCTCAAAAGAGACTTATTCATTCTGATGAAATGTGAGTAGGAATGGAGTATATCCTCCTCTACCTCTGACCCTCTCCCCCCCCCCCGCCCCCAGTCCTCAGCCCTCACCTCAGCCGAGCACATACCGCTCTACCTGTCCCCTCCCTTCCCTCCCTCCATTCCCTCCCCTCCCCTCCCCCCCTCCCTCCCCCCCTCCCTCCCCTCCCTCCCCCCTCCCTCCCCTCCCTACCCTCCCCTCCCCTCCCTCCCCTCTCTCCCTTCCTTCCTCCCTCTCCACCTCCCACCTCCCATCTTCGCACCAGCTGACCTCGGAGATGGGGAGGTAGATCGTGGCATTCAAACCCACGGATTCGAACCCTGGTCGAGTCAAACCAATGGCTTAAAAATTAATACTTGTTGCTTCCTAGCCAGTCGCTGGGTATTATTAGGATAGGGCAAGTGCTGGTCCACCATACGGGATGGCCGAATGAGTTAGACTAGAGCGTCCATCTCCAGTGTTGGTAGACCATGTAATGTTATGTTAAATAACGGACTACATACGTTGATGTCTCGTTGCATAATGATCTTTATTGCGGTGCCTCCCAGTCTGCGCTGGTCGCCCGTTCGCTGGTTCCTGCACGTTCGCACCCGGCGTAAACTGACTTGACACATACGATATAGCGATATAGCGAATGGTAGACAGGAAGTGTGAACACTTAATTTGTCTCTCATTTTTTGTTTTTGTTTGGTACATTAGTTGTCCCAAGCAGGGGAAATCCCAGTCACAGACGACTGGTCTTCCCCACTCCACTGCTGGTCGATAGAAAGCCAGAGCCTACACTTTTACCGACCCAAGGGATTTTTAACCTCCCACACCATATAGACATGGTATGAGAGCAACCGGCCTTTGATGACGCTGTAAGTTATACACAGCGGTCGAAATCCAAATTGGCAGAGCTGGGGGCGTATATCCTCCTCTACCTCTGACCCTCTCCCCCCCCCCCCAGTCCTCAGCCCTCACCTCAGCCGAGCACATACCACTCTACCCGTCCCCTCCCTCCCTTCCCTCCCGTCCCTCCCTTCCCTCCCTTCCCTCCCTTCCCTCCCTTCCCTCCCTTCCCTCCCTTCCCTCCCCTCCCTCCCCTCCCTCCGCTCCCTCCCCTCCCTTCTCTCCCTTCCCTCCCCTCCCTCCCCTCCACTCCCTACATCACATTTCCCTTTCAATAAAACAATTAACATTCAATACACAAGTAAAACACATGGCAATGTCAAAGTATAGCTTAAACCAAACTTTCTTTAGCCAGTTTAACTTAACGATAATAAAGGCAAGGAGTGAATAGTGTCCTATAATGTGCATGAATCGACCTTCAATTAAAGTCAATTTCTACATGTATATCGACACACCTACATCACATATCTTTTAGCACAACATGCCTGCGATACAGAATCTACATTTCTCGACTTCTCGTTAATATCCGGTAGTCGCTGGCTCTTATGGCACACATGCCATAAGGCAAGGACTGGTTAGCTCCTTTTCAATAAAATGTCCACCAATATAATACACACTTGTATTATCGTACATGTATTCACAATACATAAACTTCTTAGTTACATTAACGTCTGACTCCTTCATGACTTACTCTACCACAATACACTGTTCTCAACATCTTTAATTTTACATTTGGCCTTGCCTTTCTTTCTAAATGTTACTTAGTTTCACTATAAACTTAAACTATATATACCAGACGGGATGATCGAATGAGTTAGATCGTCCGTCTCCCGTGTTGGTGGACCGTGGGATCGTGGGTTCGAATCCTGGTCGAGTCAAACCAATGACTTAAAAATTGATACTTGTCACTTCCTAGCCAGGCTCTCGGCATTATTAGGATAGGGCAAGGACTGGTTGGCTCAGTGTCAGGATAATGTGACTGAGTGGGATAGCGGGTCATGGTGCTGGTGGCCTGGTATCCCAGTGGGGTGGCACTATAAAGTCGCCATGAGTGCGCGCTGTCACAAGTCGGTACCCGTCCTGATATGACCTTAGATGTTGCTAGAACGTAAAACAACAATAAACAAACACGGTGGCGGCGGCGGCGTTAATATCGCTTTTTGCCATTAATGTTACTTTTATTTCTAAATTAGGGTTTATTTTTGTATATTTTGTTATATTCATACATTTCGGATGGTTTGGGGTTCATATCGGCCTGAGGCTAAAGTAACATAAATATATAACTGCATGTATACGTAAAATCGAAGCGATATTAACGCCATCGGCGGTGATTTGTTTTGTTTATATTTGACAATATGAATATTGCCGCCGAAACGCGTTAATATCGCTTCGATTTTGGGGTTAATTTGACCAAATTTCACTTTTTGAGTATCTTATTCTGTTAAATATGATAGCATTGAATAGATTTGGGCCTAATCGGTACCTAACACCACCTCTAAACTTGCTACTGAGTGGTGTTAGTGTACCCGACCTTAAACTCGCGGTGTTTCCGTAACACCGCTCCATGCATAGGGACTTTTTGCTGCTAAACTAGAAATCCCATCCAAAACCAGTTTTGGCTCGCTAACACCGCCCCATGCATACGACCCCTGGTATTAGTGCAGATAGAATATGCACATCCTAATTTGAGAATATAGTATAAGTATCAAACTCTATTTAGTTATGAAATAGATCTATTTACAAGGTTATTTATTTACACTAAATCCTCTGTAAATCCACCAACCATGGGACCGACTTTAAATGTTCCATTTAGGGAGGTGTTCGGTTTAGGGAGTTTATTTATCATTACAATCGTATTGTATGGACGATCGTTTGGGATCCAAATAAAGTGATCGATATAGGGGAGTGGTCGATCTGTGGAGGTGGATGGTTAGAGAGGTTTTACTGTAAGTTCAAGGAGAATTTCCTTTGTGATATTCACTGGAAATGACAATTATTATGATTCGGTTAAGGAATGGCATAGACAAGAAAGTGCAAGTGATACAAGTTTATTCAAGAACTATATCAGCATCTGGGCCCAGCCCTATCGATGAAGGAAGATAATATTAAAGTGGTAGGTTTAATGGACCGAAAAGTTAGCGCTCTCGCTAGCTGGCCCGAGAAGTGAGGAGAGAGTGGCGAGCTGTGATCGACAGTGGAAAAGTGTGAAAGCCTTCTGGTCAATGGGCTAGATTGAGAGATCAACTTGTTCGTCCACTAGAAGATGAGTCCAAGGTGCAGCCGGCAGGGGAGGGAGGTGGCGTGTCTTCCCACTGATTCACTTGCAATGCGAACATTGCGACCAAGCGTGAACATTTTAAACAACATTAAAGAAGCATGTGGAATATGTCTTTGACAGATTATGTATATAAGGGATACGATACAGACATTTAGTAAATGTAAGATATAAGAAGAGAATGGGCAGATATTAAAATAATTATTATTTCATGATATGCTTTTCTAATGCTGCTAATATAATAAAAACCTCACAGGCTCGTTTTGATATTTGTGTGGCTATCCCCTTTTGTGCCTAATATCATGAAATAAATGTAAAAGTATGCTAGTATAATTATATATCTGCATTCCTCTTGAAATTGTAACTTGTGCTGTAAGTTCAGTTATACCCCTGTCACACTACGACGTAACGAGCCAACGTAAGCCTGACATGGGCACTTTTCGTCATTACGTTGACGTACGTTGGGTTAGGTTATGATGACGTCAGAATGACGTTAGACTGATGTCGAGCTATGTCACATTATGTTGTGTTATGTCGGCACGCGTCAAGGTTTTGAACCTGTTCAAAACCTTTGACGTGACTCGAACATAAGGGTTTACGTTCACCGTACGTTCTGTACACGTTCGGCGAATGTCAATGACGTTAAACGGACATTAGTCAAATGCTGCTCACTACGTTCTACTATGTTCTACTACGTCGACCCACATTAACGCCGGTGGAAACGTCCACGCGGCATAATGGGAATGTCAGGAGAACATCAGGAGAACATCAGGAGAACATCAGAAGAACGTACGCCGAATGTAGTCCAACGTTCAGCGATGGAATAACATTCGTAATGTTCTGTGAGCGTAATTACGTTGTCCTCTCTCATTGAATGATGATATCACTATGCTTTACCGACGTTACGCTCTCATCAACTACGCTGCATCCACGTTCAACTTCTGCCCAAATTTGCATACTATGCTGAGAAGTTCGACGTTTTTCACGTTCTCCCTACGCTGACGTCGTCATGTCGTAGTGTGACAGGGCCTTTCCTTGGTTTTCACCATTGGTAAACTAGCAAGATATGCCCACCCGCTGCCTACCCGCTGCCTACCCGCTGCCCACCCGCTGCCCACCCGCTGCCCACCCGCTGCCCACCCGCTGCCCACCCGCTGCCCACCCGCTGCCCACCCGCTGCCCACCCGCTGCCCACCCGCTGCCCACCCGCTGCCCACCCGCTGCCCACCCGCTGCCCACCCGCTGCCCACCCGCTGCCCACCCGCTGCCCACCCGCTGCCCACCCGCTGCCCACCCGCTGCCCACCCGCTGCCCACCCGCTGCCCACCCGCTGCCCACCCGCTGCCCACCCGCTAATCTCATTAGGACGTTCTCGTGAACGGTGCATGGCTAACCGCCCACCATGCTGCCATGCTGTTAACAACAAGTGTGAAGTGAAATGTCTCAAGTAAAACCAAATTCTAACAAGATAAACAGTTAATAACTAGAACCTGTGTTTGTTTGTTTGGGGTCTACATTCTAACGGCATCGAAGGTCATGACGAGTACTTGTGACTGTGCTGAGCTCAGTTAATTGATTTGTCCTCGGACCCTAGTTGGGTGTCTTTCTGGTTGCAAAGAGCTGCAACATTAGCATAGGACTGGTTGAGTCAAACCAATGACTTAAAACTTGATACTTGTCATCTCCTAGCCAGGCACTCGGCATTATTAGGATAGGGCATGGACTGGTTGGCTCAGTTCCAGGATAATGTGATTGAGTGGGATATCAGGCTATCAGGTCATGGTGCTGGTGGCCTGGTCTGCCAGGGGGGCAGCACTATAAAGTGGCCATGAGTGTGCACTGTCACAAGTCGGTACCTATCCTGATTTGACCTTAGTTGTTGCTAGGACGTAAAACAACAACAAACAAAACATTAGCATAGACATTCCTTGCGGAGTCCTACTTAGCTTTTGTTTCTGTCCTATTGTGTCTTTCTGTACACAGTGAGAGTGCACACTCATGATGACTTTATAGTGCTCCCGACTGGGATACTTATCCACCAGCACCTTGAAGCAATATCCCACTCAGTCAATTTATCCTGATGCTGCTTTTTTATTCAATATGTTGTGGGATAAATTCCTGGTCGCGAGTCGAACCAACGACTTAGAAACTTAATATTTGCCACTACCTTGCCTAGCGCTCAGCATTACTAGGATATAATATGGGCTGATTAGTTCAATGTCGGAATACTGTGACTTGAATTGGAAATGTTATCCTGGTGCTAGAATCACGGTATCGAAATGTGCCGGACTATAAAGCTATATGCGTGTGCACTTGTCACAAATAGATAATACTTGTCCTGATATGAACACTAAGGTGGCTATATGTACAACATCCAATGACTCCTTGTTTAAAACAACAACAACAACAACACAAACAACAACGTTTACAGCACTATCCACCTGTTCACTATGAAATGATTCTACCTCTAATATTCTTTAATTTCCCTGTACCAGCTGCTTTCACAGTTATTACAAATAGGGCAATATGTCTATGTGAAGGCATAGTTGTGTATCGGGTTTCTCTTCTTTGTATTCCCACCAGATGGCATAGGCTTTATTGTTGCCATCAGATAGTATACGTTTTTTTTTGTTCTGTACGTGGGTGTTCACCCGAATTCGTTCTCTTTCTATGCATTACTTTGTCTTTCTGTCTTTCGCTCTATCTGTTTCCACCTTTCTCTCTATCTCACTGCTTATCGTCCTACCTATGTCTCTCTGTCTCATGCCCCAGTCACATACACGTTAGTGGGCGTAGTTGAATGTAAGTGAATGTAGTGGAGGCTAACGTGAGTCAAACATGGTGTAAGTATGTTAAACTATGTTGAAATACGTTAAGGTATGGCAGGTTTTGGTACGGATAAATATGTTACGGTACGGATGAATACGTTACGGTATGGATAAATATGTTACGGTATGGATGCCGGTACATTCAACTATGTTCAACTATGTTAGTGTCCACTCCGTTCACCTACTTCCACTAATGGCTATGTGAGCAGGGCTTCGTCCAAGTATGCTAGAGCATGCTAGAGTACGCTAGAGTATGCTAGAGTATGCTAGAGTACGGTAGAGTTTGCTAGAGTATGTTCGCATCACGGATCCAAATTCAGCCTCTAACCTACTCTTTTGAACATGTCCAAAAATTAAATTGGACATCATGGCTCACCCACATTACTACCAAGTTAACATCACATACAAGTATGGATACCGGTACCTTCAACTAGGTTCAACTAGGTTCAACTAGGTTCAACTAGGTTCAATTACTTCCAACTACGTTAGCCTCCACTATGTTCAATTACGTCCACTAACGTGTGTGTGACCGGGGCATCAGATTCTCTTGCTTTTGCTGTGTTGCGCTCTCAATCTGTCTTTCTTTGTTTCTCTCTCTGATTTTGTCTCGCTCTCCCTTTTTGTTTATGTTTCTTTCCATTTGGCTATCTGTGTGTATCTCTCTTTCTGTCTGTCTTTCTATTTGTCTCTCTTTGTGCCAATTTGTAGGTTCCTCTGTCTTATTGTTTCTACTTCTTTCTGTCTCTATGCGTCTCTATGTGTCTCTATGTGTCTCTATGTGTCTCTATGTGTCTCTATGTGTCTCTATGTGTCTCTATGTGTCTCTGTGTGTCTCTCTGTCTCTATGTATCTCTATATATCTCTGTGTGTATCTATGGTTCTATACACATCTCTATGTCTCTGTGGCTCTACATGTATCTATATGTATATATGGGTATCTACGCATCTCTATGTGTATCTATGTGTCTCTATGTGTCTCTACCTGTCTCTATATGTCTCTCTCTCTGTCTCTATCTGTCTTTACCTGTCTCTCTGTCTCTCTGTCTCTCTCTCTGTCTCTCTCTCTGTCTCTCTCTGTGTCTCTCTGTGTCTCTCTGTCTCTATGTCTCTCTCTGTCTCTCTCTGCCTCTCTCTGTCTCTATGTGTCTCTCTCTGTCTCTATATGTCTCTCCCTGTCTCTCTCTGTCTCTCTCTGTCTCTATCTGTCTCCCTCTGTCTCTCTCTGTCTCTCTCTGTCTCTCTCTGTCTCCCTCTGTCTCTCTCTGTCTCTCTCTGTCTCTCCCTGTCTCTCTCTGTCTCTCTCTGTCTCTCTCCATCTTGATCTGTCTCTATCTGTTTGTATCTGCGAGTTTCTCTATTTCTGTCGTCCTTCCTGTCTTTCTTCCCTTCTCCTCGCGTTCTCAGAGTGAGTTTGTGAGCGTGTGACTGGTCCAACTTTGTATTACTCCAAATGTATTCTGGGTGTGCACCAGGCAATTACCTCGGGCAAACTGTGCTATTTGAGCTCCGATCCGGCAATATTCTACCCCAGGCCCCACACTTTAGTCTTCTAGATCCAGACACCAAGTAAATATAAGGTTTCACATTCGGTAATGTCCTTACCTGCCGAAATTACAATTACAACACACCCGTAGCCCTCGATTTCTTTAATTGGCATTTGTTGAAGTCAATCAAATATTGGGTGAGAATTTTGCTGGAGAAAGAAAAGATAGAACAGATTTGATCAAGGAATGTGGGCATTTTGAAACTGAGTATTTCTTGATGATGGGATCTATACTAGCAGCCAACTAACTTGGTCCAATAGTGATTGTTGTAGTGAACCTTCTAATGGTGTGATTTCTTCTAACACTATAGTGGATTGTTACAAATATATTCATCGAGTATGCACAAATGTTATACATTCTTGTATATTTCACATATGGATATATGGTAGTACCAACCGGACAACACAAATAAATGATTATTGTAAAGAGATGCAAACTGCAGTAATGTCTATGACCATATTTCCGCATTCATCAGGTTTGGCTACAACCATGTTGAAAAGGGCAAGAAAACAAGGCGGATAAAGGAAGAGGTTGGAAGACAACATCAGGGTGTGGACAGATGTGTAGTTCAGTGAATTCCAGAGGGCAGAGGAGAAAATGGAAAACTAGAAAGTCCTGGTTGTGACATCATCTGTGATTAAGTCTACCCCGTGTATGTATATAATGTAAGGGTATTAATACCTGTATGTATGTCATTGGGTATGCAGGTATTGCAATACCTCAGGGAGTTTGACACCCCTGCCCTGCAGAGTTGTAAACCACTGCCTTGTGGTACAGGTTCTTGACAGAATGAAAGGCTAAGGGAGCAAACACTGAACAGAAAACCTTGTCACTGTGGCAGCATCAAGGGCGGTTGATGTATGGAACTCCCAACATCTCCCGACCAGCCACTGCAGGGACAAATAGTTTTGCGCCTGTCTGGACATGTTCTTGCTAGTGTGAGACCTCTATTTGCTCCCCGAGAGAGTGCCCCTGGTAACTTGCAAAAGTCAGCAGCACTTCAACACTTTTGCAGGCAGCTTTAATGAAATGTCAGAAAGAGAGGGCGCCCTCGTCTCCGGTTCAAGGATACCATCAAGAGAAACCTAAAGCTGAGCGACATTAAGACCGACTCATGGACATCACTCTCACAGCAGAGAGATAAATGGAGAGTGACAGTCAAGTAATGAAAGCAGTCTTTGTCGCATCATGACCGACAGCATGATGATGATGATGTATGTCATTGTAAGCGTTAAACAACTTATGGATGTAAGCCATTTAAAAGACTTCCGATTCATGGCGGACGACTAGTAGTCTGCACTGACGTCTCAGACAAGGAGCCACAGAGACAGGTAGGTGTGAATAGGGTGATTGCATCAGGGAGCCTATGTAATGTGATGGTTAGAACACTAGCCTTTCAATGGGAAGAAGTGTGAGGTTGTTTCCTACTCTTCGCGCATTATTTCCCATGTTCATCACGACCACGCCATTATCATAGAGATCAATCGGAGCGTTCAGGTTGTGTGCAGTGAACCCAATCCACTGTTACTCCTTCATTAACATTCCTCTCAGACCAGACGGGATGCCCACATGAATTGAGCGTCCCTCTCTCGTTTTGGTAGAGCGTGGGATTGGTCGAGTCAAACCAATAACTTAAAAATAAATACTTGTTGCTTCCTAGCCAGGCGCCTGGCATTATTACGTTAGGGCATGGAGTGTTTGGCTCAGTGTCATGTTAATGTGACTGAGTGGGATATCAGGTCATGGTGCTAGTAGCCTGGTCTCCCAGTGGGACCGCACTATAAAGTTGCCATGAGTGCGCACTGTCACAAGTCGGTACCTATTCTGATACGACCTTAGATGGTGCCAGGACGATACTCCAACCAACCAATCAACCAACCAGCACTCAGCAGCACAACTGTTCCTCTCAATTCTCAAAGGGGGGCGAGTATATGTGAGGGTGGGCGTTGGGCGGGTAGGGATGGGGATGGGGATGGTGGTGGTTGTCAGGTGACCCCATGCCCACTGATCCTATGGCAACCGCCAAACAAAGCCCGGAAAATAGCAACAATCGGTGCGGTTGTCGCAAAATCTCCAATAACCTACTGGCAAAATGAACCGACTCTATATATCATTCTTATTACATATATATATACATCTATAAGTCCTCCTTCCCAGGGATGCCCATGTGGTGTATGAGAAGGGGGACAGTGTATTTACTTTCTGTTATGGTGATTATGATTATGGGGTTTTGTAAACGGAGTTGGCAAAGGAGGGGTATGGTGGAATTTGTAAACCAAGCAAAGGTTTAGTAGTGCCTCATTGTTCTCTGATCGATGTGCTTGTATGTGCACACCAATGGGATGTGACCCGTATGTATAATGAATCCAGGCAAAGGTCGATGACATGTCCAGCGGTTAGCTGTTTGACGTGAGAAAAATAGGGAGCGGGAGTTGCCCGTCCTGATATGACATTAGATGTTGCTAGGACCTAAAACTCCAGCAAACAGCAAATTACATTAATGCCGACCGAGTACTAGGCTGGGTAGGTGACAAATATCACTTTTATAACTCATTGGTTTGACTCGGTTGGGGTTAGAACCCCAGACCTTCCTGATTAGAAAGAAGCCAGCCAGCCAGCCATCTTGCCGATTGGGTCATCCTGTACGGTTTCCAGAGTGGGCATCCAGCGTGCAGATCAATGGGGATCATCAGAAAACACGGCGAAGCGCTTTGGAATATAATAAAAAGCAGCATGGAATCATTAATATATTCAACAACTAAAAATACTCCTTTTGGCTTCTCATTCTTCTTGTCTCTATCTGTCTTTACCTGTCTCTCTGTCTCTCTGTCTCTCTCTCTGTCTCTCGGTGTCTCTCTCTGTGTCTCTCTGTCTCTCTCTGTCTCTCTGTCTCTCTGTCTCTCTCTGTCTCTCTCTGCCTCTCTCTGTCTCTATGTGTCTCTCTCTGTCTCTATATGTCTCTCTCTGTCTCTCTCTGTCTCTCCCTGTCTCTCTCTGTCTCTCTCTGTCTCTCTCTGTCTCTCTCCATCTTGATCTGTCTCTATCTGTTTGTATCTGCGAGTTTCTCTATTTCTGTCGTCCTTCCTGTCTTTCTTCCCTTCTCCTCGCCTTCTCTGTCTCTCTCTGTGTATGTCTCTCTCTGTCTCTCACTGTCTCTCTCTGTCTCTGTCTCTCTGTCTCTGTCTCTCTCTATCTGTCTCTCTCTGTCTCTCTCTGTATATCTCTGTCTCTCTCTGTCTCTCTCTCTGTCTCTCTCTCTGTCTCTCTCTCTGTCTCTCTTTTCCCCCCTTTCCTTTTTTGCATCCTCCCCCCCAGCAGTCAGACAGCAAGAGGTTTAGTTGGATATCATTTCCCGATTAACCTCAAATACTGCTGGTCTCTTTACCGGACGCAGTGCCCGAATCGGTAGATCGCAGGCTTCCGGTGTGGACGGTCGGGAGTTCGAATCCCAGCCGAGTCAAACCAATGACATATAACATTGATACTAGTCGCTACCTATCCTGGCGCTCAGCATTATTAGGATAGGGCAAGGACTGGTTCGGACAGTATCAGGATAATGTGAACGTGTGGGATATCGAGTTATGGTGCCGGGGGCCTGGTTTCCTATTGGGACAGCACTATAAAGTCACCATGAGTGCACACTGTCACAAGTTTGCACCCGTCCTGATATGACCTTAGATGTTGTCAGGACGTACAATTCCAATCAACAAACAAACCGGCTGTCTCCCATTTTATTTGTTGTCCAGGTGACCCCTATGTCTTTTTTTTTCTTTTCAAAATTGTGAATATAATGTGACAAATATGCTTCTTGAAGATTTATACTGCCTATTATAGATAAGTCTGAATAAACTTGTTTTCACCATTAGACAGTTTGTTGATAGAAAGCCCGAGCCTACACTTTACCGACCCAAGGGATTTTTAACCTCCCACACCACATAGATGGCCTTTGATGACGTTGTAAGTTAACCACAGCGGTGGAATTCCAAATTGGCAGAGGTAGGGGCATGGGGAATTGAACCACTGACCTTCAGATTAGGAATCTGACCTAGAAAAAAAGCCGGACACTCTAACTACTCCGCCACAGAGAACATCACTGCAGCTGCAGCTGCAGCTGCAGCTGCAGCTATTTATTTACTGAATAGTTCTGCTGCCCTGGGAGAAAAGTCTTGCAGCTGCATGCCGACCCATGGTGCCATTATTGAACTTACCCCCCCCTCCCCCCCACCCACAACCCAGACCCGCCCCCGCTCCGCTCCCTCCCCGGGCCCCTCCCATCCCGGTCTCGGCAGAATAATGAAGAAAAACTGTATTGTTTTACCATGGTCGGTCCAGTCGATTCCACACGGTAAACAGGCTTATAAAAACACCTTTTTATCTTCTGTCGATACTAACTAATTCAAAGATCAGATGCGGTGACCGATTCGGTGGAGCGCACACTTCTCGTGCGAAAGGTCGGGAGTTCGAAACCCAGCCGAATTAAACCAGTTGCCTATTGATACTTGTCTTTACCGAGCGTGGCGCTCAGCATTAATTTTGTTTGTTTGTTGTCATATCAGGACTGGTACCGATTTGTGACAGTGCGCACTCATGGCAACTTCATAGTGCTGGCCCACTGGGAGACCAGGCCACCAGCACTATGACTTGATATCCCACTCAGTCACATTATCCTGACAATGAGCCAGCCAGTCCTTGCCCTGTCCTAATAATGCAGAGCGCCTGGCTAGGAAGCGACAAGTATACATTTTTAAGTAATTGGTTCGACTCGACCTTGGTTCGAAACCATGATCCTATGGGTTCGATTCCTTAATCTCCCAAAACAGGAGATGGACGCTCAACTCATTCGGCCATTCCGTCTGGTCTCTCGGCATTAATAGGATGGGGCAAGGACTGGTTAGCTCAGTATCAGGATATTGTGATTGAGTGGGAAATCGGGTCACGGTGCTGGTGGTCTGGTATCCCAGTGGTGCAGCACTATAAAGACAACATGAGTTAGTACTGTCACGTCATTTCCCATCCAGATATGACCTTAGATGTTTCCAGGATGTCAAACCTCAACTAATTCAAGATGGACGGCGTTGAACTGTAAACCTGACAAGGTGGCCCAATGAGTTGAGCGTCCGCTTGCGGCGCGGCAGGTCGCGGGTTCGATCCCCTGTCCCTCGAGGCAAACCAGTGACTAAAACAAATTGATACTCTTCCCTACCTATCCTGGCGCTCAGCATTCCAAGGATAGGAGAAGGAGGGGTGGAATAAGGCCGACTCCGCAGTTTAAGTTTCCCCAGCTTAATCAGCAGAATATAAGTAACAACAAAAAAACATTCTCAAAAACAAGCCCCATCATGCCATTCAAATTCGATTAACTGTTGCATAGGTTGACATGTTTTAGTTGCTCTCCCTCGAGGTTCTTCGAAGAGGAGGTGGGTTTGGTGGTCGCCCCAGGAGCGGGACGTAGCTCAGGCGATAGAGTGTACACCTCTGAAGGTGTGGGTCATCCGATCGATCCTGCTCATTGGGCACATTTGCAGTTTGGGCTATGTTCCGTTCCAACCAGTGGTCTACAACTAGTTCATCATAGGCGGTGGTATGTGCTGTCCTGTCTGAGGGAAAGTGCATATAAAAGACCCCTTGCTGCTTATCGGAAAGAATCCGAATGACCATATGTTTGATGCCCAATAGCTGATGATAGAAATCAATATGCTCTAGAGGCGTTTTTAAATAAATCAAACTTTCCTTTTCCTTTGGTAGTAACCCTGGCATTGGAATCACTGGTTGTGATCGGCCAGAAAGTAGAGTGTTCGCTTCCCGGTAGTATATATTGGGTTCTATTCCCGGTTTAGGCAAGCCCAAACGCTCACAACATTGATGTTTATTGCTTCCTTGCCTGGCACTCAACATTGCAACTTACAAGGATAGGCGGACAAGCGGTAGTTGGCCCAATGTCAGGTGTATGTGACTGAGTGGGATATCGGGACAGTGTGGCCACGGCACAAAGTCGCAGTGGGGCAACACTATAACTAGTATAGGTACAACATTCAAATTAACCATCATGAGTGCTCACTAGTAGCAACTCAATATGCATCCTACCATGACCCTTGATTGCTTGCTTGTTTGTTGGAGTTTTACACCCTGGCAACATCTAAGGTAATATCAGGATGGGTACTGCCTTGTGACAGTGTAACTCATGGTGACCTTTTATTGCTGTCCCACTGTCAGACCATGCCACCGGCAACATGACCCGCTTTCCAATTCAGTCACGTTATCCTGATACTGAACGAACCAGTCCTTGCCCTAACCGAGTAATGCCAGACGCTGGGCTAGATAGCGACAAGTATCAATTTTGTGAGTCATTGCTTTCACTCGACTGAGATTCGAACTGCGGACTTTCCACACAGGAAGCGTGTGCTTTACCGATTTGGCCACTGCGTCCAGTCATGACACCCTAAGATGTTGCGAAAACGTGAAACTCTTACAAAGAACAACCAAATCGATACCCAGCCTGAGCCGTTCCCAGGACATTAAACCCCAATGAAACCAGGCGCAGTACAGCATAACCCCGTTAAACCAAACTTGAAGGGACCCTAGAAATTTGTTTGGACTAACCGATCATTGGTTTAACCGAGCTTTGGCTCGAATCGATAATCGATAATGGACCAGGCACTCAACCCTATCATCTGGTGTCCTAAGTGCGGGTGGGTGGGTGGCAAAATTGGAGGTCAGCTCGTGTTGTCGGAGCAGCGTCTTGTCTGTAAGTGCCGTTGGCAGTGGACGTTCCCGCCGGCGTGCATGTCTTAGTTTGTTAGTCCACCACGAGTGGGTTTAGTTCTTAGTTGAAACGATAGGTGGTGCCAGGTGTAGTCCTCCCTCCACACCAGAATTACCCATGTTGCAGGCGTAACATGGACACTAGTAACTTTGTGGTGTCCTCTGTGGCAGAGTGGTTAGAGTGTCTGACTTGTTTCTAGGTCGGACTCCTAATTTGAATCTTGGTTGTTCGATTTCCCTTGCCACCCCCCCCCCCCCCCCCCCCCCCCCCCCGAACCACCTCCTCTGCCAATTTGGATTTCCACTGCTGTGTATAACTTACAGCGTCATCAAAGGCTGGTTGCTCTTGTACCATGTCTATGTGGTGTGGGAGGTTAAAAATCCCTTGCGTCGGTAAAAGTGTAGGCTCAGGCTTTCTATTGACAAACTGTCCAATGGCGAAAACAAGTCTATTCAGACTTATCCATGATAGGCAGTATAAATCTTCGAGAAAGAAAAGAATCGTTAGTCTTTATTTATCCCACTTCATGTCATGTGAATATCCATATGCTTTAACTGCAGTATTAATGATCGGAAGTCCAAAACGTTGACAACACAGTGCAGCATAGCACAGCACATCCCAGTACAGCAAAGCACAGTACATCACATTACAGTGCAGCATATCACATTACAGCACAGTACAACACCTCACAGTACAGTACATGATAGTATATTGCAGTACAACACAGTACGGCACAGTATATTACTTTACATCACAGTACAGCACAGTACATTACAGTACATTGCAGTACATCACAGTACATCACAATACAACACAGGGAATCACAGTGCAGTACATCACAGTACAGCACAGTACAACACAGTACAGCACATCATGGTACATCACAGTACAGCACCGTATGGCACAGTATATTACATTACATCACAGTACAGCACAATACCGCACAGTATGGCACAATACATTACATTACATCACATTACATTAATATTAATCACAGTACATCACAATACAGCACAGTACATCACAGTAAAGTACAGTACATCACAGCACAGTACATCATACTAATCACCTTACATCACATTATAGCGTATTACATCACATAGCGGTACAGCACAGTGCAGCACATTGCATCACGGTACAGCACTGTGTAACACAGTGCAACACAGTACAGCACAGCACAGCACAGTACAGCACAATACAGCACAGTATAGCACAGTACACAGGTACAGTACAGTACAGCACTAGTCTATCACGAGCAGGTAGAGCTCAATATAGATAATGCGACGCAGTTAAAGAGAAGTAGCTTTGAATTTCCGTCAAAGCAAGCAGTTATCGCTGACAACATCTCCCACGATGAATCCAATCATTAGTGCCGACCTTTTAGAGCCTAGCTTCCGGGCTTCCCACTGAGTTGTTCATTAGCCTTCAGAGTTATTTGGGTACTTATAAGTGCTATGGTGTTATTGTTTAATAGTTGTTTACTCAAATGGCGTGGTTAGTTAGTAAGTTTACACAGGTAACTAACTTCCAGAAGTTAATTCCCCGGAATTCCAGTGCTTCCGGTTTGGGATATCAAGAGGAAGTCGATGTTTGAATATGGAGAACCCTCCGCCCTACCTTAAAAAACAACAACACAAAAACACACCTGTTTAGATTCTGTAAACCTGTTCATCCAATAATCCTTCGTTTTTGTTGTTCAAGTGTCTTTATTCCTCTGAATAACATGTTGGCAGTGCTAATTAATGTACTGGTCTTCCACTAGTTAATTGCCACTACACACTAAGCAAATCTACAATAATATAGATATACAATTACAAGACAATAAGCAGAGCATCGATATGAATGACAGATAAAGAACAAGATAAGAAAAAAAGAAACATACGTTGAGGTAGCTATGTGAGATTAGTATGGTAAATGTTATGCTGCTGTCACATTACGACATTTCTCGCCAACGCACGTCGACGTGTGTCACTTTTTGGCGAAACGTCGGGAGACGTCAGGAAGCGTTAGGCTCGCGTTAGGCGCGCGTTAGTATTCGTTGATCTACGGCGATGGTCGGCAGTGCACATCAGGCGATCGGCGAAGTTTTGTGCTTGCACAAAACTTTCGACGACTGACAACGCGCGACAACGCACGGGTGCCAACATTATGGCGACATCAGAAGCACATCATGCAAACGAAGCATGTCATGCGAACGAAGCACGTTATGCGAACGATATGCATGCGCAACACGCGCATTAGGCTCGTTCCCACATGTTGCGCCAAACTGTTGCTTTTTTTGTCTGTTGTTTTATGCCCTACCAACATCTAAGGTCATATCAGGACCGCCTGCCAAACTTTTTTCTTTTTTTTCGCACAACGTCGGCTGCACGCTCCCAATACGTTGCGCTGACGTCGAAAAGCTTGAAGTTTCTCGACAATTAAAAGTGATTTTGCGCATTGGCGGCACGCCGGCGAGATACGTCCTAGTGTGACAGGGCTATTAGTAGGGGAGGGGGGCATAACTGATTATCTTTCTAGAGGTGACATACTTGTTGAAAGGGTGATGGTGCCATGTAGGGTGGGCCTTTGTGTTTGAAATGATCCTTATGGTAATCTCAAGTTTGGGCTATTGAGTGAGTACATAGGTTAATATTGTTTAATTATGTACCTCAGTAGGATCCACACACAAGCATTTCCAGGTTAATTCAGTTAATAGTTAGGGGGTTTGGACTAGTTGACTGTCCGAGTTTAGAATGCATGATTGGCGGAGACAGGGAAACAGCACAGTACAGACACTATTGAAAGCATAACATTGATACTTGGTTTGAGAAAGATGAGATTCTCATTGTTTTGCTCTAGTAAAACGGGGGAGCAGGACATAGCTCAGACGGTAGCGTTTCCAGGTGTGGGTCATCCGACTGATCCTGTTTAGTGGACCCATTTGCAGTTTGGGCTATTTTCCATTCCAACCAGTGGTCCACAACTGGTTGATCAGAGGCTGTGGTATGTGCTGTCCTGTCTGTTGGAAAGTGCATATAAAAGACCCCTTGCTTCTTATCGGAATGAGTAGCCTCTGTGGCGGCAGCAGGTTTCTTCTCAAGAAATGTGTGCGAATGACCAATTATGTGACGTCCAATAGCCGATGATAAAAATCAAAGTGCTCTAGAGGCATCGTTAAATAAAACAAACTCTTTAAAAAAAAAAGTAAAACGCCCACAAGAGTCCAGCAATTGCACACCTGGGTGGAACAAAGCCGACAGTCTGTTAATAGTCAGTTAGTGGGATATTAGATGAAGATAGGCGGAAATGTGAAAGAATAGGACACTAATAGTAATAGATTGAGGGGAAATATATCATTAAGGTGAAAAGAGCCCTAAACAATGGTCTAGTGGGCGTACAGAGAGGCATGGCTGATGACGACAGCCCATTGACGCGTGGATGATGTGGGTGGGGTGGGTGAGGGGGGGGGGAGGCACTAACCAGCTTAACAGGGAGATATGGAGGACACAGGGAGGATTCTGGAAGAGATGAGGCAGCTGTGGATTGGTTGGTTGTTGGAGTTTTACATCCTGGAAACATCTAATGTCATATCAGGACAGGTACTAACTTGTGACAAAGTGCACTGATGGCGACTTTATAGTGTTTGCCCCACTGGGAAACCAGGCCACCAGCACCATGACCTGATTTCCCACTCAGTCACATTATCCTGACACTGAGCTAACCAGTCCTTGTTCTATCCTATTAATACTGGGTGCCTGGCTGGGAAGCGACAAGTTTCAATTTTGAAAGTCGGGGTTGGGGTGGGGGCAAGTGGTGGTGGGAGGTGGGGGGTGGGGGAGGGATGGGGGGAAGGCATATGAAGGACACAGGGAGGATTCTGGAAGAGATGAGCCAACAGTGGATTGGTTGGTTGTTGGAGTTTTACATTCTGGCAACATCTAAGGTCATATCAGGACGGGTACCGTGCCAGGCTAGGAACTTTCAGAGGCCAACCTCAACCCCAACACTCACAACGTTGGTTCCTACTTCGATCACCAATGGAGTGTGTGCTGGGGCCATGGAAAACACCCACCCACCAACCAACCCTGGTCCAGGAGCACCGATGGTCCTGGAACCACCCACACTGCGATGGAGGCCTGGAGGACCAACACGCCGCCTGTGACCTTGTTGCTGACAACACCGGTTCCCGCTTCGATCACTGGTGCCAGAGGTATAGGGCCGTGGGCCTCAAGAATGTGTTGCCAACACCAGGCCACCACTGCACTATGACCTACATGCTCACTGACGCCTGAAGAGCCCCCCCCCCCCACCCCCTCCTGCCACCCAGAAGAAGAGAACAGAAAAGAACAAAAATAACTACCAATAACGGGCTGTTTTAATGGCATCGTTTATTAATGCTGCAGTTCTGCAGCCAGTGACCGTTAGGTCACGAACCCCCCACAAAGTCAAGTCAAGAAGGGCATCCGACCGAGTGAGCTTGTTACCCACAATGCTAGGGTTTTTACTGAGGTCAGAGGGCAGGGTGCGGGTGGAAATGTCTGTGTCCACATTCAACCAGGTAGTTAAAAGTGGTTACCAAGGCGCATTGGCCAGCATCAGTTTGAAGTGCAGCCTGAAAAAAACATAGGGGTGGAGAGGGTAGCCACTTAGGACAGGAGCGAAGTGGTCTCTGGTGTTGCAGTTTAAAAAGTATCCGGTTTAAAATGGGGATTTTCGCAATGCGCATGCATCAAAATCGAATGGCGAGCATGACAACTTGTCTGAATTTCTGGCTTGCTTCTGTCTGTAGAAGAGCTCAAGCAAGGATTATTTCAGGAATCACTTTAGTGAATATTT
The DNA here is from genome assembly GCA_030323885.1 of Branchipolynoe longqiensis. Taxonomy (NCBI): domain Eukaryota; kingdom Metazoa; phylum Annelida; class Polychaeta; order Phyllodocida; family Polynoidae; genus Branchipolynoe; species Branchipolynoe longqiensis. Next base: position 34,946,927 of record CM059192.1, on the reverse strand, counting down.
GTTGTTTGATAGAATATATTATCCTCTGCATTAACAAGCAATTAACGAGTTAATAAACATGGGTACAATCTCAATCAGGCAGAAATGCATGCACACACGCTTTGTGAAAAGCCCTGTTGTAAACTGGGTGTGCTACCTGTTTTGGTAGATCATATTCATAGGATTCAAACCCACAGGTTCGAACCCTGGTCGAGTCAAACCAATAACTTAAAAATGTAATGCTTGTCGCTTCCTAGCAAGGCGCTAGGCATTATTAGAATAGGGCAATGATTGGTTGGTTCAGTTCAGGATAATGTGACTGAGTGATATATCAGGTCATGGGGCTGACAGCCTGGTCTACCAGTGGGGGAGCTCTATAAAGTCGCCCTGAGTCACACATCGGTACCCGTCCTGATATAACCAGACGGGATGGCCGAATGAGTTAGAGCGTCCACCTCCCGTGTTGGTAGATCGTGGGGTCGTGGGTTCGAAACCTGGTCGAGTCAAACCAATGACTTAAAAATGGATACTTATTGCTTCCTTAGCCTGGAGCTCGACATTATTAGGACAGGGCAAGGGCTGGTTGGCTCAGTGTCAGGATAATGTGACTGAGTGAGATATCATGTCATGGTGCTGGCGGTCTGGTGCCCCAGTGGGGCAGCACTATAAAGTCGCCACGAGTGCGAACTGTCACAAGTCGCTACCCGTCCTGATATGACATTAGAGTTTTTGCATGCTTACCAAAATTTATGTTGCATGTTTGCACTTGAAATATTTCAAAAGTTAGCCATTCAAAATAGAAACTACCTCAAACTAAAATAAGGTAGATCATTATAGTCAATTTAACAGCCAATTGTCAGTTACCCATACAGCCACAGTGCAAATAGCCAAACATCAGTTACCCATACAGCCACAGTGTGAATAGCCAATTGTCAGTTACCCATAGAGCTGCAGTGCGAATAGCCAATTGTCAGTTACCCATACAGCCACAGTGCGAATAGCCAATCATCAGTTACCCATACAGTTGCAGTGCGAATAGCCAATCTTCAGTTACCCGTACAAGCGCAGTGCAAATAGCCAATTGTCAGTTACCCATACAGCCACAGTGCGAATAGCCAATCACCAGTTACCTGTACAGCCGCTGTGCGAATACCCAATTGTCAGTTACCCATACAGCCACAGTGTGAATAGCCAATTGTCAGTTATCCATACAGCCGCGGTGTGAATAGCCAATCATCAGTTACCTCTACAGCCACAGTGCAAATAGCCAATCATCAGTTACCTGTACAGCCACAGTGTGAATAGCCAATCGTCAGTTACCCATACAGCCACAGTGCGAATAGCCAATTGTCAGTTACCCGTACAGCCACAGTGCGAATATCCAATCATCAGTTACCCATAGAGCCGCAGTGCGAATAACCAATTGTCAGTTACCCATACAGCCACAGTGCGAAGAGCCAATCATCAGTTACCCATACAGCCACAGTGTGAATAGCCAATCGTCAGTTACCCATACAGCCGCAGTGCAAATAGCCAATCATCACTTACCCATACAGCCACAGTGTGAATAGCTAATCATCAGTTACCCATACAGCCACAGTGTGAATAGCTAATCATCAGTTACCCATACAGCCGCAGTTCAAATAGCCAATCATCACTTACCCGAACAGCCACATTGCGAATAGCCAATCATCACTTACCCGAACAGCTGCAGTGCAAATAGCCAATCATCACTTACCCATACAGCCACAGTGTGAATAGCTAATCATCAGTTACCCATACAACCACAGTGCGAAGAGCCAATCATCAGTTACCCATACAGCCACAGTGCGAATAGCCAATCGTGAGTTACCCATACAGCCGCAGTGTGAATAGCCAATCATCAGATACCCAAACAGCCACAGTGTGAATAGCCAATCATCAGTTACCCATACAGCCACAGTACGAATAGCCAATCATCAGTTACCCACACAGCTGCAGTGTGAATAGCTAATCATCAGTTACCCATACAGCCGCAGTGCAAATAGCAAATCTTCACTTACCCATACAGCTGCAGTGCGAATAGCCAATCATCAGTTACCCGAACAGCCGCAGTGCAAATAGCCAATCGTCAGTTACCCATACAACCGCAGTGCGAATAGCCAATTGTCAGTTACCCTTACAGCCACAGTGCAAATAGCCAATCGTCAGTTACCCATAGAGCCGCAGTGGGAATAGCCAATCGTCAGTTACCCGTACAGCCGCAGTGCGAATAGCCTCATCCTTTTCTTTAAAGCTGCATAGTCTGATAAAAACATCAAATTTTCAAAAACCAAAACAATTACCTAGATTTGATTCTACATATCTAACTTAGATACTGACACACATATTAGGCATAATTGTTGCCATATAGAAGGCAATACGGAGTTGAATAGAATCTGATACTGCTGAAGGCTATGGTGACAGACTGTTGGCATGCTTGCCAAAACTAATTTATATGTTTATACTTCAAATATCACAAAAAGTTAGCCATTTAAAAATTATTAATTTTTAACTAAAGTAAAGTAGATAATAGCAATAAACCTAATAAAAGTAATATATTTATCCTAGAAAATGACAGAAACGCAAAACCATCGGACTAGGTAACTTTAATGATAAGGCAGTACCCATAGTGGCCGCTAGGTGCAGTCTAAGTGCATCCACTATGAAACGACCACAGTGGCGACTCTGTTGAAACAAAGGCCAGGGGACCAGGCTAATGAAGAGTCGGGGGTTGTTTCCGGTCAGCCAGCACGTGCACTCGTGTGAGGTCAAACGCGCTGGGATGAGTTCCAACGCGCTGGTTTTATGCTCCTCGGTGCTGCGCTGTTTATGCTTGAGCGCTTCTTTTCCCGACTCTATGATCAGATGTGCAGTGAATGTTTCCTTTGCTGCCGATATGGCTTAAGGTTACCATCAATCAGTCTAGAACAGGAAGATTGTGCAGTATCGGACTCATACAGTTAGAACTTAAAACCTAAATTGAAAGCACTACCGATCAAATGGTAGGGCTACTAAGTACCGTTAGTAGAGATTGATGGGATACCTCGTAGGGTACCGACAACTGCAAGGGGTATCTTAAAGCTGCATGTGGAATGAACTCCCAACTTAAACCAGAGAAGCGGGTTCGATCCTTGCCTTTAAAAATGCATACAGAGCTCACCTGGTTATTCAGGCCCAAAACCTGGCACTGCAAATATATAATATGACCTGCTGAATGACCCATTGACTTTGCCCTCTCTCGTGCCTGCTCTCTCCCTGCGTGTCCGCCCCCCTGCCCATGGGCCCCTTCCCCCCCCCCCATCCACATTTGACAAACAACTATTATAACTCAATCACTCGAAACCCACCACCACTACTCGAGACCCATTGCCACCACAGAATAACTACATCTTCAACCAGCAATGCACACAATATAAACCACTATACATGCACAACATGGCACTATTAAAAGACTAACCGTTATTAAAACCAAATCTAACTGATATACAAACACAGCATATGATTTAACCACGAGTGTAAATTATTGCACACTCTATCTTGATGCATATACCTTGTACTATGTTGACTACCTATGCTGTACACTATGCAGCATAGGCCGCTCCCCCACTGTCTTTTTATGTTCAGAATGGGTTGCGCTGCACGCAACGCAACGCATTCCACTTCCACTATGTACAGACCAAATGCGATCACTCCAACGGCTGGAAGACCAGTGCCCCGGCGCTGACAAAATAAGTATTCAGATGAATAAAATATTTTAACCAAAAAAAATAGTCAGATGAAGCATAACATTTTAAAGGCAGAACAATTATCTAGATTTGATTCCACACATCTGACTTAGATAGTGATGCACTTATTAAAGTTGCATGGTCCGATGAGGTTTAGAATTTTTATTTTATTTTTTAGATAAATATATCAAATTGATCGCTATAACCTACTAATCATTAGTCCAGAGTAATTTGATGAAAAATGGCTGGTTTTGAAGCAATTTGAGCTGAAACAACCCAAAATACTTTTGACAAGCTTTCCAAAAGTCCTCTAGCTATGAGGAATATTGACATCTTGAGATGCCCACATGACTAGGTTACAAATGGTACTTGGAATGACGGCATGGCTAATGAGGCCACGAGAATGACCTAATTGCTTAATGAGTGTTCCTGCACAATGGCTGTCTCAGAGTAGGTGTCCAATGGGATGACTTAATAAATTCACTGATTATTCTGTATAGGCTGTCCCCAAACCTTAGCTAATGCACAACTATCTAAGTTGGATATATAGAACCAAATTTAGATAAGTGTTTTGGTTTTGAAAAAAATACGTTTCATCGGACCATGCAACTTTAAGCATTTGTAACCACATAGAAGGGAATACCGAGGCAATTTAATATGACCTATTACTGCTGAAGCCAATGGTCTCAGAGTTTTGGCATGCTTTCCAAAATTAATATGGCATGTTTGCTCTTTAAATATCTCAAAAGTTAGAGATTTAAAATGAAAGTTACTTCAAGTTAGAGTAAGGTACATGATAGCGATCAACCTAATATATTTATCTCAGAAAATTACGGAAACTCAAAACCTTCAGACTATGCAACTTTAAAGTTACCATCAATCAGTCTATAACAGGAGGATGCGTAGTATTGGATTCATACCGTTTAACCAGTGGACCACAATTGGTTCATCAAAGATGGCGGTATGTGCTGTCCGGTCTGTGGGAAAGTGCATATAAAAGACCCCTTGCTGCTTATTGGAAAGAGTAGCCTATGTGGCGGCAGTGAGTTTCCTCTAAAGAAATATGTCAGAATGACCATACGCTTGACGTCCAATAGCCGATGATATAAATCAATGCGCTCTAGAGGCGTTGTTAAATAAAATAAACTTTTTTCAGACTCATACAGTTAGAACTTAAATCCTAAATTGAAAGCACACTACCGGTCAAATGGTAGGCCTCCTAAGTACCGTTAGTAGAGATTGATGGGATACCTCGTAGGGTACCAACAACTGTTAGGAGTGTACGAAAAGGAAGGAGCGCCTGTTAGGTCCTAGTTAACTGAACACGCTGGTATGTGGTTAACCTTTTCACTGCATGAGGTTTGTTTTTAGATCTTTGTTAACGAATCGCCTTAATAAGTCAATTGCATTAATTGATATCCGTTATCAGTAGTGACATCTCCATTTAAAAAGACTGCAGTTATTTGTGTGTCCTGATTAGACCCTATCTAGCTGCGAACCCACCCCCCTTTCTTCCATAGTGTATTGCAATCACTTCTACTGCTTCACAATTATAAAGATGAACAGTCGGTGTATTGCAGTAACAGAGGTGCCATGTAGATAAGATTGAGAGTGTGAGTACGCAGGTCTTAATACCCAGATCTTAATACCCAGATCTTAATACCCAGATCTTAATACCCAGATCTTAATACCCAGATCTTAATACCCAGATCTTAATACCCAGATCTTAATACCCAGATCTTAATACCCAGATCTTAATACCCAGATCTTAATACCCAGATCTTAATACCCAGATCTTAATACCCAGATCTTAATACCCAGATCTTAATACCCAGATCTTAATACCCAGATCTTAATACCCAAATTGTAAATATGGAGACATAGGAGGACCAAAGCGTGGGGGGTGGGGGTGTGCGAGGAGGAGTAGGAGCACCCTCCCACAGCAAGGGTCTAGGGGTCCCGCCATGGACAATTTTGACAAAAGTGACACAAAATGGTGCCTTCTGGTGCATTTGATGAATAATGTGTAAAAAAAAAGTTGTAAAAAGCTAAAATGATTCTTTGGCGGGAGATTACAAATTAAAAGCGGAACCAGCTTATTAAATAAATGCTTCTCTGTATGTGTTATAGAATTCCCTGGCTTTGTTAAAGTTGCATAGTCCGATGATTTTAAATTTCAGTATTTTCTTTCTGAGATAAATATACTAGATTGATCACTAGTATCTACTTTACATTAGTTCAAAGTTACTTTTATTTTAAATGGTAAACTTTTGAGATATTTTGAGTGCAAACATGGAAAATTAGTTTTGGCAAGCTTGCCAAATCTCTGACACCATAGACTTTTGCAGTAACATGTTCTGTTAAATTGACTCAGTATTGCCTTCTACGCAGAAACAAATGCTGAATAAGTGCATCAGTATCTAAGTTAGATATGTCAAATCAAATCTAGATAATTGGTTTGGTTTTGAAAATTTGATATTTCATCCGACTATGCAGCTTTAATGTGAGACACCAATTACCAAAATTAATATTCATTGTGAAAGGTGGCTTCTTTAAAAAAGCTGTCAATATTATTTTATTAGCAATAAGATGTGTTATTAGCGCCCTGCACTCTGGTCAGTGTGCCTCTTAATATTGAGATTGGGAAAGAAATTACTCTTGGTATAGAAATTGGTATAGAATATAAATATTCAAACGGGATGGCTGAATGAGTTGAGCGTCCGCCTCCTGTTTTGGTATATCGTGGGAATTGAACTCATGGGTTCGAACCTTGGTCAAGCCAAACCAATGACTTTAAAATGTATACTTGTCGCTACCTAGCCTGGCGCTCCGCATTATTAGGATAGGGCAAGGAGCAGTGGAATGAGGAAGACCAATCGTCCATGATTGAAATTTCCTCTACTTAATCAACTGATGTACAAACAACAAATTATTTCAAAGTTGTTACTTGTTGGGTGGTTGCTGTTTAGGGTTTTTCTTAGGGAGATTGGAGAGGGGAAAGACTTCACAGTTCTTTTTCCTGAGGGAGCTGAATGTTGAAACCTACTCTCTAAAATAATCATATCAAGAAAGCTACCGACTTTTGACAGTGCGCACTCAGAGCAACTTTATAGTGCTGCCACATTGAGAGACCAGGCTGCTGACACCATGACCCAATATCGCACCCTGTCACATTATCCTGATACTGAGCTAACCAGTCCTTGGCCCTATGCTATTGAAGGCTGAGCACCAGCCTCGGTAGCAACAAGTATAAATTTGGTAAGTCATTGATTTCATTTTACAAGGGTTCGGACTCGCGACCTCCCATACGGGAAGCCAGTCAGCGCAATTCGACCATCTTGTCTGGTCATATTATTAGTCAAACGGGGCCCACCTCTCCGACCTGGCTTATTTATGACCGTGTGAGACAGTTCTATTGTAACTCTCGGAACATGGTAGTCGCCCACAAGGGCTCTGCACAATCTCCACAGGATTAGAAAGGGAGCCAATATTGCACTAGACTGTGCCCACATATATATATATATATATATATATATCATTTATAGATAAATACATGTTGCTGATCTATAATATTTCTGCTCAGAGCGACCGTTTGTTTGTTTGTTGTTGTTTACGCCCTAACAACATCTAAGGTCATATCAGGATGGGTACCGACTTGTGGCAGTGCACACTCATGGCAAATTTATAGTGCTGCCCCACTGAGAAACCAGGCCATCAGCACCATGACCTGATATCCCACTCAGTCACATTATCCTGACACTGAGCCAACCAGTCCTTGCCCTATCCTAATAATGCCGAGCGCCAGGCTAGGAAGCCACAAGTATCTATTTTTAAGTCATTGGTTTGACTCGACCAGGATTTGAACCCACAAACTCATGGGTTCGGATCTCCCAAAACAGGAGACGGACGCTCTACTCATTCGGCCACCAAGTTTGTCCAGAGCGACCGTGTATACAAGTGATGTTTTTAGGGCATGAAGGTACCGGGGAGCGCCGGAGGTGGCGCCACCAGTCATGACACACGAAGGAGACAGTACAGTGTATCGTGCAATAATAATAATATTATTAATAAGGAAATAATTCCCTTCCGTGCCTTTATCCTCACATAATGCATTATACATCACGTATATATATATCGACAAACCCATATGATAACAAGGAGGCCTTCTACAACCAGCTGGCAAGTACGCTCAGTGACATCCCTCGCACTGATAAGCTACTGCTGATAGGTGACTTCAATGCAAGGATAGGAAGAGACAATGACAGGTGGCCCTTGGTCATGGGCAAATATGGAATCGGGAAACGCAACTCCAATGGCGAGCTCCTACTGGCTTTGTGCTCTGAGTTCAAACTGATAGTGACAAACACCATGTTCAAGCAGAAGGATGAACGCAAGACCACTTGGATGCATCCTCGTTCCAGAAACTGGCATATGATCGACTTCATCATCACAAGGTGTCGGGATAAGATGGACATCTACATTACTCGAGCCATGCATGGAGGTAACTGCTGGACCGATCACCAGATGCTAAGGTCAAAAGTGGCATTCAGAATATGACAAAAGCACAACAGGCAAGGGACAAATAAACTGACCAAGCTCAACACAGCAAAACTAAGTACCATCAGTCACAGGGAGAGCTTCGAGCGGGAGATGGACAGCGCTCTCGCACAATGGGAGGAGAAGGAAAGCCCAACACCAGACGAGGAATGAGCAGCTTTGCAGCAGGTCGTATACAACACAGCTAAAACATATCTCGGCAAGCCAGACAGAAAACACCAGGACTGGTTCGACCCCAACAATCAGGAGCTACAGAATCTTATGAGCAGAAGAGAGCAAGCCCATCAGAGAGTGTTGCAGACCAGGAACACTAGATCCACCACTGCAGCATACAAAGATGCCTGAAGATTGCTACAAAAATGCACCCGTGCATTGAAGTCAGACTGGTGGGAAATGACGGCAGAGGAGCTGCATAGAGCTGCAGACAGAAACAACATGAAGGGCTTCTACAGTGGACTGAAGGAAGTGTGGGGACCCGTGAAGAAGGGACCTGTTCACCTGAAATCAACAGATGGAATGGAGACTTTTTCTGACAGCAAGAGAGTTGTGGCAAGATGGAGTGAACACTTCCAGAGGGTACTCAAAGTCCCTGGTGACATAGATCACAAAGCTCTGGACAACATCCAGCAGCGCATTACTAAAATATGCCTTGATGAGATTCCAACCATGGATGAGATGGCTAGAGCAATCGCCAGCCTGAAAGATGGCAAAGCACCTGGGGTTGATGGAATTCCTGCTGAAGTATGGAAGCACAGAGCACACAATCTGTTCAACAGACTTCACCAACTAATCACCAATGCCTGGGAGGAGGGTTCTGTACCCCAAGCATGGAAGGATGCCAGCATTGTAACCATCTACAAGAAAGGTGATCGAACAGACTGTGGGAACTATGGAGGAATCTCTCTTCTTTCCATAGCAGGCAAGATCTTCGCCAGGATCCTCCTCAACAGACTATCTATTCACATAACACCTGATGTAGTTCCAGAGTCACAGCATGGCTTCAGAGGTAACCGGGGCACCGTGGATATGATACTTTGTCTCCGGCAGCTACAAGAAATGTGCATTGAGCAGGACCGACCACTGTAATGGTATTTGTCGATTTCACTAAGGCGTTTGATACAGTTGGGAGGACCGGGCTATGGCAGCTACTGAGGAAGTATGGATGCCCAGAGAAGTTCACAACTATGATCGAGGGTCTACATATAGGAAGGATGGCGAAAGTTAGTGTTGGAGGGGGAAGTCTCGGAATCGTTCGGGGTTACCAAAGGGGTCAAGCAAGGTTGTGTACTTGCCCCCACGCTCTTCTCCATCTTCCTATCAGCAATGCTCGACAAGGCTTTCCGAGACTTGGGGGATGGCATCTATATACAGTCCAGACAGAGCGCTGACCTATTCAATGTCGCACACTTCAGAGCGAAGACCAAGACTACTTGGATACTGGTGAGAGAGCAGCTATTAGCAGATGACAGTACACTGGTTGCCCACTCTGCTGAAGACATCCAGAAAATAGTGGACGCTTTCTCCAATGATTCAAAGACATTCGGCCTGAAGATTAACATCAAGAAGATGACCAAGCCAGAGACTCTGGAACAACCACCATGTGTCCATTCGAGTCAAAGGCAAGATCTACCGTGCAATCGTGCTATCCACCCTACTATATGGAGCCGACCCCTGGACAGTGTACAGACGACAGGTGAAAAAGCTGCATGCCTTCATGATGCGACATCTGCATTCAATCATGAGGCTAACCTGGAAGGACAAAGTGACAATTAAGGAAATACTCGAACGGACGGGGCCTCCCTCTATGGAAGATCTTCTGATCAAAAAGAATCTCCAGTGGACTGGAAACCTCATGAGGATGTCATCGGACAGGCTACTCAACTGTCTTCTGGTTACAGAAAGAGAGGGCGCCCTCGTCTTCGGTTCAAGGACACCACCAAGAGAAACCTGAAGCTGAGAGACATTAAGACGGACTCATGGACGCAACTCTCACAGCAGAGAGCTAAATGGAGAGCGGCAGTCAAGTAATGAAAGCAGTCTTTGTCGCATCGCGACAGACAGCATGATGGTGATGATGAAACCTCTCTAAATCGACCGGCCATGGGACCGACTTTAAGTGGTCCATTTAGGGAGGTGGTCGGTTTAGAGAGTTAGAATATCCTGACAATGGTATTGTTGGGACCCAAATAAAGCGATCGATATAGGGGAGTGGTCGATCTGTGGAGGGGTCAGTATAGAGAGGTTTTACTGTATGTATATATATATATATATAATGGCTATATATTTATATTTATATACTGTTACTCATTGATCAAGATACAATCAGAGGACGACATCTTGGTTGAGTGAAATATATTGTACAGCAAAGATGATGCCTTATTAAAACCTTTCTGCAACGAGAAGTAACACATTTTTAGAAAGAATTGCAGTATTGTATGCAAAACACTTAAAGTTGCATAATCCGATGGTTTTGAGTGTCTGTAACCTTTCTGAGAGAAATATATAGAATTGATTGTCATCATCTACCTCTCTTTAGTTTGTAGTAACTTTTATTTGAAATGCCTAGCTTTTTGTGTGATTTTAACACATTTCATGTATCGAATCCTGGTCGAGTCAAACCAATGACTTACAAATTGGTACTTGTCGCTCCCTAGCCTGGCTCTCGCCATTATTAGGATAGGGCAAGGACTGGTTGGCTCAGTGTCAGGATAATGTGACTGAGTGGGATATCAGCTCATGGTGCTGGCAGCCTGGTTTCCCAGTGGGGCAGCACTATATAAAGTTGCCATGAGTGCGCACTGTCACAAGTCGGTACCCATCCCGATATGACCTTAGATGTTGCTAGGACATAAAACAACAAACAAACAAAACAACAAACATTTCATGTACATGAAATGTTACAAACGCATGCCAGTTTCTGTCACCTATGCATGCCACCTATTGCATGTTGTGTGTCTTTGTCTGCGCGAGACCTGAGCGTAAGACTTTATGGACCCACCATTACCCACAGTTGGCGAATAATATCAGTCCGACTCCAGTGGTCCTCGACACTGTATAATCTAAATGACAATGCCCTGGGTCTAGATCCTGGATCCTGATTCCGATTTGCCTCGAGACAGGCTCAGTTTATTATCAATCAATAGTTCCGTCCTCTAGTCGAGGGTTGGATGCAATGGTTCTCCACTTGTCCCGATGGTGTGCTGTTCTGATAGACTGTGAATAATTCAAGCCTGTCCACTGTGAAATATTTGTAAACCATGATGTTCTTGGTCTCCCTCTCCCTCTGCTGCCATTCACCTTCCCTTCCAACAATGTACGGTATATTGAACTCTGACGAATGATGTGGCCAAAATAAATATGTTTCTTTGTCTGTATAATGGCAAACAAGCTTTTCTTATTTTTCATTTTTCTGAGAGCTTCTTTGTTGGTGATCTTCTTTGTCCATGATATTTTCATCATCCTTCGATAAGTCCACATCTCAAATGCTGCTAAACGTTTGTACATTTTCTTAGAGATTGTCCATGTCTCAGCCCCCATACATTAGAGTAGACCACACATAACACTGAAGAATACGCTTCCTTGTTTGTATTAATATCTTACTTGATGTTAACACTCTATACATTTTGGAGAATGTCGTTTGGGCTATTGTTATCCTTCTTTTAATTTCTTCCTCACATCTCCCAGTTTATTATGTCTGACAACAAATAAAGAACCTTTTAAATTGTTAACCCCTTCACAATGCCTTCCTATTAGTATTACCTCACTATTGCATTGACGCTGAATTTCCTTTTTTTTAAACTCTGCCTTTAGTTACTTACTGGGCACTGCTAATTACGGCGTGCTCAAATAAATGCATACGTTTTCATATACACATATTAATTATTGATGTATTTGTTTTAATATTGTGGTAGTTTGCAGGCAAGTCACCACATAGACAGATAGGCATGGGTAGTGTATTGATATCAGGGAGCCTAGGTGGTGTAATGGTTAGCACACTGGCCCGGAATTCAAAGAGATGTAGCTTCGAGTCCCGCTCTAGGTGCAATATTTCCCATTTTCATCACCCACATGACTAGGTACAAGATTCACCCCGTACTGCTGCAGTAGGGGTGCAAACCAGCCTTATGTAAAAGCTGGCGAAAAAACGGGTCAAAGAATTGAGGGCCTAATTTAACAATCTAAGAAGCAACATTTATTCTTTACATATGTTTCATTATTTACCCGCTACCTTTGAGTTGAAAAATATAATATAATGTATAGTTTAATCAGATTTAAAAGTGACATCGCCGGCGTTCTGCGGCCGCCATCTTGTCTTTTTTGCATTCTCTCCCATTTCACCAACTCTGTGCCTATATGCATAATATTGGTTGCCATTTGATAGTGGAGCCACATACTGGAGCCTCACTTCCATATTAATGCTATTTTCCCCCGTATTTATATAAGGCTGATCTTCACCCGTGTACTACAAGTACCGGGTGAATCTTTTATCTACCGCATGACATGACATCTTATCCCTTTTTTAACATATATCTTAAAGCTGCGTACATAGTCCGAGGAAAATATCACAATTTTCAAAACCACAACAATTATCTAGATTTCATTCTACATATCTACCTTGGATACTGATGTATTTATTAAGCATTTGTCGCCACACAGAAGGGAATACTGAGTCAATTTAATAGAACCTCTTACTGCAGAAGACTGTGGTGTCACAATTTTGGTGTGCTTGCCAAAATTAATTTTGCATTTTGGTCCTTCAAATAATGCGAAAGTTAGCCATTTAAAATAAAAGTTACTTGACACTAAAGTAAGGTAGATTATAATGATCAACGTAATAATTATATCTAAGAAAATACCAGAAACCAATACATAATACATACTTCCCTCAGGTCGGTTCCTTAGCTTCATTTGAAGAGTTCCGAAGACATATTTTTGAACCCACCAACTGTGGCATGATTAATAAATGCCCCTGTCATGTGTGAATTCTGCAATCACAAGAACAGTAACTATTGTAGGTAGTCAGATCAATGACGCCAACTTGAATCGAAATGTCCAGAACCGACTGGTGACGTCATAGTATGACGTCAAAGGGAGACAATTTACAGCAACTCATAATTACAGTGCCAGCTAACTTTTACGACATGGTGCATGTCGCAAATGCTGTGTGAACGATACGTAGTCACGTAGCGCGCCATAGTTTTCAACAAGTGATCTTCATGGATGAAGGATGTAGCTATATATATTGCATTTGAGTAAGTTATATATGTGTATTGACTGCTTGACCAATTCTCCCAGTGAGTATTTGCACTCTGCTTCGGTATTACTCTATAGAATTACCAATTGATATTGGCACTAAACTACTTTCAGTTGCTCGCTGATGGAACTACTTTCAGGTGCTCGCTGTTGTAACTACTTTCAGTTGCTCACTGTTGTAACTACTTTCAGTTGCTCACTGGTGGAACTACTTTCAGTTGCTCGCTCATAGAACTACTTTCAGTTGCTCGCTGGTGGAAGTCCTTGCAAGTGCTTGTTGGTGGAACTACTGTCAGGTGCTCACTGGTGGAACTGCTTTCAGTTTCTCGCTGTTGGACCTACTTTCAGTTGCTCATTGGTGGAACTACTTTCAGTTGCTCAATAGTGGAACTACTTTCAGTTGCTCACTGGTGGAACTACTTTCAGTTGCTCGCTCGTAGAACTACTTTCAGTTGCTCGCTGGTGGAAGTCCTTGCAAGTGCTTGTTGGTGGAACTACTGTCAGGTGCTCACTGGTGGAACTGCTTTCAGTTTCTCGCTGTTGGACCTACTTTCAGTTGCTCATTGGTGGAACTACTTTCAGTTGCTCAATGGTGGAACTACTTTCAGTTTCTCACTGTTGGAACTACTTTCAGTTGCTCACTGGTCGAACTACTCTCAGTTGGTGGCTGTTTACTTTCTCGCTGTATGGACTAATTTGAGTTTCTTGCTGTTGGAACTACTTGTATATATGCTCTCCAGTGACTTTCAGTCAGTTTCTATTGGAACTTTCTTCAGTTGTTTGCTGTTGGAACTACTTTTTGTTGTGTTTGATCGGACGCAGTGGCCGAATCGGTAGAGCGCAGCCCTCCCGTCCGGAAGGTCGGGAGTTCGATTCCCGATCCAGTCAAACCAATGGCCTATACAATTAATACTTGTTGCTATCTAGCCTGGCTCTCGGCATTACTAGGATATAGCAAGGACTGGTCAGCTCAGTCTCAGGATAATGTGACTGAGTGGGAAATCAGGTCATGGTGCCAGGGGGCAGCAAAATAAAGTCGCCATGAGTGTGCTCTGCCACAACTCGGTACCCGTCCTGATATGACCTTAGATGTTGCCAGGACGTAAAACTCCAATAATGACAAAACAAACAAAGATGTTGTTACTCGCTGGTGGAATTACTTTCAATTGCTCGCTATTGGAACTATTTTCAATTGTTCACTGTCAAATACTCCACATTGAGCATTAATTGTGTTGCAAGTGTCAGTGCACAATCAATATATTGCAATGCATCAACTATGGACTAGACGGGATAGCCGAGTCGATAAAGAAGTTATAAAATCTATGATTGTCACAGTAGGCATTGTGCATGTTACGAGAACATGGGTAATTGAATACATATGGCCGAAAGTTTCATTTCGACTGGATATAAAAGCATCTCTTATGCTATTTATGGAATAAACCCGGCCGATGGGCTAACGCACCTGCCGCCTAGCATAGAAATTTAATGCTAATGGACGAGCCCGCCTTTCAAATCACTTTGACCTCGCCTGCGGTTCCTTCAACACCTACTCATACGCCTTCATTTAAGTCATCACACCCACCCATACTTGTTATTCTCTGTAGGGTCAAGTTCTGTAAAGCCTTGAAATCATGACACTGAACTCTGATATGTAACGGTAAAAGAAGACACCGATAAATCCCAATATTAAAGTATGTTGGTCTTGCGTTATTTCAATTATTATAAGTTCGCTGTTAGAGCACACTGTCACAAGTGTTTGGGGGGAGGGTGTGAGAGCAGTGTGTGGGGGAGGGTGGAGGGGAGTGTGTGTGGGGAATGTATGGAGGGACTGTGTGGGGCAATGTGGGGGGAGAGTGTGGGGGAGTGGGTATGGGTTTATGAGGGGAGTATGGGGGAGTGTATGTGGGGAGTGTATGGTGGAGTATGGGGGGGGGCGGAATGTGTGTGGGGAGTGTGTGTGGGGAGGAGGTTGGTGTAGGGAGAGTGTGGTGGAGTGTGAAGGGGAGTGTGTGTGTAGGGGGGGGAGTGTGGAGCTGAGCAAGGAAGGGAGTATGGGGGGGGGGAGTGTGTGGGAAGTGTGTGTGGGGACTGTGTGCGAGGAGTGTGTGGGGAGGAAGTTGGTGCAGGAAGTGAGTGTGTGGTGGTGGGTGAGTGTGTGTGTGAGTGTGTGAGGGTGAGTGTGTCGGGGAGTGTGTCGAGAAGTGTGGCTCGGAGTGTGTGGGGGAATGGGACACTTGGTGGGGGTGGGGGAGTGTGAGGAGGGGGTCTGAAGGGATTGTATGGGGAAGATGTGGGGGAGTGTGTGGGGGAGTGTGGAGGGGAGTGTGGAGCGGGTGTGGAGGGGAATGGAGGAGTGGGTTGGGGAGTGGGTGGGGGAGTGCGTGGGGGAGTGGGTGGGGGGAGTGGGTGGGAGTGGGGGAGTGTGTGATGGGGAGTGTGGAGGGGAGTGTATGTGGGGTGGGCAGATGTGGGGGGGGGACTGTGGGGGGGCATGTGTGTGGAGGGTGGTTGGGGTAATCCCATCACGATTATTTCAGCGAAGCCACATACTTGAACAAATAATGACATCTGACAAATTGCATATAGCTATTAGTTATTAACTTGTTTCCATGTATATTTTCTCTAGGTGACAGTAATTGGGGGCGGGGGGGGGGGGTGAGTGGAGAACGCTCATTCCCTGTCATTGCGGGGCGGGGGGTGGGTGGCGGAGGGCGGGAGCAGAGCACTCCCCCCCCCCCCCCCACAATGCGAGGGGGCGGGGCGGGGCGGGGCACCACCACACCGAGCCCAGAGAAAGGTTGCGGGGGGTCCCCTCCTGTCAATCACCCACACAGCCACACACCTCATTGGCCCACACACGTGGTCTATGCACCTGGCCAATCACAGTGCACCTACATGGGTATGTGGATGTATAAATGTTCACCGTTATGCAAGTTTTATGCCAAGTGGTTCAGAGGAATCTATTGTGTGCTTATTCTGGAAGGTTCTGTGTGATGCAGTTAGAGCGGCCTGGAGCCCTGTTGCTTGTGGGGACAGGTAAGCAAAGGCACCTGGGCAGCAGGTGCTGCCTGTCACACTACCGGTTGGTCACTTCACCCTGATTGTTTCTTTAAATAAAAGATTGGGGGTCTTAGAGGCCAGCCAGAGGATATTACTCACTCCATTTACATATATATCTCTTGTCTTTATTATTACGACTATAGCGCAGATAATAACACGCTATCCCAGCTGTTCGCGCACACTCTCCTCTGGGAAGTCGTCGGCGTTTCACCCCTCGCTTCAAGTTTAACCCATCCAACTGCGCCTCACCTTATTGGTACAGTATAACCCCGTTAAACCAAACTTGAAGGGACCCTAGAAATTTGTTTGGATTAACCAGTCATTGTTTTAACCGAGTTATGGCTTCGACTTTGACTTGGCTTTGGCAAACATGCGGGTGCATAATGAACATAATATACAATGTATGTGGAGACTTTGATTATTGTTTTTGTTATACCTGATATACAGTATAACCCCGTTAAACCAAGCTCGGTTAAACCAAACAATCAGGTAATCCAAACTTTTTTCGGCGGCCCGGCAAAATACTACCATTTATCATATAAAAAAAAGTCTCATATGACCTTATAACATGAAAGTTTGCTTTAACCGTACCGGAAGTGGCCTTGGGCCCGATAATTTTGTTTGGATTAAGGATACTTTGGATTAACCGACTTTGGTTTAACCAAATTGTGTATATGATAAATGGTAGTATTTTGCCGGGCCACCGAAACAAGTTTGGATTAACCGATCATTTGGTTTAACCGAGCTTGGTTTAGCGGGGTTGTACTGTAACATGAACTAACAACAACGATAAACAAATGCTGCTGAAACGCTAAGCCAACAACAAAAACAACATCATTTAAATCAACTCCTCCGGGCATGTCTGGCTACCAGCCTCGACAGAATATATGCTCACCTATACTGGGGGAATTAACAAATTAATTATTTATTATTGATGCCATAGTTTGTTCATCATACATCTACACATTAATTATATGTCCATTACTTCATTTGTCAACCAGTGGTCCATAATTGGTTCATCAAAGGCTGTGGTATGTGCTGTCCAGTCTGTGGGAAAGTGCATATAAAAACCCCTTGCTGCTTATCGGAAAGAGTAGCCTATGTGGCGGCAGCGGGTTTCCAACAAAGAAATATGTCAGAATGACCATATGTTTGAGGTCCAATAGCCGATGATATGAAAATCAATGTGCTCTAGGGGCGTCATTAAATAAAGCAAGCTTTACTTTTATACACCGACACAACCACATCCCCGCTTCTGATCAGGGGAATGTATATATAAACACACATCGAAAGGAGGGCAGTCTACTGAAATGAAAGCCAGTGTTTTTCTTTGGGGTTTTTTCTAGACGATTTATACTGCCTATTATGGATAAGTCTGAATAGACTTGTTTTCACCATTAGACAGTTTGTCGATAGAAAGCCCAGGCCTCCACTTTTACAGACCCAAGGGATTTTTAAGCTCCCACACCACATAGACATGGTAATTGGTATGAGAGCAACTGGCCTTTGATGACGCTGTAAGTTATACACAGCGGTGGACATCCAATTGGCAGAGGTGGGGGCATGGGGAATCGAACCACCAACCTTCAGATTAGGAGTCCGACCTAGAAAAAAGTCAGACACTCTAACCAATCCGCCACAGAGAACACCAGTGTGTTACTTGTGAGATGGGTTGGACATAATTACTCGGTCACTGACTGGTAGATCAGTATTTATTAACAGAGCGCACTGGCACTACTGTCACAGAAATAATCATGTCTGTGTGACTCGTCGGCAAGGCTATTTATACTCGGGACAACTCCATCTCAATTCCAAAGAGAGAAGAAGAAAATCGATAACTGATTGGAGTAATTATAGTAGTATGTTTACATGTATCGCAGCGTATCGGTATAATGCTGATGCTTCTTAAAACGCTGTGAAATAAATGTTTCTACTCCCCCCACCCCCGCCCCCCAATACGCTCTGTATAGGAGCCCCAACGCCCCAACACTCCCACGTGAGAAAGAAACCCACGCATGCGCACACGTACACGCGCATGCGCACACGTACACGCGCATGCGCACACGTACACGCATGCGCACACGTACACGTGCATGCGCACACTCACACTTATACGCGCATGTGCACACTTACACTTACACACACTGACAATGACGATGATTTGACAATGATTTTGCAATCTTAGACTTCCGATCCATTCAATAGGCCACACAATACAAAACACTTGTGATGGGATCCAACAATGGCCGGGTTTCTCACATTTTGTATTGGTGATTGGATCCACTGATTTGCATATTTACACTATATTATATATATGTGTGTATTGGAGATATGTTATATCTTTTTGGAGTACAAACGAATGCGTACACTTACACGTACACCCGTATGCGCACACGTACAATTGCATGCACAAACACAGGTGCAATGACAGGTTCATATGCACAAACACATAGAGACATTTATGAGCAAATGTAATAAGCTGTGTCTTTAAAAGGACGCCCTGAGAACTAGCACCTGCTTGTGGCATGTTAATTGTGCAATAGGTAGGAGCTGGCACCATATTTGCACAGCTGAGATGTGTTTGGAGATCGGGGAATCCGAACCCATGAGTTCGTGGGTTCGAATCCTGGTCGAGTCAAACCAATGAATTAAAAATTGATCCTCGTCACTTCCTAGGCTGGCGCTCGGCATTACTAGGATAGGGCTAGGACTGGTTCGCTCAGTGTTAGGATAATGTGACTGAGTGGGATATCAGGTCATGGAGCTGGCGGCCTGATTTCCAAGTGGGGCAGCACTATAAAGTCGTGATGAGTGTGCACTGTCACAAGTCGGTACCCGTCGTGATATGACCTTAGATGTTTCTGGGACGTAAAACAGCAACAAACAAACAGCACAACTGAGAAGGATGACCGACCGCGTAGACCTCTCGCTTTCCATTTGGACGCTGGCAGGATCAATCCCCGAATGAGTCGAATCAAAGTTTGATTAAATTGATACTTGTCGCTACTTAGCCTGGTGCTTGGTATTTATCTGATATAACAAGGACTGGCTAGCTAGGTATCAGGATAATGTGGCTCGGAAGGGAGGGTCGTATTGATGGTGCCAGTAGAGCGGTATCTCGGTGGGATAGCACTATGAAGTCGTCATGAGAAGGCGCCGTCACAAATCGGTACCCGTTCTTGTGATCTCCGATGTTGCTAGGAGGTAAAACTTGAAAGAAACACTTAAAAGATTTTGTAGCCAACTAAGAAGTTAGAGTTGCATAGTCCGAGGGTTTTGTGTTTCTGCTCTTTTATTAGATAAATACATTAGGTTGGTCATTATGATCTAATTTCCTTTACTTTGAATTAACTTTGATTTTAAATTACTAACTTTGGAGATATTTGGAGTGAAAATATGGGAAACCTGATTTTTGCAACCATGTGACAATTCTTGCACAATAGGTTCCAGCAGTAACATATTCTATTATATTCACATCATACTAATGTAGTAGGCTGCACTGACCTCTCAGGCAAGTAACCACATAGATAGGTATGCATGGGTAGTGTGTTGATCTCAGGGAGCCTAGGTGGTGTAATGGTTAGCACACTGGCCTGGAATGCAAAGAGATGTGGGTTCGAGTCCCGCTCTAGGCACAATAATTCCCATTTTCAGCACCCCCATGACACTGGTGCCTCTGATCATGCTCCTGTACAAGCTTTGTGCTGTATGGGTGTTGAACCTACCCTGTGTATGTATGTGTTAGTGCATTGCCTGTATGTATGTAATTGTAAGCATTAAACGACTTATAATTCCAGGGGGATGAGTGTAGTGGTCTGCACTGACCTCTCAGGCAAGTAACCACATAGACAGGTAGGCGTGGGTAGTGTGTTGATCTCAGGGAGCCTGGGTGGTGTAATGGTTAGCACACTGGCCCGGAATGCAAAGAGATGTGGGTTCGAGTCCCACTCTAGGCACAATATTTCCCATTTTCATCACCCGCACGACACTAACAACACACTAACACCGACCGTTCTGATCCACTTAACTCTCCTCTCTCACCATCACACATCACCCTTCAGTAAATAATAACTTATCTGTATAGACAAATCGGTGCAGCTATTTGCAAGATATCAACTTGTGATTAAATCCACGAATTTGCATATTTACTATATTTAGTTAAACCAAAAATTATAATTAAAATAAAGATATTGGCCCAGTAACCCTTCTAATATTCACCGACAAATGCTTAATAAGTGGTTGGATATACTGTATAGGATGACATCTATAGATTAGTTCTTTGGTTTGGAAAAGTTGATGCTTTCATCGGACTATGCAGCTTTAATGCGAGAAGAACGAGAATGTGACAACCCCCCCACCCCCACCTCCCCCCGCCCCCCTCCCGTCCAACACTACAGGCTCGATCCGGGTGGTCATAACGTCTTATTACCGACAACCTGTGTTGCCATGGTTCCACGTTCAATTCTACCTGGTAGTTCATATTTCCGGACCAGTTAAAAAAAAAGTGTTTTCTCCAATGCACATGCAAATGCTGGAATACCATAGACTTTAGCACAGGTTCTGCTGAATTGACTTAGCCTTTCTTTATAAGCAGCAATACATGTTTAACCCCTTCCCCGATATTTATGTTGGTTATCTAAGACTGAACCTGCATAAGAATTTGAGTGTGCAAATTTGATACCTTCATCAGATTATGCAGTTTTTAGATCTAATCAAGGATTGAGGGTGTCTGTGTTCAACCGTTTTTAGATATGGCCTTAGATGTTGTCAGGACGTAAAACTACAACAACCAACCAACCAACGTCTGGGATATCGAGTCATAGTGCCGGCGGCCTAATCGCCAAGTGGTGCAGCCCTATAAAGTCGCCATGAGTGCGCGCACTGTCACAAGTCGGTATCCCTACCCGTCTGGATATGACCACAGATGTTTTGTTGTTTTTTTTGTGGGTACATTAGTTGTTTAAGCAGGGGAAATTTCAGTCACAGGCGATTGGTCTTCCTCATTCCACTGCTCCTTGCCCTATCCTAATAATGCCAAGCGCCTGGCTAGGAAGCGACAAGTATCAATTTTTAAGTCATTGGTTTGACTCGACCAGGATTCGAACCCACGACACCATGATCTACCACACGGGAGACGGACGCTCTAACTCATTTGGCCATCCCGGCTGTTGCTAGGACGTTGGGTGGTTGTTGTAGTTTTACGTCCTGGCAACAGCTATGGTCATATCAAGACGTAAAACCTCCAACAGACAAACACAACAAACTTATACATTAGATGAAAACGCACTGCATGTATTTAATGGTGCCAGGGTGATTCACCTCCCATCTTAGCAATACTTGTATGGCCTGACTAGAGCTGAGTTTACACTAGATAAAGGATTCACCCAGTACTCACAGTACACGGGTGACGACCAGCCCTATATAAAAACAGTCGAAAAAGTGGGTTAAGGAAATGAGACCCTAATTTCACAATCTAAGAAGCAACATTTATTCTTTGAATATGTCTTCATATTTCCCCGCTACATTTGAGTTGAAAAATATAATAAAACATCTAGTTTAATAAGATTTAAAAGTGAAATTGACGGCGTTCTATGGCCGCCATCTTTCCCATTTCACCAACTCTGTGCCAATATAAGGATCCATTTGATATTGGAACCAGGCATTCTACTTCCTGTTCCAAACTAAAGCTATTTTCGCCCATATTTACACTACGTTGTGATTCACCCGTGTACTTCAAGTACCAGTTGAATCTTTTATCTATGGTTACACCAACTTCTGATATCTCTAATAGGCCTAATGTATTCAGGGGGAGTAGCCATGTTCTAAAATTATTGGAAGCAAACGCATAAAAAGAGGCGCCACGATGCATTCCAAATAATTTAAAATTCATTTTGATTATGTATTTAACATCAACACACAAGGAGCTTACGGTTTCAAAGGAAGGAGGCTACATAAGCATGGCGTTATTTTGTATTTAAAATAAAACCCCAAGGAAGATAGACCTACAACTTTTATGGCATAAGGGAACTAAAGAGTTAGAAAATTGTTTAAAAGGCACCATAATGTGACTGAGTGGGATATCGGAAAATGGGGCCGATGACCTGCTCCCCCAGAGGGGCAGCAGTATCAGTGGGTTTCTCTGTGGTGGAGTGGCTAGAGGGTCTGAAGGTTTGGGGTTCGATTCCCCATGCCATCACTTCTGCCAATTTGGATATCCACCATTGTGTATAACTTACAGCATCATCAAAGGTCAGTTGCTCTCATTCCATGTCTGTGTGGTGTGGGTGGTTAAAAATCCCTTGAGTCGGTAAAAGTGTAGGCTCGGGCTTTCTCTCAACCAACAGTCTAATGGTGAAAACAAGACTATTCAGGCTTATCCATGATAGGCAGCATAAATCTACCAAGAAATTATTGTTGGCATGAGTGCACTATCACACATCCATACCAGACCTGATAAGACATTATATGTTGCTGGGATGTAAATCCCCAATATACAAATCAACTTTGAGCATAAATTATTCTGAAATAATCACCAAGGGACAACAAATAGCCGGAAGCCATGGGTTTAAAATGAAGCTTCCATCCCATAATTAAGTGTCACTTGGAGTCTTTTGGCTTCCCTGTCTGGCCCGTCATGCTGAACCACACAACCGAATCATGCATAGACGCACACGGCAACTGGTCCAACTGCCGTGCTGGCCACTATAGACTACATCACGGTTCCAGTGGCGCGGTGCATTGTGGGATGGGTCAGAGCAAAACAACCCCCCCAAAAGCACATGGCACATGCTAATACACTGGGTGCAGCTATGAAATGGGCTAGTCTCAGCTCATCTCAGCTCTTGTTTGAAACATAGAATACCAACTAAAAAAATATATATAATAAATTAAGATATTAATCTGTTATCCAGCATTGCATTTACATCAATATAATAAGCACATCTTATGCCATGTGCATTTAGATTAAAACAGATCTAGGCACTCAGACTAGTGTTAGAGCCACAGCCGGAGTACTCAATGCATTGTCAATGGCAGTGAGTAATCTCCATACAGAAAAAGTACAATATTGATAAAACCACACCACCTAGACACAGACCGCTTAGAACACATATAGAAAACAGGTTTAACAAAAAGATGATATTAAATTGATACGGTTAGGGTTTGGGATTTCTATTAATTTTGAATAAAACTGACATTTTTCAATGCGGATATAGGCAAACTCAATGGCCGTACGCCTTTGCTTTGCTCCCAAGGCCGTTTTCAGCGCATGCGCATCAGAACTAGGCTGAGTGCGCGTCGGGTATCGGAAATGGCCATAAGACACTGCTGTGTGCAGATGTGTATGAACTACTACAGAAATTAAAGGAGTAAAATTTGAAGATATTCACTTTTGAAACTATCATATTCATTTTTGCATACCTTTTTTCTATCTATTGGTCAATTTTCATGAAGATTGAGTGATGATCAGATGCATTTCAGTAGGTGATGTCAACAAAGTCGCTGACCCCGGTTGCCAATCTTTTCTTAAATTCAAAATTGCATAACTTTCTTAATATATATATATTTTAACATATTTTAACCCTTTTAAAGCTTTTATTAATTTGTAATTACTAAGACTAGTTGTTTAACTGTGTTACAGAGATAACTACGCTGACAGTGCTGCATGGTTTGTTTGTTTGCTTGTTGTTGTTTTATGTCCTAGCAACATCTAAGGTCATACATGATACCACCATAACTATGCAGACTTGAAGTTGACAGTCCATTGTAGTTAAAGAATGGGAAAATCACCGTGCAAGGGTCACCCAATCTTTGTGAAAATTGGCCAATCGATAGAAAACAGGTATGCAAGGATGAATATTGTAGTTTAAAAAATGAATACCCTCAAATTTGAGTGATTTCGAGAGGTATTGGTTGACGAAAAAGTATTCTCATCACTTTTCATACAGCAGCACCTCGCAGATGGGTACGTGTCCTCGTCTCGTTTCAAGCTAGCCGTGGCGTGAATAGTGTGATATATGCGTAATAGACGTATAGGCATTTGGCTAATATATGATAATGAGATGCAAAGGTTTAGACAAAGGATTATGCAAATGAGATGACATCATGGAAAGTTTAGCCGGCGGGTTCAGCGAGCCCTGGGGCGTGAATAAACCATTCAGTATCCAGAAGTCAAAGTGTTCAGACATTGTACTTTCACAACTAGCATCAATAGCATACAAATTACCTGTCTGTGATTCCGCAGCACGTTCAGCATGCTGACCGACATGCGCTGGCGGCGCTGGCTACACCGAGGAGGGTGCGGTCGTGTGTGGTCAGCAATCACCTTTTGGACGTCTATTGATGCCGCAATATGCTCGAGCCTTTGCCCTCTGCTGCTGTGCCGGTGTGACGTTATAAAACAGCCCCCCCTCTGATTCCTGCCCCCTGGAAAATAAGTACCGGTGTAGGAGGTTCAGAACACTACCCGTTCAAAACACTTCGGCAGTGTGTTGAACCTAAGTTCAAAACACTTCGGTAGTATTTTGAAATTAAGTTCAAAACACTACTGTTATTAGTGTTAAGTTCAAAACACTACCCCTACGTAAGTTCAAAACACTATCATGACACAGCAGTGGGGGGGGGGCTGTAGTGCAACAAAATACCACCGCGCGAAAGACCCATATTACATAGACACACCTACACAAGCCACACATGCAGCACAAGCCACCCTCCTGAAAGTGCCGCATGTTAAAACTAGTCAAATGAAAAAGTCACCGGTTGTTTTGGCAGGAGCACTCTGGAACCAACTACCAGCACGTGTCAGGAACAGTGATTGTTACAAAACTTTCAAGATAAACCTCCATGCACATTTAAATCAACCAGCCTAGGCCAAAGCAGATCAATGATACACTGGGTCGGTGTTGCCATTCCTTTCCCTGCCCCCCCGCTCCCCCCCCCCCCCCAAACAAACAAACACTGTAAAACCCAACCAGTAGCAGCCAACTAGACCAAAAAACCCATCTACAATGGAATGAGCCTGGAAATGATTGTAGTTGGATCCTACTGAGGTACATGATTAATCAATATTAACGTACTTACTAACTCAATAGGCCCCACCTGAGATTACCATGAACGTAAGTTCAATCACAAAGGCCCACCCTACATCCCCCATCACCCTTTCAAAGAGTATGTTACTACTAGAAAGATAATCAGCTATGCCCCACCCCCTACTAACGCCTACCATACTAGTCTAACTTAGTTACCTCCCCGCATATGTTTCTTTTTTCCTTATCTTGTTCTTTAACTATCATTCATGTACCAATCTTTTGCTTATTTTCCTGTAATTGTCTATTTGTATATTGTTGTAGATTTGTTTACTCTGTAGAGGCAATTGTGATTAGGGCTGGAAGACCAGTGCATTAGCACTGACAACATGTTATTCAGAGGAATAAAAACGCTTGAACAAAAAAAAAAAATGTAAGCTACTGGATACTGCCCCACTTTACTGCATTCTTCCCCACCTTACTACATAGTGCCAACTGCCTCACCCTACTACATTCTGCCCCATCCTTCTTCATACAGCCCCACACTGATAGTGCTACGGCTTTTAACAATGCATTAGTAGTATACGCTGACAGTGCTGTGGCATCTGCGCCACATATTAGTATACGCTGATAGTGCTGCGGCGTTTAACAACATATTAGTGTACACTGATAGTACTGTGCCTTTTAGCAACATATTAGTATATGCTGATAGTGCTGCAATGTTCATATAGCAACTTATTGGCATACACCGATAGTGCTGCAGCGTTTAACAACGTATTAGTATACACTGATAGTGATGTTGCTTTTAACAACGTATTAGTATACACTGATAGTGCTGCTGCTTTTAACAACATATTAGTATATACTGATAGTGCTGCGACATTTACCAATGTGTTAGTAGTATACACTGATAGCGCTGCGGTGTTTGCACCACCTATAGGTATACGCTGATAATGCTGCAGCGTTTAACAACATGTTAGTATATGCTGATAGCGCTGCAGCATTTAACAATGTATTAGTATACGCTGATAGTGCTGCGGCATCTAACAACATATTAGTATATGCTGATAGTGCTGCCTCGTTTAACAACGTTTTAGTAAACATTGAGTGATGCAGCGATTAACAATGTATTTGTATACACTGATAGTGCTGCAGCTTTTAGCAATGTATTAGTATACACTGATAGTGCTGCGGCGTTTGACAACGTTTTAGTATACATTGATAGTGCTGCAGCATTTTAACAATGTGTAGGGCCTATACGCTGACTATGCTGCAGAATTGCAGAGTGTGGGCTGATAGTGTTGTGGCATTTAACAACATTATTATACACTGATAGTGCTGTGGCATTTAACAACATATTAGTATATGTTGATAGTGCTGCAGCATTTGAACAACGTATTAGTAGGACATACGCTGATCGTGCTGTGGAATTGCAGAGCATCGGCCTCGCATGCAGAAGGTAGGGAATTTGGTTCCCAGTAGAATCAAACCAATGACACTGTTACAAGTCAGTACCCATCCTGATATGACCTTAGATGTTGCTAGGACGCAAAACAACAACCAACAACAACGCGTACTGCCCCTGCTTACTACATACTACCCCACGCTACTGCATACTGCCTTATCCTACTACAAATGAAAATGAATATGCATTTTTTTTAGAGTAGTGTTTTGAACTTAAGCGTAGTGTTTTGAGCATGGCCACAGTAGTGTTTTGAACCTACCTTCAACTCGGTTGAAAACACTACAGTAGTCTTTTGAACCTAGGTTGAAAACACTGTGTTTTTGTGGGGTAGTGTTTTGACCGGAATGAACGTACAGGGGTGTAGGACCAATACTCTAAAGGAATACAGGTTTGCTTCTTTCTTGTTGTTTTACATCCTAGAAACATCTACGGGCATATCAGGACGGGTACCGACCTTTGACAGTGCGCACTCATGGCGACGTTATAGTGCTGCCCCACTGGGACACCAGGCCACCAGCACCATGATCTGATATCCCACTCAGTCACATTATCCTGACACTGAACCAACCAGTCCTTGTCCTATCCTAATAATACCGAGCACCTGGCTAGGAAGTGACAAGTATCAATTTTTGAGTCATTGGTTTGACTCGACCAGGGTTCGATCCCATGAACCCATGGGTTTGGATACCCCAATCTCCCAAAACGGGAGACGGATGCTCAACTCATTTGGCCATCCCGTCTAGTCGCTTAAGTGATGAAAATGGGAAATATTGTGCCCACACCTCTTGCAATCCAGGCTGGTGTGCTAACCATTACACCACATAGGCTCCCACAGGACATCACCCTATCCACGTCCACCTGTCTATGTGACTCCTTGTCTGAAAGGTCAGTACAGACTACTAAGCCTACATCAGTATTACACTGCCTCCTCCAGAACCCACCCACAAAAAAAACATAGCCCCCACCTCATCTTTACTAAATTGTAATGTTCTCCAGAACATGGAATTTTGTTTTCTGTTTATTATAATGAAACATGTGCTTCGCGAGTGTTAGGGTCCTAAAGGGAACAATGGTTCATCTCTTATGTGTAGACAGGACATAAAATAGTCACCACAAATTACAGGCAAAAAAAGACTCTTGACAGTGTGCCAGATTAATTTGTCTTGCATTACATGTCATCAATTTAAAAGGATAAGCATATATTGGGAATAAAATATTATTAGGCTACTGGTCTTAGATTGTCAGTCACTGGCAGTTTTATTCTAATATAATATCACCGGGGTGAAAGTATTCTAGGGGCAATATTATCCCGCTACACCGGTGTCGGGGTTGGGGGGTCAATAGAATGTTCCATAACGCCTCTCTACGTCGAGAATCAGATGAGATGGCCGCATTGATAACAATGCTGGCTTCCTGTTGTGGAAGGTCACACATAGGTTCGATCCCTGGCCGAGTTAAACCAAAGCCTTGCACTACTGTGTGGTTGTCACTACATTGCCTAACGCTCGGCATTGCTAGGATAGGGCAATATACTGGTTGGTTGGCTCAGTGCCAGGATAATGTGGCTGAGTGGGATGTGGGGTGTCTGGTTGTTGGTGGCATGGTATAACAGAGGGGCAACACTATATAGCCACCATGAGGGATAGTGATTACTCTCATAAGTCCACACGTTTCTTGGTGAAGATAAAACCTCCGTTGCTGCTAGGACAACAATTGCTAGGGATGATTTGTTCAGTGCCAGAATAAATTAGGCCATATAGGGTTTGGGAGCACTATATAGACTGATGTGGCATTTTATGTTGCTAGTGCATACAACCCCAATAACCCACTCAGCTTAGTTTGGTAAGAACCCTGCAGTGACACTACCACAAGGCACGGCCGTGCTTACTGTATACAACCTTGTTGGTAGATCGTGGGATAGACTACATCACGGTTCCAGCGGCGCGGTGCATTGTGGGATGCATCAGAGCAAAACAAACCCACGAGAAGCACATGGCACATACTAAAACACTGGGTGAAGCTTTGAAATGTACTAGTTTCAGCTCATCTCAGCTCTGTTTGAAACATAGAATACCAACTAAAATATATATATATAATAAATTAAGATATTACTCTTTTATCCAGCATTGCATTTACATCAATATAATCAGGACATCTTATGCCATTTGCAGTTAGATTTAGACAAATCTAAGCACTCAGACTAGTGTTAGAGCCATAGCCAGAGTCAGTTTTACTTATTTTATTCATGTTTCTATTTATATCCTGTGGTTTATGACATATGTAGAAATAAAAAATGAGTAG
This sequence comes from Branchipolynoe longqiensis, assembly GCA_030323885.1. Taxonomy (NCBI): domain Eukaryota; kingdom Metazoa; phylum Annelida; class Polychaeta; order Phyllodocida; family Polynoidae; genus Branchipolynoe; species Branchipolynoe longqiensis. The sequence continues at coordinate 34,917,543 of CM059192.1, read as the reverse complement.
GGTTAATCAGATATTGGTTATATATTTCTTTGAAAGAAGTTTTTGTTGACACATTTGACATTTTAATATTTAGAACAAGAATTACTTCTGGCTAATCAATGGTGATGTAAATATCAGCCTGTAAAGTGACTGAAATTGTATGTTTCTTAGCTCAAAATGCTTAATTATGGAGAGTTGTGTCTTAAACATATTCATTATATTATTATATTGCATCCGTCCGTCCATGTTTGTGCCAAATTGTTATGTATTTCTATTTATTTTGAATAAAATGGCAGTTTTGCCCTACACGTATCGGCAAACTGATGAAGCACATGTTTCAATAGGAACCGTGATGTAGTCTATTTGAACCCACGGGTTCGAACTCTGGTCAAGTCAAACCAAAGACTTAAACATTGATACTTGTCGCCTCCTAGCTAGGCGATCGGCATTATTAGGATAGGACAAGGACTGGTTGGTTCAGTGTCAGGATAATGTGACTGAGTGGGATATCAGGTCATGGTGCTGATGGCCTGGTCTCCAAGGGGGGCAGCACTATAACGTCGCCATGAATGCGCACTCTCACTAGTCGATTCCCGTCCTGACATTCCTTAGGTGTTGCCAGAATGTAAAACTCCAATAACTAACCAACTGTATACAGCTGCTGTGTAAATCCACATATCCTCAAATATATCATATCAAAATAACAACATGAATGGGACGAGCACCCACGCAATGAATTGCATAACATCACCCCATGCATTGAATAACATCCACTGTGTCATACTAGGTGTAGACAGTACCAAGGATGACTCATTCGATTCCACATTGGTCAGTCTTGGCTGCCTCATGCATAATTTTCTCTAGGGAGAACCAGTTCCTAAGCGTATTAGGTGTCAGTGTCCACGAACATTCAGACACATTCTGCTGGACTGTCTAGATTTCATGGCCTTGCATCAACACTGTTTTTGTTAAATGTAAATAATATACAAGAACTCTTTACCAATGTAAATCATGAACACATTTGAGAGTTCCCACCCAAGAACAATTGGACTGCATCACCTCTTGTAATGTTTTGTGAGTTAAGGTTTGCTGTCAAATGTAACCAATTCAATTGACACATATTTAACCACTTAACAATTGCACCAAAGGTAATATTTGCTCACATTTGACACTATTCTCACCACTTCAGAATTTGATGTAAATTTCATATTTAGTCATGTGAATATGATTAACAAGACTGATGAACTAGATACCATCCCTTTGTGGAATATTGGGAAGATCAATGTTGTTTGCAAGTTATTTCTTCTCAATAATATACCAGAATGAAGGAAGGTAACTTCCCTTCCCCAAATGCAACTAGAATAACTGTAGTCACACCCGACTTCATATCAAATTGTTTTCTGACAATTAAAACAATGACAAATAACTTACAACACTGGTAATTTTGTTACCACCTAGACAGAAACTCAACACTACTAGGATCTGGCAACAACGGGCTGGCTCAGTGTCACTATGATGTGACTGAGTGGGATATCGAGCAGAGTTTTAAACCATTGCCTTGTGGTACAGGTTCTTGACAGAAGTGAAAGCTAAGGGAGCAAACCCTGAACAGAAAGTCATGTCACTGTGGCAGCATCAAGGGCGGTTGATGTATGGAACTCCCAACATCTGCCGACCAGCCACTGCAGGGACAAATAGTTTTGGGCCTCTCTGGACATGTTCTTGCTGGTGTGAAACCGCTATTTGCTCCCCGAGAGAGTGCCGCTGGTAACTTGCAAAAGCCAGCAGCACTTCAACACTTTTGCAGGCAGCTTTCATGAAAAATAAGACCGACTCATGGACATCACTCTCACAGCAGAGAGCTGAATGGAGAGTGGCAGTCAAGTAATGAAAGCAGTCTTTGTCGCATCACGACGGACAGCATGATGATGATGATGATGATGATGGGATATTGGGATATGATAAATGCCGTATCGTGCTTACTGGGAAAGCAGCAATGCCATTTTCTTATCTTAAACAAAAAAAATCATTTAACTCAGGGATCGAATCCACTATCTTTCTTAGCTCGCAGGAGTAGTGTAGGACCGGTACCGATTTGTGACAATGCACACTCATGGCAACTTTATAGTGCTGCACAGTAGGATACCAGGCTGGCAGCACTATGAACCAATATCCCACTCAGTAACATTATCTTGATACTGAGACATTGAGCTAACTAATCCTTGCCAATTCCTAGTAATGCCATGTACCAGGCTAGCTGGTGGCAACTATCAATTTGGTTTGACTCGGTCAGGATTCGAACCCACCCACTTTCTACATAGGGAAGCCTCCGCTCTTACCAGACAAATTGGTATGCGTATTGAAGAAGCATTACAGACATATAGACGAGGGGAAGGCTCCACTTGTTGTCTCATTGCTGTACTAATGAATACGGGTGAATTCCAACCGAGACCGTTACCCAGATGCGCTCAACCAGGATGGAGCAGTGTAGGGCAGGATGGGTAATACTGTGTTATGTAATGCTCGCCTAGCAACAGAGGGCGTGGAACTAACACATCAGCTAGCTCTGAGACTGTGGCTGATGGAGGAGAGCTTCTGTTATTGTTTATTAAGGAGGTTTTACGTCCCAGTTCATATCATTCATTGTCTGTTGTTGTTTTACATCCTACCAACATCTAAGGTCATATCAGGACTGGTACCGACTTGTGTGTGACAGTTCTCACTCAGGGGGATTTTATAGTGCTGCCCCACTGGGAGACCAGGGTGCCAGCACTATGACCCAATATCCCACTCAGTTACATTATCCTAACACTGAGCCAACCAGTCCTTGCTCTATGCTAATAATGCCAAGCACCTGGCTAGGAAGTGACAAGTACCAATTGTGTAAGTCATTGGTTGAACTCTACCGGGAATTGAACTCCCGACCTTCTGCACGGGAAGCCTGCGCTCTGCCGATTCGGCCACTGCGTCCGGGGATTCCAGGTAGATGAGTGTAGTGAATTGCGCTCACCTCCCCAGCTGAAATACCAGGATAACATAGTAGGCATCAGGTACTAGAATTTGAATAATACAGTATAACCCCATTAAACCAAACATGAAGGGACCCTAGAAATCTGTTCGGATTAATAGGTCATTGGTTTAACCAAGCTTTGACTTTGACTTGGCTTTGGCAAAAACGGGGGCACATTATGAATGTACAATATATGTGGACACTATGATTTAGTTTTTTTTATGTATATACAGTTTAACTGCATTAAACCAACCTCGGTTAAATCAAATGATCGGTTAATTCAAACTTTTTTCGACGACCTGGCAAAATACTACCATTTATCATATAAAAAAGGTCATATGAAAGTTTGGTTTAACTGTACCGGAAGTGGCCTGGGGCCGACCATTATGTTTGGATTAACCGATACTTTGGATGAACCGACTTTGGTTTAACCAACTTTTTTTAATGATAAATGGTAGTAGTTTGCCGGGCTGCCTAAAAGAGTTTAGATTAACCAATCGTTCGGTTTAACCGAGCTTGGTTTAACAGGGTTGTACTGTAGTAATAGTTACGATGCTCACCCCGAAAGTGCAGAAATTTGGATTCGACACTCGCTCTATGCGTCACGTCCGTGCGTGTTGCAACATTTCCCCGTGACAATAACATCATTACTGTTAGATAAATTAGATATAATCTAGTTCAATATACCAAGTCGATTGATTGGTGGCTGTTTAAGGCAGTTTTGGTAGGAAAGTACCAGGTAACGCCGGAACCAGTGTCTCCAAAGTAGGTAGAATAAATAGGTGGACACATTAACTATTACATTAGCTGTATTTGTTTACTTTGATACCAACTTGCAGAATATTAATAATTTGGAATGCTGTGATAAATGTAGTTTGTTTTGGGGGAGTGATTTTTCAGGAGGGTGTTTTATTGTGTAAGGGATTGTTTCTTTTATTGTTGGTCGGAAGGAAAAGGGTGTTTACGAGAAGGCCAGTAATTAGCTATTTCCGCCCCCAGTTTTGGTAGGTCTTTGAATGAGTTCGAATGCTGGCCGAGTCAAACCAATGACTTAAAAATTGATACTAATGTTGTCACTGTCTATCCTGGCATTTGGCATTTCCCCCCGCCCACCCGTCCCCCCACCCACCCGTCCCCCCGTCCCCCTGACCACCCGTCCACCCATCCCCCCATCCACCCGTCCCCCGTCCACCCGTCCCCCCCTTCCCCCCGTCCCCCGTCCCCCCGTCCCCCCGTCCACCCGTCCCCCCGGCCGCCCGTCCCCCCGGCCGCCCGTCCCCCCATCCACCCGTCCCCCCATCCACCCGTCCCCCCGTCCACCCATCCCCCCCGCCCCCCCCCCCCCCCGTCCCCCCGTTCCCCCCCGTCCACCCTTCCCCCGTCCCCCCCGTCCCCAGTCCCCCGTCCCCCGTCCCCCGTCCCCCGTCCCCCGTGCCCCGTCCACCCCCGCCCCCCTGTCCACCCGTCCCCCCGTCCCCCCGGCCGCCCGTCCCCCGCGCCGCCCGCCGCCCGCCCCCTGCCGCCCGCCGCGCGCAGGCGCATGGCGCATGGCGCGCAGCGCCGCCTACAGTGAAAGCTTAGCGCGGGAGTTGTGACGGCGAGCAGACGACATCGACACTCTGTGCGGCACACCCCGAGTTTTACACGACCGTCCGCCCTGCGTGTATGCACAGTGCCGCCGAAGTGACAGATAAGTCGCCGATAAATCACAGCTCTGGCCGTTCACTTGTGAAACCCACGCGCACAGACACATACACACACACGGCAAACCCTTGTCGTCGCTTGCTCTCGGCGTAAATCTCTGTCTCACGTGTGTGAATAAGGACATGAGAACACCTCATCAGTACTCTTCGGTTTGTTTCACCGACGTGTGAGTAAACAACAGCGAGATTGTGCACCCTATAATTATACCGCTGGTGATATATCTGCACATAAGTACCCAGATACAGATTTATAGTCCGGTTTCTCGAGAGCAATATACGTGATATATAACTACATATAACACAACAGGGTTAGGGTGTTAGTTGTTGCTGTGTGACCTAACTAGCGCTGTCAAGAGTCAGTTTAAATTGACACTACATTCACATTTAAATGACCAGGCCTTATCAACGCTGCCAGTACAACCGGTACTACTACTACAATAACAACCACGACCACGACCACGACCACGACCACGACCACGACCACGACCACGACCACGACCACAACCACAACCAGCAACAGCAGCAACAGAAACCACAGTGTCCGCAGTCTCCCAGTCGGACCAACAACATCGTGGAGAGACTGTGCTCCCTGCTGTACAGAGAGGCTCCCGGCAGCAGGCCGCAGCAGCCCGGCCCCCCTCTCTCCCCTCAAGGCTGGTCCGGCTTGCGCTCCTGGTTCCACACTCCGCTGTGCCCGCCCGGCGATACCCCGCCCCATTCCCCGCCCAGTAACAAAGCAGGGGCTGGTTTCGCGATGCCTCCGAGCAAGGCTCATGGTTACCACCACCACCACCACCACCATAACAATCACCATTACTCCGCCGCCTCCGCCTCACCCCTCGTTATTCTGCCTTCCAGCATGCGCACTATTCCGTTCACGGTGCCCAGCGCCCCGCCCGGGGGAGGGCCTGGGGGCCGCGGCCGGTCGTCGGTGTTGGCGGACCAGGACACGGGGTCTACCGGGAGCGGCTCCGAGCCGACCACGCCGTGCAACTCCATGTCGAGGGGCAGCATGGACAGCATCTTCTCACAGGGTACCGAGACGCGAGGTAGGTGCATCTTGTTGTTGTTGTGGTTCTTGTCGTCGTCGTCGGGGTTGTAATAGTTGGTTGGTTGTTGGAGTTTTACGTCCTGGCAACATCTAACTCTAAGGACCAAACGGGGGTGGCTGAATGAGTAGAGCGTCCGTCTCCTGTTTTGAGCAATTGGAAGATCTGAACCCATGAGTTTGTGGGTTCGACTCCTGGCCGAGTCAACCCAATAACTTAAAATGTTATACTTGTCGCTTCCTAGCCAGGCGCTCGGCATTATTACTATATTAGGATAGGGCAAGGACTGGTTGGCTCAGTGTCAGGATAATGTGACTGAGTGGGATATCTGGTCATGGTGCTGGTGGCCTGGTATCCCAGTGGGGCAGAACTATAAAGCCGCCATGAGTGCGCACTGTCACAAGTCAGTAGCCATCCTGATATGACCTTAGATGTTGCTAGGATGTAAAACTACAAACAAACAAACAAAAAATTTAAAATTGATACTTGTCGCTTCCTAGACTGGTGCTCGGCATTATTAGGATAGGGCAATGACTGGTTGGCTCAGTGTCAGGATAATGTGACTGAGAGGGATATCAGGTCATGGTGCTGGCAGCCTGGTTTCCCAGTGGGGCAGCACTATGAAGTCACCGTGAGTGCGCACTGTCACAAGTTAGTACCTGTCCTGATATGAAATTAGATGTTGTCAAGATGTAAGATTCCAACAAACAATGTCCATCTCAGGTATGTGATTGTTATTCGAGTCGCTGCGGGCCAGTCGCCGCTAGGTGGCGCCACCGTGTAAGGTCATGGGGGTGATAAGGGTATGGCGTAAATTGGGGCTTATGAAAAGTAGTGAGTTATATATGTGCTCTTTAACCCATTATGGGAATATAAACAAGGACCATCATCAGTCAGGGCTTAGTTCCCTCTTCAGTCACAGTGGCGCCACCTGTGAGTGTTTTCTGACACTCATTAACCAACACATGCATATACTCTATATAAATACATATATACTATATATATACACATGTCTGCATATATACGTACATACATATATGTGTGTGTATGTGCCTGAGAAAGCTGTGTATAATTCTGATTTGTATATATTTATATAATGTATTATATACCATATATATATGTTATAAAAATAGATTAGTCATTAGATGCATATGCATAAACAGCTTTTCTGCCATTGCTTAATTTAATACTATAATTGACATGCATTTAGTCCCATTGCTTAATGGACACAAAGAGACACAAGCAGAAGTTTAGCACAACGATATAATGATACAATGTTTTCCGATATCAGCATATACCTCGGCCTGTAGACCTCTTAGTATAATATGTCAATGTTTTTTGTTGATGGTGTGGATTTGACTTACATGCTGAGAAAGTACGATGTGTACCAAAGGGTTATATTTACATTTAAAACTGCATATCATTTACCAATACTCTAATAAGAATGAACCTAAACACCTGTGTCATAAATAACATTTCATATGAGCCCATTATTTAAAAGAAATTCCGTCGTGGGTTTAACTAAAGATAACATATATAGACACAAGTATGCATTAAAGTTGCATGGTCCGTTGAAATATATATTTTTCAAAACCAAAAAACTTATCTACATTTGATTCTCTATATCCAACTTAAATATTGGTGCATTATCTTGTGATTTGGGACAGCATATACAGAATAATCAGTGAATTGACTACCTTATTCCTTTGGACACTTACTTTGAGAAGACCATGAGGCAAGGAGGCCACTAACCAATGGAGGTCAATCTCGTGACCTGAATAGTTTTGCCCTCATTCCCAGTATTATATATGGCTTTAGACAGGTTCCAGGACATATGGTGGAAGTTTGATGTGACCCCCACCCAACCACCTCAGAACCCCCCCCCCCCCAAACACTCACACACCCACCCACACTCACTCTTCTAAGTTCTAGCCTCCTTACACACCCCTCCAAACACCCATGCCTTACACATACCACTCCCCCCCCCCCCCCACACACACACCATCACACACAGTGTGCTAATCACCCCATATAGATACTCCATCCCCCCACACACTCACCATCACTGGGGACAGTGTGTGTGTGGGGGGGAGGTATAGATGAGTCTTACCAGCTCGATGACCCACTAAGAGGTGATAGTGGACCAGACTAACTACACATTAATAGGTCATTCCTCATCACGTGGCCATCGCGAGATGTGAATCTGGGCAACAACAAAAGGAGTTTTGGCAAGCTTGCCGAAATTATTTAGGATTATTTTAGCTCATATTGCTCCAAAATTAGCCATTTCTCATCAAAATGATTCCGGAATAATGAATATTAGGTTATGTAGAATATAATTTATTATATATATATAAGTAGGCGGAGTTTCCCCCTTCTCTCTTTAATTAATTATTTATTATTACTTTCTTATTTATTCTTCACTGTACATTCACCCCGGGCCACTCTTTTGCCCCGGGACTGCCATTTCATTGCCGCTTGGCTCATTCCCGCTTTGATTGCACTCGCAGCACCACTTATTTTTAGCTTTAGGTAGGGCTTTATTTTGCCCGGCCAAGGGACCTTCAAGCAAAAATAAAAAGAAGGTTCCCCACCACTACTCATTGTTCGCTCTCTCTTTCCTTTACCATAGCCTAAAACTTATAATGGTCAACCTGGTATATTTATCTAAAAAAATAAGGCAAAAATTTGAAAGCCATCGGACTATGCAACTTTAAGCTATGAGTGAGTGGGTGATGTGTTGTCTGATCAGTGGCTGGTCACAAACGGAGTGAATCACTCTGTTTATTGTAGTGGAAGAAAGTGCCAGCTCTGTGCTGGTTGGGGTGTGAGTTGAACACGGCAGTAGAGAGTGGTGGAGTGTGACTGGCAAGGAGTGTCTGCCACTGGGCAGTGGTTAGGGTACGAACAGGTTGTGGCAGGGTGAGCTGTGTAACATGATTGGTTGGTGGTGTATGTCACTGGGTGGTGGTTAGGGTGCGAGCAGGTTGTGGCAGGGTGAGCTGTGTAACATGATTGGTTGGTGGTGTATGTCACTGGGTGGTTGGGGTATGAGCAGGTTGTGGCAGGGTGAGCTGTGTGACATGATTGGCTGGTGGTGTATGTCACTGGGTGGTGGTTGGGGTATGAGCAGGTTGTGACAGGGTGAGCTGTGTAACATGACTGGCTGGTGGTGTATGTCACTGGGTGGTGGTTGGGGTATGAGCAGGTTGTGGCAGGGTGAGCTGTGTGACATGATCGGCTGGTGGTGTATGTCACTGGGTGGTGGTTTGGGTGTGAGTAGGTTGTAGCAGGGTGAGCTGTGTGACGTGATTAGGTGGTGGTGTATGTCACTGGGTGGTTGTTAGGGTTTGAGCAGGTTCTGGCAGGGTGAGCTGTGTAACATGAGTTGCTGGTGGTATATGTCACTGGGTGGTGGTAGGGTATGAGCAGGTTGTGGCAGGGTGAGATGTGTAACATGATTGGTTGGTGGTGTATGTCACTGGATGGTGGTTGGGGTATGAGCAGGTTGTGGCAGGGTGAGCTGTGCAACATGACTGGCTGGTGGTGTATGTCAATGGGTGGTGGTTAGGGTATGAGCAGGTTGTGACAGGGTGAGTTCTGTGACGTGATTGGGTGGCGGTGTATGTCACTGAATGGAGGTTGGGGTATGAGCAGGTTGTGACAGGGTGAGTTGTGTGACATGATTGGTTGGTGCTGTATGTCACTGGGTGGTGGTTGGGTATGAGCAGTTCGTGATAGGGTGAGCTGTGTAACATGATTGGCTGGTGGTGTATGTCACTGGGTGGTGGTTAGGGAAGGAGCAGGTTGTGGCAGGGTGAGCTGTGTAACATGAGTTGCTGGTGGTGTATGTCACTGGGTGGTGGTTAGGGTGCGAGCAGGTTGTGGCAGGGTGAGCTGTGTGACATGATTGGCTGGTGGTGTATGTCACTGGGTGGTGGTTAGGGTGTGAGCAGGTTGTGGCAGGGTGAGCTGTGGAAGATGATTGGCTGGTGGTGTATGTCACTGGGTGGTGGTTAGGGTATGAGCAGGCTGTGGCAGGATGAGCTGTGCAACATGATTGACTGGTGGAGTATATCACTGGGTGGTGGTTAGGGTGTGAGTAGGCTGTGACAGGGTGAGCTGTGTAACATGAGTTGCTGGTGGTGTATGTCACTGGGTGGTGGTTAGGGTGTGAGTAGGTTGTGGCAGGGTGAGCTGTGTAACATGATTGGTTGGTGGTGTGTGTCACTGGGTGGTGGTTAGGGTGTGAGGAGGTTGTGACAGGGTGAGCTGTGTAACATGACTGGCTGGTTGAGTATGTCACTGGATGGTGGTTAGGGTGTCAGTAGGTTGTAGCAGGGTGAACTACACCACCTAGAAACAAACCGCTTGGAACACATATAGAAAACATGTTTAACAACCAGATTATAATAGATTTATATGGTTAGGGTTCTGCATTTCTAGTAATTGTGAATAAAATTGACATTTTGCACTGCGCATATCGGCAAATTAAATGCATTGTCAATGGCCGTGAGCAATCTTCATACAGAAAAAGTTAAATATCTCTAAAACTACACTACATAGAAACAAACCGTTTGGAAGACATATAGAACACATATTTAACAACCAGATCGTATTAAATTTATATGGGTAGGCTTCTGCATTTCTAGTAATTTTGAATAAAATTGACCTTTTTACACTACGTATAGCAGCAAACTCAATGGCAGTGTGCATTCATTCTGCAGCCAAGCTGCGCACGCGTACACAATGTTTATGAACATTGAAAGGGGTCTATAGTGTAAATTATGTGACACCATATTTATTTGGAAACACTCAATGGAACAAATACCTTACGGTATATATATATTCTCTCTATATGGCGGGGGTTAATTTGTTAAATTGCTAATTAGCCAAGTAATATTCTAAGTTTCCTGTCCTGTGCAATTTAATCACGGTGTGAGGCCGCGCGCTGGGGGGTTTGCATTCTCCACCTAAGGTCAAATTAATTTGTGGAAATTATATTACCGGTCTCCCTCCGCTTGACTAACACGACTAAGAGTAATGAATATGTCGTTTAATTAGGCCCGAGGTGGTTGTTTAGTGTGTTAAGAATTGTATAAATTGAGTTCTGCATATGTCGACATGTCTTCCGAGTAAGGCTGGCATGGTGGATGGCCTATTGGGGGATAGGGGTGTGGGGTGGTGTGGGGGGGGGGGGGAGACATTGGCGAGGGGTGATGGGCTTGGTCTTAGGATCTAGCTAACTCCTTTAGATACCAATAGAAACGAGTATATACACCGACCCCACATATGCCAAGTAGATAAGAGTAAATCTCCCTAATACACACATTGCAAATAGGGAGAAATAGCATGGCCGAAAGGCGGGGGTGGGGGGGGGGGAGTGGGAGGGGGCTGCCCCTTCCCACAGGAGGAGGGGGGGGGTTGCAGGGGGGAGGGCTCCCCTGGAAATATTAGAGAGAAAAGCTAGTGCAAAATGATGCATTCTGGTGCATTTAGATGACAAATATTCATAACAATAAAATAAATAAAAACCAGCTAAAGCGATTCTTTGGTGGGTGATTACAAATTAAAAGCTGGAAATCGGGAGGTTAGGGTTATCTTGCATATATTTTAGTGAGATCTCCCTCCATGTCTGGAAACTCTGCGATTCTGACTGAACCATTGGAAGAGCCAGAGGCACTCCCTTATTACCATGCGTCAGACATTTCCAATATCTATATACAGACACATGTAGTGGTCTGCACTGACCTCTCAGGCAAGTAACCACATAGACAGCTAGGCGTGGGGAGTGTGTTGATATCAGGGAGCCTAGGTGGTGTAATGGTTAGCACACTGGCCCGAATGCAAAGAGATGTGGGTTCGAGTCCCACTCTAGGCACAATATTTCCCATTTTCATCACACCCATAACACTGGTTGCCGTGACCATGATCCTATACAAGCTATGTGCTGTACGGTTGTTGAACCTACCCTGTGTATGTATGTGTAAGTGCATTGCCTGTATGTATGTAATTGTAAGCATTAAAAGACTTACAATTCCAGGGGGACGAGTGTAGTGGTCTGCACTGACCTCTCAGGCAAGTAACCACATAGACATGTAGGCGTGGGGAGTGTGTTGATATCAGGGAGCCTAGGTGGAGTAATGGTTAGCACACTGGCCTGGAATGCAAAGAGATGTGGGTTCGAGTCCCACTCTAGGCGCAATATTTCCCATTTTCATCACCCCCACGACACACATATATATGTAGAGAGATAAATAGTTGATTAAAATACTCTGCAAAGGCAACGGTAGGTATCACAAGGCAACAGTGAATTATGTCATTCGCTTACAGTTTTGAGTAGATAGTTATAGTAGTTAGTTGAAGTTTTACGTCCTGGCAACATCTCAGGTCATATCAGGATGTGTACCGACTTGTGACTGTGTGCACTCATGGCAACTTTATAGTGCTGCTGCACTGAGAAATCAGGCTGCCAGCACCATGATCTGATATCCCACTCAGTCACATTATCCTGACACTGAGCTAACCAGTCCTTGCCCTATCCTATTAATGCCAAGCGCTAGGCTAGAAAGTGACAAGACTAGAGGCAATTGTGTAAGTCATTGGTTTGACTCGACCGGGAACCAAACTCCCGACCTTCCACACGTAAGGCCGGCGCTCTACCGATTAGGCCACCACACCCGGTCGTAGTTAGTAGTTGTGTGGGTTGTACATTGTGATGAGCAAAAACAATAACGGTCATCCCGTCTAACCAGATGGGATGGCTGAATGAGTTAGAGCTTCCGTCTCCCGTGTTGGTAGATCGTGGGATCGTGGGTTCGAATCCTGGTCGAGTCAAACCAATAACTTAAAAATTGATACTTGTCGCTTCCTAGCCAGACGCTCGGCATTACTAGGATAGGGCAAGGAGCAGTCGAATGAGGAAGACCAGTCGTCTGCGACTGAAATTTCCCCTGCTTAAACAACTAATGTACCCCAAAAAAAACAAATGTAAATGATCATCAGCTATAATATCGCTCATCAAATATTTATCATTTCTTATATGCCTAGAATGTGCTGATGAGGCTATTTTCATATGGCAATGTGCCCTTCACCACCATCCCACCACCCCACCACCCACGCCCTCCCCACCACCCACCACCCACCCCAACCCATCCATGTCCGTGCTTAGCACATTTCCTGAGCTGCTAAGAGGGCCACCCGCCTGACCTGCACAATGTGGTCTCCTCACAGTTTAGAACAAGCCTGGAGAACTCTAGCAAATATATTTATAAACCAATTACTGCCAGTTACATTAGACTATGAATATTGTATTAAAGTTGCATAGTTTCTACCATTTCGTTAGATAAATATCATCATCATCATCATCATCATCATCATGCTATCGGTCGCGATGCGACAAAGACTGCTTTCATTACTTGACTGCCGCTCTCCATCTAGCTCTCTGCTGTGAGAGTTGCGTCCATGAGTCGGTCTTTATGTCTCTCAGCATTTCATGAAAGCTGCCTGCAAAAGTGTTGAAGTGCTGCTGGCTTTTGCAAGTTACCAGCGGCACTCTCTCGGGGAGCAAATAGAGGTTTCACACTGGCAAGAACATGTCAAGACAGGCGCAAAACTATTTGTCCCTGCAGTGGCTGATCGGGAGATGTTGGGAGTTCCATACATCAACCGCCCTTAATGCTGCCACAGTGACATGGTTTTCTGTTTAGCCTTCGGTTCTGTCAAGAACCTGTACCACAAGGCAGTGGTTTACAACTCTGCAGGGCAGGGGCGTCAAACTCCCTGAGGTATTGCTATACCTGCAATACCTGCATACCAACCTAGATCAATATACTATGTTGATTTATCATAATGTACATTACATTCGATTTTACTTCAAATGGCCAACTTTGGAGATATTTGAAGTGAACACGTGCCAAATTTATTTTTAAATTAGGAATGCGCATCAAAACTCTGACACCATAGGCTTCAGGAGTGACAGCTTGTTTCCCGGTTTTTTAAATTTAAATTTGTTTAATTTTAAATTTACGTGATATTCTCTTATATGCAGCAACAAACTCGTCATGGATACACCAGTATCTAATGTGAATATGTAGAATCAAAATTTAATATAGATAAATGTTTTGCTTTCGATAGATAATTTAATGCATTTATCGGACTATGCGAGTTGTATGTACTGTCATCGCTAGTGCATGCTACACGGAAAAGGTCCATTGTAATATACTAGAATTTAGACATATGATTCTAGCTTCTATGGGGGAGGGGAGGGGGGGGGAGGAGGAGTAACGGGGTAGGTGGGGCAGGAGGGAGGAGGAGGGAGGGGGGGAGGGGGAGGGGGGAGGAGGGAGGGCGAGAGAGGGAGGATGGAGGGGAGAAGGGAGGGGGGAGGAGCGGTGTTGGGGAGGGGAGGGGGAAGGAGGGAGGGGAGGAGGGAAAGGAAGGGGGGGGGGGAGGAATGGGGAGGACGGGAGGATGGTGGTATTAATTAAGGCTCGGTGCCAATCGGAAGCTGATATAGATGGCGCCACCCGTCGCCTGGTTACTGAATCAGGTCGCTGTACGCATACAGTTAGCACTTGTCGCTGGTACCAACGTGGACAGGCCCGTCGATAGGTGGCGTGGAAAGGCCCGCCGATAGGTGGCGTCCGGCAGCCCGCAACGCTGGTGTCCCTACCTAGTTGAGGTAATACAGGTGGCGCCACCTGCTTGACGTGGCCAGATTTGTTTGTTTGTTTGTTCGTTTATTTTGGGGGTTTGCGTCCTAGCAACATCTATGGTAAAATCGGGACGAGTACCAACGTTTGACAGTGTGCACTCATGCTCATGGCGACTTTATAGCGGTACCCTCACTGGGATACCGAGCTGCCAGCACCATGACCCAATTATGCCACTCAGTCAAAGTTTCCTGACAGTGAGTAGCAATGCCGAGAACCAGGCAATGCAGCAATAAGGATAGATTTGTATAATAAATGAGCTACTCCCAGGAATTGATTAGTGCATGTGAGTGAGGGTTATATGTGTGGCAGGAAATGGCCATATTCCTGCATGAACCTGTGAGGTGTGGGATGAACTGGCTAAGCCTCAGGAGGTGTTGTGGCGCTGTGAGCCGGTAAGAGGTTAATGTGTTGTGTCCATTTTCGGGTCCCATAATCCCTCTTTCTCCCCAGCTATCTCCCCAGGCAATGATGTAGCGGATATAAAAGCACAGATTCTACTAATATTTATATTTTTGTTTGTGGGTTTGTTTGTTTAACGACCCCCCAGCACAAAACGTAGACATCAGCTATTGCGGGTCATACAGTGGTTTAAACATATCCGATTACAAAATTACAAGTTTGTATTTTTTGTTGGTGGTTTTTGTAAAAACACATTTGATCAAACAGGTAAAATAGAGCACAGACATAAATGCCAAAAGAGCATACAACTATCGTAGAATCACAAGTGGTGTATACTAAGTATAATCAATGGCAACTAATATTATGCAGGATAGCAAAATCTTGTATTAACGTTGCACAGTTCGATGGTTTCCAGGGTCTACGTTTTTATTAATCCTCTCCTCTCCCTCTCCACTCCTCTCTCCTCCCTCCGCCTGCCCCTCCCTCTCCCCCCTCCCTCCTTCCCTTCCGCTTGTCCCTCTCCCTCTTCACGCCTCACTCCTCCCTCCGCCTGCCCCTCCTTCTCCTCTCCTCATTCTCTTTCGCTTCTCTCTCTCCCTCTCCACTCCTCTCTCCTCCCTCCGCCTGCCCCTCCCTCTTCTCCCCTCCTTCCCGTCCGCTTCACCCTCTCCATATCCTCTCCCTCTCCACTCCTCTCTCCTCTCCACTCCGCCTACCTCTCCCTCTCCTCCCCTCCTTCCCCTCCGTTTCTCCCTCTCCCTCTCCACTCCTCTCTCCTCCCTCTGCCTGCCTCTCCCTCTCCTCCCCTCCTTCCCTGCGCACCTCCCTCTCCCTCTCCACTCCTCTCTCCTCCCTCCGCCTGCCCCTCCCTCTCATCCCCTCCTTCCCTTCCGCCCCTCCCTCTCCCTTTCCCTCTCACTTTCCCCCTCCACTCCCCTCTCCTCCCTTCGCCTGCCCTTCCCTCTCATCCCCTCTTTCCCGTCCTCCCCTTCCTCCGCCCTCATTACCAGCTCTTGGCTTCACAACCAGCAACACACGGCGCAATTCATTTCAGACTCACTATACAACGTTTTTTATTTCCCGATATCAGAAATAAGTCATGGCTGCTTCTGAGTTGAGTAACACCCTGGAAAATAAAAGTAAAATATGTATTGCCACAATAAGTGGGTATTTCCCGATATGAAATTTCAAGTATAAATGCCCCTCAGATAAGCAACACACTAATCAAATAAATGGGTATCCAGAATACACGGTTATTGCCGGATATGAGATCTGAGGCCTGAAGACATCCGAGATAAGAAACACCTTGAACAAATACATTCACATCCACAATAAGTGGTTATTGACGGATATGAGGCATGAAGACCTCTGATAATCAGTAACACAGGAAACAATTAAATGTATAGTCATGATAAGGGTTGATATGCATTATGGGATTTGATGCATGGACATTGCGGATAGGAGCAACACACTGAGCAAATACATTGATAAATTTACTACAGTGAAGTTAAATGGTTTATTGCCTGATTTGTTTGTTGTTGGAGTTTTACATCTGGCAACATCTAAGGTCATATCAGGATGCGTACCACCTTATGACAGTTCACACTCATGGTGACTTTATAGTGCTGCCCTACTGGGACAACTAGGCTGCCATCACCATGACCTGATATCCCACCCAGTCACATTATCCTGACACTAAGCCAACCAGTCCTTGCCCTATCCTAATAATGTCGAGTGCCTGGCTAGGAAGTGACAAGTAAAAATGTTTAAGTCATTGGATTGACTTAACTAGGATTCCAATCCGCGCATTCGAATCCTACGATCTATCAAAATGGGAGACAAACGCCCAACTCATTTGGCTATCCCGTCTGGCTTATTGCCAGATGTAGAACGTGAGGTATGAATACTTCTCAGGTGCACACCACGGAGAGCAAATAAAGGTGTAGTCACACAAAGTGGTTGCTGCCTGATATGACCTTTAAGGCACGAAGACCTATAAAATGAGCAACTGACGGAACAATTGAAATCATAGTCGCAATAAGTGGTTATTGCCCGGTGTGGGATTTGAGGCCCGATGACCTCTTGGATGACCGGGCGTGGTGGCCCAATTGGTAGAGCGCAGACCTTTCATGCGGGATATCGGCAGTTCGATTCATGTTTTGGCTCAACGACTGGTAGAGAATGAATTCAGCAACACCTTTTAACCATTTAATGTAATAAGCCTGCCTGTGCAGGGCAGGAATAAGGACTGTCCGTTTGCCCGGGCCACCTAGTTTACTGGGTTGGGCAGGTGAAGTTCTCAGTGACCTGCCCTAACGGGTGAATTGTTGATCTGCCATAGTAGATGTCAGTTTCAATTGGCTCATTTTGGCTTCGGCAAGTAGTTTTACCACTCGGGCAAATAGGAAATACAGTCACTTGCCTGATTGGGCATGTGGGAAAAAAAGTTACAGTCCTACCCTGCTGGGCATTGAAAGTCGGCCTGGCTGTCCTGACTCCTATCCCAACCATGCGCAATCGGGTCCAGGAGGAGGTGAGTGTGTGAGCGAGCTGTAGTTGGTTGCGAACCCGGTAAGGTAGCGTGGGCGGGTTCAACAGTGTGCGAGTAGTCCGTCAGAGGGCAGGGCGGGTCGGCGCAGTATTTTGTACACCATCAATTAATTACCCATGTTGCGGATAGCATGGACATGCAACATGCCCGCTAATATCTTTACCGCTAGCGGTGGACCTGACGCGGCCCAATCGGTAGAGCGCAGACTTCCCTTGCGGAAGGTCGGGAGTTCGATTCCCGGCCGAGTCAAACCGATGACTTACAAAATTGATACTTGGCGCTTCCTAGCTTGGTGCCTGGTATTACTAGGATAGGTCAAGGACTGGTTAGCTCATTATCAGGGTAGTGACTGAGTGAGAAACCAGGTCATTGTACCAGCAGCCTGGTCTCCCAGTGGGGACGCACTATAAAGTCGCCATGTGTGTGCACTGTCACAAGTCGGGATCCATCCTGATATGACCCTAGATGTTGCTAGGACCTAAAACAAACAATCAATTACATTCACTAAACATTAAAACAAATTCTTTCAGGTAATATTATTAATTAATTACATATGTATATAATTTCATTTTCAGTAACTGCTACATGATACAATCCAAGTCTATAAATTGAAAGTGATCAATAAACAGTATAACCCCGTTAAACCAAACTTGAAGGGACCCTAGAAATTTGTTTGGATTAACCGATCATTGGTTTAATCGAGCTTTGACTTTGACTTGGCTTTGGCAAAAACGGGGGTGCATTATGAATGTACAAAGTATTTGGACACTATTATTATTGTTTTTTTATGTATATATAGTTTAACCCCATTAAACCAACCTCGGTTAAATGAAAGGATCGGTTAATCCAAACTTTTTTCGGCGACCTGTCAAAATACTACCATTTATCATATAAAAAAAGTCTCAGATGACCTTAAAACCACATCAAAGTTTGGTTTAACTGTACCGGAAGTGGCCTGGGGCCGACACTTTTGTTTGGATTAACCGATACTTTGGATTAACCGACTTTGGCTTAACCAACTTTTTTATATGATAAATGGTAGTATTTTGCCGGGCCGCCGAAAAAAAGTTTGGATTAGCCGATCATTTGGTTTAACCGAGCTTTGTTTAACGGGGTTGTACTGTATTGTGAAAGTATCAAGGCCTTTTTTATATTGCCTTGTCACGTGATTAAGGTGTCTCCAGGATGTAGCCGGGCACATCCTGGAGACACCTTCCTAAATGGACCATTTCAAGTTGGTCCAATAGTCGGTGGATTTAGAGAGGTTTTACTGTATATAATTTCATTTTGAGTATCTGCTACATGACACAACCCAAGTCTATTAATCAAAAGTGCTCCATATATTGTGGAAGTGTTAACTCCCAGGGCCCTTTGTTATTGCATCGTCAGCTAATTAAGGTGTCTCCACGATGTGCCGGTGAGTGGTGAGCGCCACGGCTGATCACAATCGAGCAGGATGGAACTGTATGAGCAGCTCATGCCGGATGTCAGCCACAGGTGTCATTGTTTTAATAAGATCAGCGACACGCTTGCCGGCAATTAGATACTGTAAGAAGTGGAACCTTTATTACCCAGCGACAAATTATTGGGTTCAAAAGATAATTACGCATGACTTATGTATATACAGTCAAACCTATCTAAATCGACCGATCATGGGACCGACTTTAAATGGTTCATTTAGGGAGGTGGTCGGTTTACGGAGTTTTTCATTTTGTTACAATGGTATTGTATGGGCGATCGTTCGGGAACCAAATAAAGCGATCGATATAGGGAAGTGGTCGATCTGTGGAGGTGGTCGGTTAGAGAGGTTTTACTGTACTGTCAGCTCACGTTTGTCTGACATTGTTCAATCTGCGAATCTCACTGTCTGACAATAAAAAACCCCAAAAACAAAGCAAAAAAGATCCATGCAGCAGCTTACTGTTCTTCATGTTCATCATACCCCTTAAAATCAAATTTGTATATCTGACAATCTCGGTAATTTAATCCAGCAATTGTGATGAATCGATATTGAATGCTGAGAATAAAGTAATCCTGATTAATCAGGGTTGAGTGTATATGAGCCTGTCTCAAAAGGTGATAACCCTTTGTTTTTGGTCCATTGTAACAATTGACACGAAACAGCACAGAAACGGTTACACTGAAAACACTAGGATATTTGCTTCAAATCAATATGTATTCTATTGGGATTATGAAACACCATGTAAAAAACAAATCAGTTTATCCTGAACAAATGCATAAGCAGATGCAAAGTTTTGTCCCATATTGCTTAGCACCTTTTGAGACAGTCTCATATATATATACATAATCCATAAGAATTATGCAAATATAAATAATCGCAGGGTTCAAAAGTAGTTTTTTCCCTCCATTCAGGTTGGCTTAATTATTAACCTCTGTCAGCATCTCTCTTGTGGGACAGGTGGCGCCCCCATTCTCCTCTTTTCCTCATTACTCACACCGAACTACCTGGGTCAGTCTCCGCGGAACACATTAGGTACCAGACGCGATGGCCGACTGAGTTGAGCGTCCATCAGTTTTGGTAGATCGTGGGATTCAAATCCACAGGTTCCAACCCTGGTCAAGTCAAACCAAATACTTAAACATGTATACTTGTTACTTCCTAGCCATGCGCTCGGCATAATTAGGACAGGCAAAGGACTGGTTGACTCAGTGTCAGGATAATGTCATTGAGTGATCAGGTCATGGTGTTGCTAGCCTGGTCTTCCGGTTGGGCAGTATTATATAGTCACCATGAGTGTGCACTATCACAAGTCAGTACACATCCTGATATGACCATAGATGTTGCCAGGACATAAAACTCCAACAATCAATCACCTATTCACTGAGGATCTAGATCAAGGTCAGGTACTCTGTGTGACCTACTTAATGAAGGTGAACCATTTGATATATTGATCACGGTTCCAGAATGACTGTACCTTGTAAGTGAAACGACTCTTCTCCGGTCAACATGTACAAAATGAAGTCCCCATAATATCTGTACAAGTTTAATGGTTCTGTGTTTATATTGCTGATATTGTTCACACAATCTCATCCCATATCCCATAAATAGTTCAGATGCACCATAACTGATATTGCCGGAAGACAAGTTCCGCTGTGTGTGTGTCGGGGGGGGGGGGGGGGGGGGAGGGGGGAGATGTTATCCAACTGGAATACACATTTTGAAAAAAAAAAAACTCAAAGAAATCCAATTCAGTGTTACTAACAGGCCCATGCAATATAAATAAGGATCATGTAGTGAAATACTTCTCTCCCACCCATTCCCACGCCCACGCTCACTCCCACTCCCACGCCCACGCTCACTCCCACGCCCATGACCACTCCCACGCCCATGACCACACCCAATCCCACGCCCACGCCCACGCCCACGCCCACGCCCACGCCCACGCCCATTATGCACCATCCATACCCTTACCACCCATCTCTATACTCCCGCCGACAAAACCATTTACAACATGCCTCCATTGAAATTTCCCCTGCTTAATTAACTAATGTATCAACACAAACTACCACCATTTACAGAATACTATCAACTAATGTAACCATTAAAAAAAATTAAAATGAATAGACATGGTTTTTAAAATGAATAAAACAAAGGAAAGTCAGAAATAAATATCTTGAGAAGGCTGGTTTTTGCACACGTTGTCACCTTCTGGAATCCCAAGTGTAAACGCTAAGGGACTTCGGAAGTCGTCTGCTCGTCTTAATGAAGTGTTTCCCGCCATGACGCGATAAGGAAGAAGTTGGACAAATGTCGTCTGGTTTGCACACGTAGAAGAGCCATCTTGGTACTAACTGTACCCTGGTGGTCAGATTCATAAACACAGTTCAGTTCGAGCTATTGACTTATAGTGCTGATTCGAGACTCATCTTTTTGGTATGGTATCGAAGAAAGATCCCGCTGTATTTTAGTGCTAAACATTTGCAGCCATGGCAAAACTCGGCACTGAGCACCATTTGTATTAAGCACTGACAATTTCTAAAAAAAGTAATGCTTGTTTCATTTAATGACGCCTCTAAAGCACATTGATTTTTATAATTGACTATTAGACGTCAAACATATGGTCATTCTGGCATATTTCTTTGAAGGAAACCCACTTCCACCCTATAGGCTACTACTCTTTCCGATAAGCAGCAAGGGGTTTTTTATGTGCACTTTCCCACAGACAGGACAGCACATACCACAGCCTTTGATGAACCAGTTGTGGGCCACTGGGGTTTTTTCTTCTTGAAGATTTAGAGTGCCTATTATGGATAAGCCTGAATAGACTTGTTTTCACCATAAGACAGTTTGTCAATAGAAAGCCCGAGCCTACACTTTTACCGACCCAAGGGATTTTTAACCTCCCACACCACATAGACATGGCATGAGAGCAACTGGCCTTTGATGACGCTGTAAGTTATCCACAGCGGTGGAAATCCAAATTGGCAGTTTGTTGTTTGTTTGTTGTTGCTTTACATCCTAGCAACATCTAAGGTCATATCAGGATGCGTACCGACTTGTGACAGTGCGCACTCATGGCGACTATAGTGCTGCCCCACTGGAATACCAGGCCGCCAGCACCATGACCTGATATCCCACTCAGTCACATTATCCTGACACTGAGCCAACCAGTCCTTGTCCTATCCTAATAATGCCGAGCGCCAGACTAGGAAGCAACAAGTATCAATTTTAAAGTCATTGGTTTGACTTGACCAGGATTCGAACCCACGACCCCACGATCTACCAACACGGGAGACGGACGCTCTAACTCATTCGGCCATCCCGTCTGAGCTGGGGGCATGGGGAATCGGACCATCGACCTTCAGAGTAGGAGTCCGACCTAGAAAAAAGTCAGACACTCTAACCACTCCGCCACAGAGAACATCACAAACGATCACCGCTTCATGCATCTGGCCCCCCAAGATGCTAGCACCAGAATGGTGGAAGTGTAGATTAGAGCTGTGATGTTTCCCTTTGGTTGCATTCCCACCCTCTCCACCCGCAAATGTGACTCCAAATATGAATCCATAATTTTGTGCCAGTTAATGCCGACAAGATGGGTCCTGGGTTCACTGAACTAATCAATGCCAGGTTGACACTTCTCCTCCTCGAGCAGCCTAGCCCAGTCGAGCACTGCCCAGCTCGGCTCAGGCTGTACAGCCGCCCGCAGGGTGACCGCTTTAGGGTGCGAGATAAATGATTCCCGATGTCACCTGCAGCTGTGCCTTAATGAGATCAGACACGTGGCTCCCCCTGGCGACTGTTTTTGTTTTGTTGGCGTTTTACGTTCTGGAAACATCTGAGGTCATATCAGGACGGGAACTGATTTGTGACAGTGCGCACTCATGGTGACCTTTATATTGCTGCCCCACCAGTGGACCAGGCCACTGGCACCATGACCCGCATGACCTGATATCCCACTCAGTCACATTATCCTTACACTGTGCTAACCAGTGCTTGCCCTATCCTATTATTAATGCCGAGTGCTAGGCTAGATAGCGACAAGTATCAATTTTATAAGTCATTTGTTTGACTTGGCTGGGTTTTGAACTCGCGACCTTCCACCTGGGAATCATGCGCTCTACCGATTAGGCTACTCCGTCCGATAACTAGCGACATACAATATTGATTTACGTTCTTTCCACAAGGAAAGCTGGGAGTAGTGCTAAGAGAGTCCAAAGACCTTTTTAATGTCAGTGAGTGAGATATCAGAGCAGGTTGCCCTAGTGACCAGGGGCCATATGCAGGATGCGGTGTTAGCGTCGGTTGGTGTTATCTGGTAAACGCGTTTAGCTATCACAGCCCGCGCGAAGTATGTCATGCCGTATGCAGAGGCATCTAAATGGTGCATGTTAGCTAAATGTGAATCCCTTGCAGCCGGTTCCCGGCGAGCACCGCCTAATCGGTATCCAACACCGCCGGGCACCAGCGAGCACTGCAGCGGCGATTTGTTTAGTTTACATTCGTCGATTCGACAATATGAATAACACCGCCGATGTAGCGGCTATGTTAATATCACTTCGAATTTAGGGTTAATTTAATGAAATTTCACTTATTGCGTATGTAATTCTGTTAAATATGATCGCATTGAATAGATTTGGGCATAAAACATTGCCGCTGGCATTATGCCAGTATGGATATCGACGTCACGGCAGCGGCAACGATTTGTTTACTTTACATTCATTGATTCGACACTATTAATATCGCCGCCAATGCAGCGGTAGCGTTAATAACGGTTCGAATTTAGGGTTAAATTGATAAAATGTCACTTCTTGTGTATTTAATTCTGTTAAATATGATAGCATTGAATAGATTTGGGCTTAACGTAACCCTAACACCAACTTTAGACGTGCTATGAAACGGGTTTAGTGTAGCGGACCTTAAACGCGCGGTGTTAGCGTAACACCGCCTCCAGCATACCGACTTTTCGGCGCTAAACCAGAAATCCTGTCAAAACGCGTTTTGGCTCGGTAACACCGACTCCTGCATATGGCCCCATTAAGCACTAGATATTTGCAGGTTCATGTGGTATTGAAAGATGAAGTTACATTCCAGATAGCCAACCTCTCCGAATACATTCTGATTGTATTCCCCAACCAGACCCGGTGGCCAAATCGATAAGAGTGCATGCTTCCCATGTGGAAAATACAGGAGTTTGAGTCCAGGCCGAGTCAAGGCAATGACTAACAAAATTGATACTGTGGCTACATAGCCGGGCACTTTGGCATTATTGGGATAGCGCAAGGACTGGTTAATTCAGTACAGTACAACCCTGTTAAACCAAGCTCGGTTAAACCGAACGATCGGTTAATCCAAACTTTTTTCGGCGGCCCAGCAAAATGCTACCATTTATCATATAAAAAAAGTTGGTTAAACCAAAGTCGGTTAATCCAACGTATTGGTTAATCCAAACAAAATTGTCGGCCCCAGGCCACTTCCGGTACAGTTAAACCAAACTTTCATGTGGTTTTAAGGTCATCTGGGACTTTTTTATATGATAAATGGTAGTATTTTGCCAGGTCGCCGAAAAAAGTTTGGATTAGCTGATCGCTTGATTTAACCAAGGTTGGTTTAATGGGGTTAAACTGTATATACATAAAAAACAATAATCATAGTGTCCGCATACATTGTACATTCATAATGCACCCCCGTTTTTGCCGAAGCAAAGTCAAAGTCAAAGCTTGGTTAAACCAATGATCGGTTAATCCAAACATATTTGTAGGGTCCCTTCAAGTTTGGTTTAACAGGGTATTACTGCATCAGGATAATGTGACTGAATGGGAAATTGGCTCATGGTGCCAGTGGATTGATCTCCCCGTGGAGCAGCACTATAAAGTCCTGATGAGCGTGCAATGTCACAAGTCAGTCCCCACCCTGATATGACCCTAAATGTTGCCATTATGTAAAACCCCAACAAACAAACAAACACATGATTTTGCGACGAATGCAGTAAACCATCGAGGTAGCCACACTCTCCCAACACATTCTCCATTATATTCTCCAATTAATACACAGATCAAAGACTTACCAACGCTTATCCAGCTGGAAACCGGGTTGGAGAGTGCTGAGCAGGATCACTACCAGTGTTGCAGTTTCTGCGGTACGCCAGTTTGCGAGGGACACATCGCTTCTGCGCATGTGTCAAAATCGAACAGCATCATCACTAACCTTATATATTTAATATAATGTTTTTGGTAAAGTTGTTTTCTATATGTGTACCAAGCAATTTGTTTCTAGGTGGTGTGGTTTTAGAGATATTTCACTTTTTCTGTATTTTCTGTATGGAGATTGCTCATGACCATTGACAATGCCTTGAGTTTGACGGTACGCGCAGTGCAAAACATTAGTTTTATTCAAAATTAATAGAAATCAAGAACCCAAACCATAAAAATTTAATATAATCTGTTTGTTGAATATGTTTTCTGTATGTGTGCCAAGCGGTTTGTTTCTAGGTGGTGTAATTTGAGAGATATTTGACTTTTTCTGTATGATGATTTGCTCACGGCCATTGACAATGCATTTGAATGGATGTGTCCCTCGCAAACTGGCGTACCGCGGAAACTGCAACACCGGGTTGGAGAGTGCTGATCAGGATCAGTATCGGGCTTAGTTACGACTTAGCCTGTGCTTGCTGAGTCGATTAAAGACAAAACGACGAGGCTTAATCGGGGAACCATCTGCTGGTGGGAGAGGCTTTACTGAGATAACTGGTGATCTGTGGATACACATAAGACGGATTAAACTCATAGAGAGTTGCTAAAGTGATCCTCACTCGTCCTTACTGCTGGTCCCTCACCCGCCCACTGAGCTGTTTTAGTGATGGGGATTTGGGATTTGTGTGCAGTTTTATTGACTTTGGAAAAAAAGAAGTTATTGGAGTCTTTCCTGTTGTGAGTGGCATCTGAGAGTAGATATGGGCGGTGGGGAGTAGTGGGGTGGGTGGGTGGGTGGGGGAGTGGGTGGTTATTTGGTTAAAGCGATTTGAACCGAGAGTTGGGGGTGGGGGTGGATTGGCTGGTGGATTTTGGAAGTGCACTGGGAGGGGGAGTGGGGTTGGACTTGGAGGGGGAGGTGGACTGAGGAAGTGGACTGGGATGAAGGGGCACTGGGAGATGGACTGGGAAGTGGAGTTGGGGTGGACTGAGAGGGGGGAGGTGGATGTAGGGAGTGGATTGGGAGGGGGGATCTGCATTGGGAGGGGGACTGAGGTGGACTGTGAAGTGGAGTGCGAGGTTGAGTGGGAGGTAGACTGGGAAGTGAACTGGGAGGTTGAGTGGGAGATTGAGTGGGAGGTTGAGTGGGAGATTGAGTGGGAGGTTGAGTGGGAGGTTGAGTGGGAGGTTGAGTGGGAGGTTGAGTGGGAGGTTGAGTGGGAGGTTGAGTGGGAGGTTGAGTGGGAGGTTGAGTGGGAGGTGGAGTACGAGGTTGAGTGGGAGGTGGAGTGGGAGGTGGACTTGGGAGGTGGACTTGGGAGGTGGACTGGGGAGGTGGACTGGGGAGGTGGACTGGGGAGGTGGACTGGGGAGGTGGAGTGGGAGGTGGAGTGGGATGTTGAATGGGAGGTAGAGTGGGAGGTGGACCGGGAGGTGGACCGGGAGGTGGACCGGGAGGTGGACCGGGAGGTGGATCGGGAGGTTGACTGGGGAGGTGGAGTGGGAGGTGGAGTGGGAGGTGGAGTGGGAGGTGGAGTGGGAGGTGGAGTGGGAGGTGGAGTGGGAGGTGGAGTCGGAGGTGGAGTCGGAGGTGGAGTGGGAGGTGGACTGGGACCTGGAGTGGGAGGTGGAGTGGGAATGACAATATGTTTGACGTCCAATAGGAGATGATAAAAATCAATATACTATAGAGGCATTGTTAAATACAACAAGCTTTACTTTTGGGTTAGGGTACTGGGTAAGGTGGAACTGGTAGCGTGGATTTCCTGTTCAATGAATGGCTAACCAAACGCTGTATGCAGTACAACTGCGTCAGAAAGACAGAGCCAGTTGTGTGTTAACAACTCATCGTCAAATAGGGCTAACCAAAATACCAATATAAATAACTCATTTAAGGATATCATAGAACACCTCTGGGCAGGATTCTGAAACTAATTGACGGTACACGAGAGTAAGCCAATATACGTGGTGCCTGGCGGAGCGTGGGTGAGGACTCACGGCTGGCTGTTCGTTAATGATGCACTGAAAAAACAACATCATCCCCCCCCACACATCTATCAACTTGATCAAAAGTTGGAGCTAATATTCCTTAGCGATATCCCACCTCGCGCATGCGCAGCTTTGTGAAACGAACTTCCAGTTGGTCAGCAATCAGTTTTAAGTGACTTTTTAAAATGTATTTGTCTGCTCTGGACGGAGAGGAAGAGTAACTGATGGCGCTCTTTGTCAGTTAGATGCTGATTGCTTAGGCTATTGTTAAGGGGTATTTCCAGATGTTGCCATGGATACTCCCTGATGTGGCTTCTACAGCGGATGTAAGAGTGCTATGTCTAGGATGTTGTTTGTTGCATACTCAGATAATTCCGGGTTCCCAGGTTTCCAGGCTTCCAGGTCTGTACCTCAATGCATGATAACCATGAGATAATGGAACTATCACTCGTAGTTGACTAGTGGGCAGGGGCGCCCTGGAGGTCATGGGTTCGATCCTCCTCCGCGTCAAACCAAAGAATAATTCAACAAAGGAGGAGTCATGTTAGCGTGGGTTATTTTAATTCAATTTTAGGTTAAAGTTGCGTAAGTCCGATTGTTTTGAGTTCATGTCATTGTTGTGAGATACAAGGTATTACATTGAAGATTATAATGTACCTTACTTTAGTTTGAAGTAACTTTCATTTTAAATGGGTAACTTCTGAGATATTTGACATGCAAATATGCAAAAATAATATTGGCAACCATGCCAAAACACTGATTCCATAGACTTCTCTAGTAACAGGTTCTATTAAATAGACTCAATATCCCCTTCCATGTGGCAACACACATTTTATAGTATCTAAGTCAGATATGGAGAAACAAATCTAGATAATTTCTTTTTGTTTTCTAAATGTGATGTTTTCATCGGACTATAAGGCTCTAAGGTCAGGTGTGAGGTCATGGGTTTGGGGCTCCTGCTCAGGCTGAGATAATTGCGCGTTAGAAGTCCTGTTCTTGATGGCCACTAGTGCTAAACCACTACTCTCCCTTCTTCTTTGTGAGGGGTCGGTGGGTGGGTGAATTGTGATGGCAGTGTCCATCTATTCCTGACGCATTCAGGTTTGAATGGCAAATGGGAGATTTTGAGCTACTCGGCCGTTAAGGTTGGTTGGTTGTTGGAGTGTTATGTCCTGGCAACATATAAGGTCATATTATTAGGTCATCTAAGGTCATATTATAAGGTCACATTTCTGGTTGATTGGTTGTTGGAGTTTTATGTGTGGCAACATCTAAGGTCATATTATAAGGTAATATTATAAGGTCATCTAAGGTCATATTATTAGGTCACATTTTTGGTTGGTTGGTTCGTTGTTGGAGTTTTATGTCCTGGCAACATCTAAGGTCATATTATAAGGTCATATTATAAGATCATCTAAGGTCATATTATAAAGTCACATTATTGGTTGGTTGGTTGTTGGAGTGTTATGTCCTGGCAACATATAAGGTCATATTATAAGGTCATCTAAGGTCATATTATAAGGTAACATTATCCTGACACTGAGCCAACCAGGGACTCTTCCCTATGACTTACCCATACTGGGTATAATAATGAATATGGGCAATTAAATATGGCATTTATCGCTACCTTGTCTGGCGCTCAGTGTTAACTAGGATAGAAAAGCGACTGGTTGGTTGTGTGTGTGGATAATGCGACTGAGTGAGATATCAGCACATGT
Organism: Branchipolynoe longqiensis; assembly: GCA_030323885.1. Lineage (NCBI taxonomy): Eukaryota > Metazoa > Annelida > Polychaeta > Phyllodocida > Polynoidae > Branchipolynoe > Branchipolynoe longqiensis. Next base: position 34,888,775 of record CM059192.1, on the reverse strand, counting down.
TGCTGGTGGTGTGGTATTCCAGTGGAGCAATTATACAAAGTCGTCATCAATGCAAGCTGGCAAATGCATGATGAGTAAAGAATAGCAACAACACAACAAATACACTTGTTAACTAAAAGTCGCATTTGGAACATTTGTGAAGGTATTCAAGATGGCCGAGGAAGGATAAGTACAAATTTAGCTTTTGTTTTATATATATATATATATATATAAAGTTATAAAAAAGAGATGCCCAAGTTACTTCGGCACTACAATTTGTTTTATTTAATGACGCCTCTAGAACACACTCATTTTCATATCAGCAGCTATTGGACGTCAAACATATGGTCATTCTGACATATTTCTTTGGAGGAAACCCGCTGTCACCACATAGGCTACTGTTTCCGATAAGCAGAAAGGGGTCTTTTATATACACTTTCCCACATACAGGACAGCACATACAACAACCTTTGATGAACCAGTTGTGCGCAATTGGTTTACTTCAGGACTAACAAAAGGCTTATTCAGCAGAATAAACATATTTACCCCCAAAAAAGAACAATGAAAAGGAGCAATTTGGCACTGTTGAAATTAACTGTAGACTAACTGCTCCAAGCCACTTATGGGTAGCACTGCTGAGGGTGAGAGGTTTTAACTTGGGTTAGGCTAAAGGTTACAAGTGGACAGTGGTGGACGAGACAGGCCAGTGTAGAGGAAAATATTGTTATTGCTTAATAGTGGTAAGAGGGGCCGGCCTTATCTATTTATACAGTAATAATATAACTCCAATATTCACCATGTCATGTTTGACTACTAATCTGTCATTGACTGAGCTATGCATAGAACACAAGTGTCTATCAATAACACAAGTGTCTATCAATAACAGGCCCACCCGCTAGCCTTCCCTTCTTATTGCCTTGTTTAATGTTTGACATTCCAAGCCCAGCTATCTTTAGTTTGGCCACGTCCATGCGGTTTAATTATAACTGTGTAGTGAGGTAAACACAGCTGAACAGTAACAGCCCGAGAGTGCAGGCTTCCCATGCGAAAGGTCGGGATTTCGAATCCCAGCCGAGTCAAAGCAATGATTTATAAAATTGATACTTGTTGGTTCCTAGCCAGACGCTCGGCATTAATAGGACAGGGCAAGGACCAGTTAGCTCAGTGTCGGGATAATGTGACTGTGGGATATTGGGGCATGGTGCTGATGTCCTGATGGCCCAGTGGGGCAGCACTATAAAGTCGCCATGAGTGCGCACTGTCCCTACTCCCGCTCCCCCCCAAGTAAGGACTAGTATGTTGCGGGGATTGGAACTCAGCTTTGTTTGCTTGTTGGGGTTTTGCATCCTAGCAACATCAATGGTTATATCAGGATGGACACCAACTTGTGACAGTGCACACTCATGGCGTTGCCCCACTGGGAGATCAGGCTGCCGCACCATGATCCAATATACCAGTCAGTCACATTATCCTGATACTGAACTATCCAGTCCTTGCACTATCCTAGTAATCTCAAGCGCCAGGATAGGTAATAACTAGTATCACTTTTGTAAGTCATAGGCCGGGATTCGAACCTATAACCTTCCGCCTAGTTTTTGTACTGATTTCACTACTGCGTCCGGTTATGCAGCTTATGCATCTTTAAGTACTAACTAATTACTGCCCATGTATCTGTCTTATTTCATTAGTATATTATTGTTGTAGAAGGTGCTGCTCACGAAGGGAACAAAGTAGCCGGGGTCCAGGACCTGGTAGCCTGGTCTCCTAGCCGGACAGCTTTATAAGCTTGCCATGAGTAAACATCACAAGTCGGTACTACTCCTGATATAAAAGGAAAGTTTGTTTTATTTAACAACGCCTCCAGAGCATATTGATTTTTATCATCGGCTATTGGAGGTCAAAGATATGGTCATTCTGACATATTTCTTTGGAGGAAACCCTCTGCCGCCACATAGGATACTCTTTCCAATAAGCAGCAAGGGGTCTTTTATATACACTTTCCTCCAGACAGGACAGCACATAACCACAGCCTTTGATGAACCAGTTGTGGATGACTCGTTGGAACGGAAAATAGCTGAAACTGCAAATTGGTCCATTCATCAGGATCGATCGGATGACCCGCATCCTGATATGATCTTAGATTGTTAGACTGTTTGAGCTCAAATAGCCCATTCTCAGTCTATTTTGTCATCAAGATATCCCGTCCTGATATGACATTAGATGTTGCTAGGACGTAAAACAACAACGCACTAACTAAACTAATTCATTAAGATAAATTGGATCTATATGAAAGGAATGTATAGCAAAATCACGTGACCAGATCTATTTAAATACGGTAAGGGTATATCAAATTATATGTGAGTGATGAAGCTCTCTGTGAGTGATGAAGCTCTGGAACTCATTTACATGAAACCAAATGCTGGGAATGTGTTGCATTCATAACTAAATGATCTTCATGCCACAGGGTTTGTTCGACTCACATCGTTTTCAAGTTATATTTAGCCCATTCACTCACTGCCACAAAGAGATTCTGAAACCAAAAAGGCAGTAGTGGGGGGGGGGGGGGCATATGTTGGTGTGCGCGCGCGTGTGTGTGTGTGGATGATAGAATGTCACTGGCCCTTTGTTAGCTATTTGACTAAAAGATCTTACTATAATAGCTTTCTGAATGGGACACCTGGTGTGCATTATTTGAATTAGATCTCTAATAGGAATTAGACCTTTAATGTGAAGATTAGAGTGCATTGGTTATTACTAGATTGTTATTCAGCCATCGATGTTTTGTTCCCAGATTTCCAATAAAGACTAAACAAATTAAGATTACGCTAATCAGTTAAAGTTGCATAATCCAATGGTTTTGAGTTTCTGCAAATTGTTCTTCCTGTTAGATAGATATAGTAGGATGATCGCTATCACTTACATTACTTTAGACTGGCAGGGTAGATATCACTACCTTTTCGGTGGGAATATGGCCCTTGCTGTCAACATGTCAGTACAATGTCAACAATCAATCAATAAATTAATTAATTAATCAATTTGTAAAGTCGACAGCTGGCATCTGTGGTTGTGTAGGCAGGCTATCGGCAATCAATACAGGCAAGAAGAGAAAGGAACAGTATAAAGAATGAAAGTAGAGTGAGAGCTTGTACCCTCAGGTTTATTATTATATAGTGGTACATGGATCTGGTATGGCATACCACCTGACCATTATCTCCAATGAGCAACAAACATTTATAGTTCCACCACTGAACAGTAAGCATTCCTGGGTCACCATAGCTACTGTGATCTACCCACCACCACCATGCGGTGTAGCTGCTTGGCCTCCACCTGCCTGAGCTGTGTGTGTGTGGTGATCCGTGACTAAGAGTTGGGGGGGGGGAGGGGGTAGTGAGTAGAGCTCTTGAGGCTCCTTACACACTATCACTAGTGCCTCCTTCACACTATCTCCCTAATACACGATGACTATTGACCACAAGTAAAGAATCACCAGCAACTACATAAATACATTCATGCACCTGGCCCTATATATCATTTACCTTAATAGACCATTTTTACTCCATTATAGACCATTTGCATTCCCCACCATTGCGTTTTATCGGAATATTTAACTAATTAATCACTTAGCCAATCCAGGAATCAGGTATGCAATTATTCAAGTAATCAGTCAATGTCTCCAGATGGAGGTGGCAGTGCAGCCGCTGGTGTGCACACGTGATACCAGGGGGCGATACCCGTGGCCGATCGGCAGAGCGCAGGCTTTCTGTTCGGAAGGTGGGGAGTTGGAATCCCAGCCGAGTCAAAACAATGATTTACAAAATTGATATTTGTTGTTTCCTAGCCAGACGCTTGGCATTAATAGGATAGGGCAAGGACAGGTTAGCTCATTGTCAAGATAATGTGACTGTGTTGGATATCAGGTGTTGATGCTGGCAGCCTGGGTTAAAAGATAAGCTTCTAATTCTATATCGGCCCGGTCGTGCATTACGAGTTGGAGATAGGTAGACACTATTGCTGAAGGCAGAGTCGGTGAGATATACTATAGACCCCTTTCAATGTTTATAAACATTGTGTATGTGCGCATCCCTTGGCTGCAGAACGAGTGCACACTGCCATTGAGTTGCCAGTACGCGCAGTGCAAAACGTACATTTTTATTCAAAATTAATAGAAATACAGAACCCTAACCTTATAAATTTAATATAACCTGTTTGTTGAATATGTTTTCTATATGTGTTCCAAACGGTTTGTTTCTAGGTGGTGTGGTTTTAGAGATAGTTCACTTTTTCTGTATGAAGATTGCTCATGGCCATTGCCAATGCATTGAATTTGCCGGTACACACAGTGCAAAACGTCTATTTTATTCAAAATTAATAGAAATACAGAACCCTAACCTTATAAATTTAATATAATTTAATATAATCTGTTCATTGAATATGTTTTCTATATGTGTTCCAAGCCATTTGTTTCTAGGTGGTGTGGTTTTAGAAATATTTAACTTTTTCTGCATGAAGATTGCTCATAGCCATTGCGTTTGCAGTGTGACAATGTGTCGTTCTGCAGCCAAGAGGCACGTGCACTGACCTAGATACCTATGCTGACGTCATATGAAATAGGTCTAGAGCTGCTATCGTGGGTGGGCTACCCTTCCTGGGCTCATCTGCTCGCGCTATCAGTGTCAATGCGGGTGGCTTCCAACGTCGCTGTCTTCCACATTGCTTAGCTTGCTGAGACACGAAGTGAGATAATAGCCCGGCCATGGTCTGACTTCTCCTTCATTACTCCGAAGTGGATTCGATGAGCGAGGCTTAGCTTCTATTGTAATTACTACCCGGATTCTATGCAACCATATGAACCGGGCACGGTAGCTAAATCCGTAGAGCGCGGGTCATCGTACGGGAGATCGGGAGGTCGGTTCTCGGTCGAGTCAAACCCTATAGACCTATTTCAATGTTTACTAACATTGTGTATGCGCGCGCAGCTTGGCTGCAGAAGGAAGACAAACTGCCATTGAGTTTGCCGGTACGCGCAGTGCAAAATGTTTATTTTATTCAAAATTAATCGAAATGCAGAACCCTAACCTTATGAATTTAATATAATCTATTCAGTGAATATGTTTTCTATGTGTGTACCAAGCAGTTTGTATCTAGGTGGTGTGGTTTTAGAGATATTTTCTGTATGAAGATTGCTCACCGCCATTGACAATGCATTGAGTTTGCTGGACGCGCAGTGCAAAAGGTTTATTTTATTCAAAATTAATAGAAATGCAGAAGCCTAACCTTATAAATTTAATATAATCTATTCGTTGAATATGTTTTCTATATGTCTTCCGATCGGTTTGTGTCTAGGTGGTGTGGTTTTAGAGATATTTCACTTTTTCTGTATGAAGATTGCTCACAGCCATTGACAATGCATTGAGTTTGCCTGTACGTGCAGTGCAACACGTCGATTTTATTCAGAATTAATAGAAATGCAGAACCCTAACCTTATACATTTAATATAATCTGTTCCTTGAATATGTTTTCTATATGTGTTCCAATCAGTTTGTTTCCAGGTGGTGTGGTTTTAGAGATATTTCGCTTTTTCTGTATGAAGATTGCTCACGGCCATTGACAATGCATTGAGTTTGCCGTATGCAGTGCAACACGTTTATTTTATTCAAAGTTAATAGAAATGCAGAAGCCTAACCTTATAAATTTAATATAATCTATTCGTTGAATATGTTTTCTATATGCCTTCCGATCGGTTTGTGTCTAGGTGGTGTGGTTTTAGAGATATTTCACTTTTTCTGTATGAAGATTGCTCACAGCCATTGACAATGCATTGAGTTTGCCTGTACGTGCAGTGCAACACGTCAATTTCATTCAGAATTAATAGAAATGCAGAACCCTAACCTTATAAATTTAATATAATCTGTTCCTTGAATGTGTTTTCTATATGTGTTCCAATCAGTTTGTTTCTAGGTGGTGTGGTTTTAGAGATATTTCGCTTTTTCTGTATGAAGATTGCTCAGGGCCATTGACAATGCATTGAGTTTGCCGATACGTGCAGTGCAACACATCGATTTTATTCAAAATTAATAGAAATGCAGACCCCTAACCTTATAAATTTAATATAATCTCTTCTTTGAATATGTTTTCTATATGTTTTCTATATGTCTTCCAATCGGTTTGTGTCTAGGTGGTGTGGTTTTAGAGATATTTCACCTTTTCTCTATGAAGATTGCTCATAGCCATTGAGTTTGCAGTGTGACCGAATGTTGTCCTGCAGCCAAGCATCGAACACACTGACCTAAATACATGTGCTGACGTCATCCGAAATTGGTCTATGACTTATATAAAATTGATACTTGTTGCTTGCTATCCTGGCACTCGGCATTAATAGGATAGGGCAAGGACTGGTTAGCTTAGTATCAGGATAATGTGACTGAGTGGGATATCAGGTCATGGTGCCGGTGGCCTGATTTTTTAGTGGAGGAGCACTATAAAGTCACCATGAGTGTGCACTGTCACAAGTCTGTACCCATCTTGATATGACCTTAAATGTTGCCAGGACGTAAAGCTCCAACAAGCACCACCAGTTAATTAAGTAAGGGACATTTCAACTTCGGCCAATTGACCTTCCTCATTCCACTGCTCCTTTCCCTATCCTAGTAATGCCAAACGCCAGGCTAGGTAGGCACACTCAAGCCTTTTTAAGTCATTGGTTTGACTCAGCCAGGGTTCGAAAACCGGGGCTTTCAATCGCACGACCTACCAAAACAGGAGGCTGACGCTCAACTCGTTCGGCCACCCTGACTGGTCATATGGCGTTAATTGTTGCTGGTGCAGAAAACCCCAACAAAACAAGCACGGCAGCACCCTCTAGCATATGGCTCCCTCGCCACACGCATGCGCACACATCGTATCCCCTTACCCCGCCCTCACACACCACACCACTCCACACCCTCTAGCATATGGCAGCCCCCCCCCCCCCCCCACATCGTATCCCATTACCCCGTCCACACACACACACATACACCACATACACCACATACATGGTGATTACACATGCTCAAAAGGACGACATCTCAATTACCGGCCAGATCGGCTCTGACGTTACGGGACTGGAAGTGCAATGGTGCGCAGCTGCAGGAGGATCGCATCTGCCATGCGCAGCCTTCAGCAGCAGATGGCATCGGGGTGGGGTTGTGAGCCGTGTGCAAGTCAACGCGCTATTTCGGTAGAGCTTCATAACGGGGATGCTCTTGTTAATAAAAGAGGAACCAAACATCTTCAGGTTCGGTTAATTGAAGCCAGATAATATGTTTTTGTTTGTTGCTGTTTTATGTTCTAGCAACATCTAAGGTCATATCAGGATGGGCACTGACTTGTGACCGTGCACACTCATGGTGACTTTATAGTGCTGTCCCACTGGAAAACCAGGCCACCGGCATAATGACCTGGTATCCCACTCAGTCACATTATCCTGACACTGAGCACACAAGTCCTTGCCCTGTCCAAATAATACCGAGCGCCTGGCTAGGAAGCGACAAGTATTAATTTTTAAGTCATTGGTTTGACTCGACCAGGGTTCGAACCCACGACCCTACGATCTACCAGCACGGGAGACGGACGCTCTAACTCATTCGGCCATCCCGTCTCGTCAATAAGATAATAAATACATCCTCAGCTAAATTGAGTTAAAACTAATGATATTGTTTTTCTGCAGGTTGGGCTTTCGTTTAAGCATGGTTGTGAAATGCCAGGCATTTAAAAATAATTTTGTTCTGTGATTGTTTGTTTACTCTGCTCATAACGGCTAACTGCATGCACTTGTTTTCGCCGCTGTGTAGTAGTGGTCATAATCCATGTGGATTGATTGTCTTTATCCATAAATCTGTTCATGGTATTATCTCGGGGAGTTCCCCTTTTTTACGGCCCCACCCACCAATTACCCCGACAGCTGGGGGGGGGGGGGGGGGAATCCACCAATGCGCGAAGGAGGAATAGATATATAAAATATATGTTCCCCTTTCATTTATATTCGTATAATGCGGTATACATCATATATATATATATATATATATACATATATATATATATATATATATATATATATGGCGTTACTTGTTGCTGGTGCAGAAAACCCCAACAAAACAAGCATGGCAGCACCCTATATATATATATATATATATATATATATATATATATATATAAATATATATATATATATATTTTATCGATGACGATAGAGTGTCTTTATGGACAAAAACAACAACCTCCCAACAACAAATTATTTGAGCAATAGGGGCATAGTTTTACTTTAGTCAGTAGATGCAAAAGCTTTTGAACCACATTTCTGATTTTAACAAAAATATTATGTCAGGAACATAAAGATGCATGCTTTATACATGTATTATACATAAAGAATGCATGATTTAGCAACAACACAAATGAAACACTTTAACTCTTCACACCAAGTAGCTGCTAACTTGGTGAGGTTTTGTGTGGGTTTTTTTTAACCTTGATGCCCGGGAGGCAAGGGGACCCGGAGGAGAGGGTAATGGAGACGGCCATGGTCTCACTGAGATGCCCGGTGGGATTCCTGACAACTCAGTGCCCGCCGTCCCATCATGGTAAAAGATTCACCTCTGACTCCGTTCAGAGGTGAATTACAACCATATGTATAAACGTTGAGGAGAACATGAGTCTCACTGTTGATGGTCTTAGTTTGGCATTCCTACCTTACGCTAATTAAAATGCAATAGGTACAATCCGATTGTATATGCATTCCCTCAATATATACTCTCTGGTGTGTTCAAATCACATAATATTAAAGCATAATGTCACAAAATCAGTTTGAAGTGATACGAGTCCATGAAGTAAATCCTCCATGTTTGAATGAACTGGTTGTACCACCTTGTAAAATTGTCCGATATAATACATGTGAACCAAGTGAATACATGATAACTTCCAAACGTCTATATATAAAGGTAATTATACAAACCCAAAGGCTATGAGGATGTGTGACTGGTAACTTATCATGGTATGAACTGTATTGAATAGCTTGAGAGGATGTCACTCCGGTTGACTAAGAACGTCTTGAAGGTCACCTCACATCCCCTCCCCCCCCCCCACATGGTATTGTATGATCATGACCACTGATGTACCTGATGAGGAGTAGTCATGTGACCACTGCATTGTACTGTGATTGATGATAGTCAGTACAACGCCATCTGAATCTGAGAACCATAAAGCATAACCGAGAGTCTCACACTCTTACGTTTTCCTTTATACCGTAGTGTTTTCACTTGCTATCACCCCCACACCCCGGCAGTTACAACCTGACTACTCAGCATGAAATGTGCTTCTACCTATTGGATTCACCAGTAAACTCTGTTATGCGGACTTGCACTGGCTCATCAATTCCACTTAAGTATTGAGTACTGAAATCACTATTCGTTCAAAGTTACGGTAAATATACCAGGTATGTGGATATATTAGTTTTTGATAAGAATTGTATGCTCATTTGCCTTTTCTCCACGTTTTATATGGGGTTGTTCTTCCCCCCTACTCACGCTACTGTCGTACGCGGTGAATCTTTTATCTAGCCTTGGTGCAGACTAGTCCCTTCCAACAATCACTAAACCCGGTGTGGTAGCCGAATCGCTAGAGTGCGGGCCTCGCGTGCGGGAGATCGGGAGTTTGGTTCCCGGTCGAGTCGAGTCAAGCCAAGCCAATGACTTACAACATTGATAATTGTCACTCCCTAGCCTGACGATATCCATTAATAGGATAGGACAAGGACTGGTTAGCTCAATGTCAGGATAATGTGACTGAGTGGGATATCGGGTCATGGTGCTGGCAGCCTGATTTCCCAGTGGGGCAGTACTATAAAGTTGTCATGAGTGCACACTGTCATGAGTCGGTACCCATCCTGATATGACCTTAGATGTTGCTAGGACATAACACAACACCAACAAACAACAACATCACCCCTACCAAGGTTGCTGTCGCACGGGGTGAATCTTGTATCTAGTTTTGGTGCAGGTTGGTTAGGTAAAGGTGCGTTTACACGACGTCGGAAGTCTCCGCCAGGCGGCGCGCTGAAGATGTGTTCACATTTCGGCCTAAACTGCGCCCTGACAACCACTTGGTGGGGGGGGGGGGGGGGGGGGCCACTTCTCGGTTCCGCCAGGTGTAAGCTACACCAATGAACACAGCGGCTTACCGGAGCAGTCCCTGAGCTAGACAGCTGACTGACTTTACTGAGCCGAACGGGCGAAGGCTATCTGGGGATAGGTGGGGGTGGGGGGATGGTGAGGTGGGGGTAGGGTTGGGGGGAAGGGGAGGGGTGGGGTGGGCGTTGGTAGTGGGGTTGGTTGTGGGGGATTGGGGCGGGGGTGGTAGTGGGTGTAGGTGTGGTGGTGGGGTGGGTGTGGTTGTGGTTGTGGGGTGGTAGTGGGGGTGGGGCAGGGGGTGGTAGTGGGGTGGGGTGGGAGTGGTAGTGGGTGTGGGTGTGGTAGTGGGGGTGGTTGTGGGGTAGTAGTGGGGTGGGGGTGGGGCAAGGGGTGGGAGTGGGGATGGGGGTGGGGTGGGGATGGGGCAGGGGGTGGTAGTGGGGGTGGGGGTGGGGTTGGGAGTGATAGTGGGGTTGGGGTGGGAGTGGTAGTGAGGGTGGGAGTGGTAGTGGGGGTGGGAGTGGTAGTGGGGGGTTGGAGTGGTAGTGCGTGTGGGTGTGGGGTGGTAGTGGGGGTGGGGGTGGGGTTGGTTGTTGGGGTGGGGTTGGGCAGGGGGTGGTGGTGGGGTGGGAGTGGGGGCGGGAGTGGTAGTGGGGGTGGTAGTGGGGGGGGGGTGTGGATGTGTGAGGGCGGGGGTTGGGTTGTGGGTGTGTGGGTGGTAGTGGGAGTGGGGGTCGGTTGTAGATGTGTGGGCGTGGGGTGGGAGTGGGGGTGGGAGTGGTAGTGGGGGTGGTAGTGGGGGGGGGTGTGGATGTGTGAGGGCGGGGGGGGGGGGGGTTTGTGGGTGTGTGGGTGGTAGTGGGAGTGGGGGTCGGTTGTAGATGTGTGGGCGTGGGGTGGGAGTGGGGTTGGGAGTGGTAGTGGGGGTGGTAGTGGGGGGTGGGGGTGGATGTGTGAGGGCGGGGGTTGGGTTGTGGGTGTGTGGGTGGTAGTGGGAGTGGGGGTCGGTTGTAGATGTGTGGGCGTGGGGTGGGAGTGGGAGTGGTAGTGGGGATGGTAGTGGGGGGGTGGGTGTGGATGTGTGAGGGCAGGGGTTGGGTTGTGGGTGTGTGGGTGGTAGTGGGAGTGGGGGTCGGTTGTAGATGTGTGGGTGTGGGCGTTGGGGTGGGGTGGGGGTGGGGGTATCGGGTGTAGATGTGTGGTAGTGGGGGGCGGGGGTGGGGGTCGGTTGTAGATGGCGGGGGTGGGGGTGCGGCTGAAGGGTGCGGATATGAATCAAAGACCCTATACCACTAAGACGGCTCACTCAGCCTGTACTGTGTAATCAAAATGATCAAACCCACACCTGGGGCCGTATGCAGGAAACAATGTTACGCGAGTTTGAGTTTAGCCTTTAAACGCGTATAGCTAACACCGACTGGGCGAAATATGTCAAGTGGTATGCAGGAGCGCCTAAACGGTCAGTGTTAGCTAAACGTGAAATTATTTATAGATTTGGGAAATCCCTCTGGGTCTGTACCCATATATTAGGCTTAAATATATTAAATGCTATCATATTTAACAGAATTAGATACGCAATAAGTGAAATTTTATGAAATTAACCTTAAATTCGAAGCAATATTAACACTGCCGCCGTAACGGCGGCGATATTAATACTTATATTTTCGAATCGACGAAGGTAAAGTAAACAAACCGTCGCCGCCGCCAGTATGGATAGCGACGTCAATGCGGCGGCGGCGGCGATTTGTTTACTTTACGTTCGTCGATTCGAAAATATAAGTATTAATATCGCCGCCAATGCAGCGGTAGCCTTAAAAACGCTTCGAATTTAGGGTTAAATTGCTCAAATTTCACTTATTGCGTATGTAATTCTGTTAAATATGACAGCATTGAATAGATTTGGGCACAACCTTATGCTAACACCGCCCGTAAACGTCCTATGAAACGGGGTTAGCGTTGCGGACCTTAAACGCGCGGTGTTAGCATAACACCGCCTCCTGCATACCGACTTTTTGGCGCTAAACCAGAAATCCCCTTTAAACGCGTTTTGGATCCGTAACACCGACACCTGCATACGGCCCCAGGTGCGCTGGCTGTTCTCTTGGTTAAACAGGTGCTATATTATATGTATAAATGTATATATGAATGTGAAAGATGTGTAATGATGGTGATGATGATGATGCTGATGATGATGTGTATTTGTTCATAGCAATTTCATATTGATGTGTATTCATACTTACCTATCTCATGTATAATATAATTGTATGTATTTACATGTGATCAAACCCACCACAAGATGGCACAGCGAAATTTACCATGGGAGAGATAGGGAGGGAGCCGTCTTTGGCTGAATAGAGGGGGAGGATGTGAAACAAGTAAAAGGAAGATGGTCGGTAGTTGTTGGGTAGTTATTGTTGTTTTACATCCTAACAACATCTGAGGTAATATCAAGATGGGTATCGACTTGTTGGTCTGTTGGTTGGTTGGTTGGTTGTTTTACGTCATGGGGACATCTAAAGTCATATCAGGACGGGTACTGACTTGTGACAGTGTGCACCTATGGTGACTTTATAGTGCTGCCCCACTGGGAAATCAGGGCGGCGGCACCATAATTCTGTCATATTGTTTGCAATTGGAAGCTTTCGATGACCCCTTACACACCTTGTTTGCGCCAAGCTGCATGCACTCGGTGCAGCTAAACCTGTGTTTACCGCGCCTGCATGGTGGGGTGTTAGGGGGTAGTGGGGTGTTAGGGGGTAGTGGGGTTGTAAAGTCGTCGGCTGGCAGCTGTAGTTATGTAGGCAGGCTAATAGGAAACCACTACAGGCAAGGATAAGAAAGGCAGAGTATAGAGTGAAAGTAAAGTAAGTTAGAGCTTGCATCCTCAGGTTTATTATTATATAGTGGTTTCATCACCTGTCCATGCCATCCAATGAAAAGTAAGCATTTCTAGGTCCACCAATCAACAGTAAGCATTCTTGTGTCACTATGGCAACTGTGATCTACCCACCACCACCATGCCCTGTGGCTGCTTTGACCTCACCTGCACTGTTTTGTCTGTGTGTTTGGTGATCTGTGACTAACAGTTGGAGGGGGAGTGGGTTGTGAGTAGAGCTCTTGAGCTCCTTCCACACTAACAGTAGTGCCCCTCTCACACTATCTATATAATACACAATGACTTTTTAATACAAGTAAAGGATCACCAGCACCATGTAATACATTAATGCCCCTGGCCCTATAAATCCTTTATAGACCATTTGTAATCCCTTATAGACCAGTTCACATTCCCCACCGAGGTGTTTTATCGGAATATTTTACAGGGTGTTAGGGGAGGTGGGGGTAGGGGGTTGGGGGTAGCTGAGTCACCAGGTAATTAGGCTCTTCCAGCTTGTAAAAATATACCGATTTTCGGTTAAGAATTATATGTTGGCAGAGAGCATTATTATTCTTGGGCGATGGAGTGGGGACAATGTTCTGTAAACTAAAATCAACAGTGTCCCACTCCCAGTATGACATGATATAAGCGAGGTGAAAGGTATGTTCATACATGATGCCTGAGATTAATGAAGAAATGTGTTATATAAGAAAGAGTTCAAGGTTGATGAAATGTTCCTCTATGTATTCATAAAGAATGCAATTGGAGAAAAAGGAGATTTTTGGTACATATATATATATATTTGTAACTGTTTGCAACTACCTGTTCACCCTTGACCACTGGGCAGGCCCACCAGCCTAATCTGCATATACACCCAGGGCACCACCTGCAGCTGAGTTGAGTGACAGCCACCACTACTGGGGGGTGTCACCCATCCAGGTTGTGGGGGTGCCTGATTGGCTGGCTGTGGGGATGCTCAGTCACCTACACTACATTGGCCCTCTGACCACACTAGCCTCACTTTGAGATTAATTAATTATTCAGGACTCTGCTTCAGACCCACTGAAGAGAGAACACTCTACTCCTGTCTCTTGAGTGAGACACACCTACTGTAGAGCAGGACCCCAGACACTCTGTCTGATGCTATCAAAATTCATATATTCCAATTGAGTGTGTACACAGCCATAGGACTCAGGTTCAATGGGCTGTAGGCACTGATTTCTATACAGGCTAAAGTGGTAATGAGATTCTGTGTGGACAGAAGGTAAAGGGTCTGGGTGATAGGTCACTAGTAGGTGGACAGGAATTGATGCCATTAAAGCACAACTTCTCCACTGTTCATCTGTGTGACTTGTCTTCATTCTTCCTTATGAATGGTTAATGAGTTGATAGTCTGGGTTTGAATAACAGCATCACAGGTGATATGAAGGGGAAGAGTTTTATGGTATTATCTGGTGTCCATGCGGCCGAGCATCCAGTAATATGATAAGCTGAACAATTTCCTGCAACTTTCCGGATGTACTAGTGACAGATGAGAAAGTCCAGCCGAGCTGCGATGAGAGCAAGCGTCACTGAAGCCTTACGCACCTGTTACATGGAATAGTTGGTTGGTTGTTGGAGTTTTACATCCTGGCAACACTTAAGTTCATATCAGGATGGGTACTGATTTGTGACAGTGCACGCTCATGGCAACTTTCTAGTGCCACCTCACTGGGAAATCTGGCCACTGGCTCCATGACCCGATATCCCACTCAGTCCTGTTATCCTGACACTGAGATAACCAGTCCTTGCCCTATCCTATTAATGCAGAGCACCAGGCTAGGAAGCGACAAGTATAACATTGATAAGTAATTGGTTTGACGTGACTGCAAACTGAACCCCTGATCTTCCGCATACGAGGCCCGTGCTCTACCGACTCGGCCACTGCGACTGGTTCATATGGTTGCATAGAAGCGTTTTGGTAGATTCGAGCCTATGGGTTCGAACCCTGGTCGAGTCAAACCAATGACTTAAAAATGTATACATGTCGTTTCCTCGGCATTATAGCCGATGATAACAAATCAATGTGTTCTAGAGGCGTTGTTAAATAAAACAAGCTTTCTTTAATTTCAAATAAGCAACACTAAGATGATTACTGAACACACCAGTACCTAAATTAGCTACCGTGGAGGAAGTCTAGCTGAGCATTTTAGTTTTGAAAAGATTATGTTTTCATCGGATTACGTAAAAAATCAATTGTTTATGTTATGTAGAAGTTGAGCAATGTGATTATTTTGCATTGTCGGTCTGAAAAAGAATAACCAGTGTATATTTATAGATTTTACATTTGGAAGTGTGATTTTAATAAATCCGAATAAATGAGGTTATTATGTTGTTTTTTGTTGTTTTTTTTCTTTTGAATAAATCTGAATAAAAGAGGTTATTATGTTGTGAATTCATAATTAAGAGCTAGTCTTTCAATGAAAACGAAAGGTTGCCTTCAAGTAATATTTACAATAGCAATCAGAGACAAATTCAATCATTGCCATAGCAATACTTTGGCAACAATATCCCAGCGGAAATAAGGCAGACGGACAGCAACATGGGAAATATTGATTGTAGGCTTTTACATTCTGCGTAGAAGTGATAGTTGAATAATAATAATAATATGATGATGATGATGATGATGATGAAGGCAGAATAAAGGTTGGAGGCTTATGACCTTTGCTGTTGACCACCAATCAATCAATAAATTAATTCTCAGCATCTTAGAATACACCCAATGACCTCACTTGCCAAGGATACTTCTCGGCAACGGTAGGGGCAGGGGGGGGGGAGTAGGAAGTCCCCTCAAATCAGGAGATCCCCCCCCCCTCCCCACCCACTGTGTCATCAGATTAAGGTTCTTCTACACTTGAATGGGTACAACATGCATTTTGTAAGTCATCGATTTGACTCGACCAGGAATTGAACTCCCGACCTCCCGCACGAGAAGCTGCGCTCTATCTACTCGGCCACCGCGTCCGGTTGTGGCCTGTGGTAGACACCATCCCGACGATCTCGACCACAGGGCGCTGCTCCACCAATGAGCATTATACCGTGCGTGTGCAGCTTGCTTTATGCAGTGCAGTGACCGATGGTGGTGATGATGTGGATGTGCTTACTGGAGGAGCAGCGTCCTGTGGTAGAGATGAGCGGGATGCTGTTTACCACAGGTGACGACCGGACGTGGTGGCTGAAGAGGTAGAGCGCAGGCTTCCCGTGCGGGAGATCGGGAGTTCAATTCCCAGTCGAGTCAAACCAATGACTTACAGGATTTATACTAGTCGAAACCTAGCCTGACACTTGGCATTAATAGGATAGGACAAGGACTGGTTAGCACGGTACCAGGATAATGTAACTGAGTGGGATATCGGGTCATGGTGCTGGTGGCCTGGTCTCCCAGTGGAGCAGAACTATAAATGTTATCATGAGTGCATACTGCCACAAGTCGGTACCCATCCTGACATGACCATGGATACGTAAAACAACAAACAAACTACCACCACCATCATGGATCGCCATCCCCATCCCGGTCTGACCTTATATGTTGCCAGGACGTAACACTCCAACACCCAACTGGATCGCCATTGGGTGTCCTTAGCTGACCTTCAAATAAAGTCGGTGGGGTCTCAGATGACCTTATAACCACATGAAAGTTTGGTTTAACCGTACCGGAAGTGGCCTGGGGTCTGACAATTTTGTTTGGATTAACCAATAATTTGGATTAACCAACTTTGGCTTAACCAACTGTTATATATGATAAATGGTAGTATTTTGCCGGGCTGCCAGAAAATGTTTGGATTAACTGATCGTTTGGTTTAACCGAGCTTGCTTTAATGGGGTTATACTGTACATACATACATACGTGCATATGTGCATATGTGCATATGTGCATATGTATTGAAACCCAAAAAAACAAACAAACAAAAACGCCATAATGGTTCTGGTTGAGTGACTAGAATAAAAAGACCCTACCGGAACATAGTAAAACTAAAAGTGTGATTCTGCCGGTAGATGACGCTGCCTAAGAAAATGAGTCCCGCCGATCGATCATGTTGCTACAGCAGGTTGGTCAGCCAATGACGGTGCAGTATTCTGGTTACATGATGATCGCATAATTACAAAGCGCCATGCAACACCAGCGGCACATGACCTGATGAATAATTCAAAATGTCCGTGTTGATTCGGATTTTATTCCGATAATGAATCCGAATTTTCTTCACCATTTCAGCCCGATGATGAAGTCCAATATCGTTAATTAAAGTTCACATTTAATTGATTTATCCGACACATATTCTGCAATTGTGTTCAGGAGTAATGAATTAAAATTTAACCTTGAGTGCCATTGAGTAACTTCCTCACAGACAAAAACGGGGAGAGTTAATATTCGGGGGAAATCCACCAAAATAATGTGATCTTGTCACGCGCGAAGTCATTAGTGACACACGCACAGAGGTGTGGCAGTGCAATCACATATAATTCAACCACGCAAGACAAGTACAGTATAAAGTGGCATTTATTCTTTCTATTCCGTTGTTACATTTAAGTCATGAGAAGTTTGATTTATTAAGATTTCGAGGATTTCAGGCATGTAGCCCCTATGAATGTCATTTGTAGTTGGGCTGGGTGGGCGGTAAATCCAAAGGAGAGAACACGTCCTGTCGATAGAGATGCTCTGGTGGAAGTGTCTATAATGAAACTGGGTCGCATCTCGTTATGCAATTTTACAGAAGATGGCACCACAGTCGGAGCATTTATTATTAAGAAAGACATTATAGACGGCGCCAGTAGTCGCCTCCATATTTAGTATGTACTTTTTCTTGCGGGTTAAATTACCCATGTTGAAATCAACAATGTCACATATATATGAGACTGTCCGTTGCCAGTTCCGGTAGGGAAACAAAAGCAGACAAGCGAAACTAGAGTAATGCCACTTAGGGTCTCAGCCAAATGGGGATGGTCTGGGATGTTGGGGGTGGGGGTGGGGGTGGGGGGGGGGGTTGAGCTGGGTGCCTTAATGGAGAACTCAATGGCTTGTCATTGTAACAATAGACTCAAATGAACCTAGCTAACGCTAACACTATCAACATGTTATTCTACCTCAAGTTTCTGACCGGATGCGGTAGCCAAATAGGTAGAGCACCAGCGCACGGAAGGAAGGTTCGGGAGTTTGTAGGAGAGTGGCGCATCGGTCGGGTGCCTTAATGGAGAACTCAATGGCTTGGCATTGTAACAATAGACTCAAATGCGCCTCGCTAACGCTAACACTAACAACATGTTATTCTACCTCAAGTTTCTGACCGGACGCGGTAGCCGAATAGGTAGAGCACGGCGCGCGGAAGGAAGGTTCAGGAGTTTGTAGGAGAGTGGCGCATCGGTCGGGTGCCTTAATGGAGAACTCAATGGCTTGTCATTGTAACAATAGACTCAAATGCGCCTCGCTAACGCTAACACTAACAACATGTTATTCTACCTCAAGTTTCTGACCGGACGCGGTAGCCGAATAGGTAGAGCACCGGCGCGCGGAAGGAAGGTTCGGGAGTTTGTAGGAGAGTGGCGCATCGGTCGGGTGCCTTAATGGAGAACTCAATGGCTTGTCATTGTAACAATAGACTCAAATGCGCCTCGCTAACGCTAACACTAACAACATGTTATTCTACCTCAAGTTTCTGACCGGACGCGGTAGCCGAATAGGTAGAGCACCGGCGCGCAGAAGGAAGGTTCGGGAGTTTGTAGGAGAGTGGCGCATCGGTCGGGTGCCTTAATGGAGAACTCAATGGCTTGTCATTGTAACAATAGACTCAAATGCGCCTCTCGCTAACTGACCCGGGCTTAACCCACTAGTCCTGAAACCAAGCTTGTTCATGTCATGCTAAGCCCTCAACGTTTCCCTCTGACCGGACGCGGTGGTCGAATAGGTAGAGCACCGGCGCGCGGAAGGAAGGTTCGGGAGTTTGGATCCCTGTCACGTCAAACCATTGACTTATCCAATTGGTGCTTTTCGCTATCTAGCCTGGGGCTTGGCATTTCTAAGGATAGGGATAGAACTGGTAGCTCAGTATCAGTGTCATGATAATGTGGCTGAGTGGGATATCGGTTGGGTGGTGGTGCCGGCGGCCTGATCTCCCAGTGGGGCAGCACTATAAAGTCGCCATGAGTGCGCACTGTCACAAGTCGGTACCCGTCCTGATATAATCTTAGGCGTTGTTAGGAGGCAAAACCCAAACAATGAAAGAACCCTCAAGCTCCTTTCTGCATGTTTGACACGTGGAGATTTCCCACGAGTGTCTCTGTTCCCGTTGCCATCATCTTATTTTGTAGTTGAAACTTCTGAATTGTATTCTCGTGGACAGTCTGGTCAGGGTAGTCTCCATGACAACCGGGCACCCGACCGTTGCGCCACTCTCCTCAGCCCCGGGACGTAGCTCAGGTGGTAGAGTGTTCACCTGTGAAGCTGTTGGTTATCGGGTCGACCCTTCTCATTGGATATATTTGCTGTTTGGGATATTTTCCGTTCCAACCAGTGGTCCACAACTGGTTCATCAAAGGCTGTGGTATGTGCTGTGCTGTATGTGGGAAAGTGCATCAAAAAGATCAATTGCTGCTCATCGGAAAGAGTAGCCAATGTGGCAGACGCGTGCTTCACCAAAGAAATATGTTGGAATGACCATATGTTTGACGTCCAATAGCCGATGATAAAAATCAATGTGCTCTAGAGGCATCATTAAATAAAACAAACATTTTCCATGCATTGGTTGGTTGGTTGTTGGAGTTTTATGTCCTGGCAACATTTAAGGTCATATCAGGATGGGTACTGACTTGTGACAGTGCACACTCATGCTGACTTTGTAGTATTGCCGTACTGAGAAATCAGGCTGCTAGCACCATGGCCTGATCCCACTCAGTCACATTATCCTGACATTGAGCCAACCAGCCCTTGCCCTATCATAATAATAATGCAGAGCGCCTGGCTAGGAAGCAACAAGTATCAATTTTGTAAGTCATTGGTGTGACTCGACTGGGAATTGAACTCCCCGCCATCCATTCAGGAGGCCTGCGCTCTACCGATTCGGCCAACGCGTCCGGTCCATGCATTGGTAACTTTGTCGAAAAGAAAAGAAAAATGTAAATCCAATTGCATGCACTTCATATATTAGCCTGTCTCAAAAGGTGATAACTCTTTTTTTTTTGTCCATTGTAATGATTGACACAAAACAGCATAGAAACGGTTACACTGAAAACACAAGGACATTTGCTTCAAATCAATATGTATTCTATTGGGATTATGAAACACCATGTAAAAAACAAATCAGTTTATCCTGAGCAAATGCATAAGCAGATAGTATGTTGATCGTTACAATGGACAATGTTTTGTCCCATATTGCTTAGCACCTTTTGAGACAGTCTCATATATATGTGACATGAAATGAATTATGCGAGTATAAATACGGGAATATATATACAGTAAAACCTCCCTAACCGAACACCTCCACAGATCGACCACTCCCCTATGTCCATCGCTTTATTTGCGTCCCAACAATACCATATTCTAACTCCGTAAACCGACCCCCTCCCTAAATGGACCGCTTTAAGTGCTCAGACACCGTTTTTATGCAGTGTTTCAGTTTGCCGTGAAACAAAAACACGAAAAAAACAGCAAAAAAACAAGGAAGATGTGTCGCTGTGACCAGAGCGGTGTTCTCCCGCTCTGCCTTCATAGATATGCATTGATGCGTCTGCGTTAGCCCCTGCACCCGGTCTTGATGGCGACACGCCGTAGATAAGAGCCGCGCCCGGTGTAGCCCCCGAGAGGGGCGACGGCGGGGGACGGGGCGGCGGCGGCGGCGGGGATGGGGCGGGGAGCGGCGGCGGCGGCGGCGGGGACGGGGGACGGGGCGGGGGCGGAGGCGGAGGCGGGGGCGGCGAGGACGGGGCGGGGGGCGGCGGCGGTGGTGGTGGGGACGGGGGGTGCCGGGGGCAGTGCGAGGAGCGGCTGCGGGAGACGGGGGTGAGGCGGGGGGTGGGGGCGAGGCGGGCAGGGGGTGGAGTGGTCGCGAGGTGGCGGCGATGGCGCTAACGGTCACCGCAAAACACGCATCCTGCCCAGAGGGGGAGCGCATCGAAGCGCCATGCAACACCAGCGGCACAGCTACGCCCATTACTATATATATTAACGCATCGCAGTTTCGCAGACATCGACATGACCCGATGACAGCGCTCGACACTTGCATTGTAAGCTCTGGGCTAAGAACCGCAACCATCACTCTTCATTTCCGGTTTGGACTGACTGTCCAGAGCGCGTACTTCCGGTGCGGCAAGGTCGTGGAAGCAATCCCGGGAAGATGCGAATCTAAGACCAATGTTGATACTTGTCGCTACTGCTTGCCCGACACTCGGTTTTAATCGGATATGGTGTTGATTTGTTAGTTGATTCACTGTCACTGTGTCAGGGTATTATGACTGGGTAGGATATATCGGGGTCACGGTGCCCTCATCGCGGTCACGGTGCCCTCATCGCGGTCTCCCAGTGGGGCAGCACTATAAAGCTGACACGAGTGCACACTGTCATATGCCGATTCCCTCCCTCTATATGGCATCGGATGATGCTAGGAGGTAAAACCCCAATCATCCACTCATTCCTTTACAGATCCCATACAGCAGAAATAATTGGCGGCGTTGACAATGGTTTCTTTAAAAAAAATAAAATTAAAAATTGGTTGGTTGGTTGTTGGAGGTTTACGTCCTGGGAAGATAAAACGTCAACATCCAACCAACCAACCATTTTTTTTTTTTAATGTTGAAAAATCATTGTCAACTAAAAAAAAAAAAAATTAAAATTAAAAGAAGTGAATTTCTTTCAAGTTTCATAGTCGACATAGGTGTCGCTGCGATGCCGTCCTCTTATTTCCTGCCTTTCACAACTGCCCGCCTGTGGTTTGTTGGGGGGGCGTGGTGGTCCTGCTAGATAAGTGCCATGCTCTTTTATGTCCATTGGCTGCTAGGGCTGGACAATGCTGTAAATGCAGTTGTCTGGTTCTTCTGTCAGTAATTTATGCAATTGCACCAGGCTGTGGCGCTCTGAGCTGGGCATGCGTGGTGTGTCTTTACTGCCGGGGTGCTGCGACGTCCACACATTTACGACCTTTAAGTAGCCGTAGGTGCTGGACATAGCTCAGGCGGTAGCATGTCCACCTGTGAGGGTGTGGATTATCCTATCGATCCTGCTCAGTGGACCCATTTGCAGTTTGGGCTATTTTCCATTCCAACCAGTGGTCAACAACTGGTTCATCAAAGGCTGTGGTATGTGCTGTCCTGTATGTGCTATGTGCTGTCCTGTCTGTGGGAGAGACCCACTTGCTGCTTATCTGAATGATTAGCCTATGTGGCAGGAGTGGGTTTCCTCTAAAAAAATATGTCAGAATGACCAGTTGTTTGACGTGCAATAGCGGATGATAAAAATCAATGTGCTCTTGAGGCGTCGTTAAATAAAACAAACTTTTTTTCCTATGTAACCGTAGAGGCTAGGAAGGTTCGCTTTCAGATCTATTCAGTTCCCGCTGAACCAATATCTACAAGTATGTACTTACTGTTGGAGCTTTGTTTGTGAGTTTATTCAGTAAGTGTTGGATCAGGGTGTGTATCTATTCACTAACTTTGGAACCATGATTGTGTAGACCTATTTACTTATTGTTTAACCAATGTGTATGCTTATTCACTAGCTGATGGACCAATATATTCATCTATGTACTCACTGTTGGTCCAATATGTTCAGCTATTCACTAACTATAGAACCGTGTGTAGACCCATTTACTGCCTGTTGAACCAATGTGTACAGCTATTGATTAACTGCTGAATCAATGCATACAACTATTAATTAACAGTTGGACCAATGGGTACACCTATTAACTAACATATGGACCAATGTGTACACCTATTTACTAAATATTGAACCAACGTGTACAGCTATTCACGATTGGACAAACATGTACACCTATTCCCTTACAGTTGAACCAATGGATGCAACTATTTATTAAATGTTGAAGCAATATGTACATCTATTGACTATTGGATCAATGTGTACACCTATGCACTAACTATTGACCCAATGTGTACATCTATTGACTATTGGATCAATGTGTACACCTGTGCACTAACTATTGACCCAATGTGTACATCTATTGACTATTGGATCAATGTGTACACCTGTGCACTAACTATTGACCCAATGTGTACACCTATTGACTATTGGATCAATGTGTACACCTGTGCACTAACTATTGACCCAATGTGTACACCTATTGACTATTGGATCAATGTGTACACCTGTGCACTAACTATTGACCCAATGTGTACATCTATTGACTATTGGATCAATGTGTACACCTGTGCACTAACTATTGACCCAATGTGTACACCTATTGACTATTGGATCAATGTGTACACCTATGCACTAACTATTGACCCAATATGTACACCGATTCACTAACTATTGACCCAATATGTACACCTATTCATTAATTATTGACCCAATATGTACACCTATTCACTAACTATTGACCCAATGTGTTTAATGTATTCACTAACTATTAATCCAATATGTACAGCTATTCACTAACTATTGACTCACTGTGTACATCTATTCAATATCTATTGATCCAATATGTACACCTATTCACTAAGTATTGACCCAATGTGTACACTCTTCACTAACTATTGACCCAATGTGTACACCTATTCACTAACTATTGATCCAATGTGTACACCTATTCACTAACTATTGATCCAATATGTACAACTATTCACTAACTATTGACCTCATGGGTACACCAATTCACTAACTATTGACCCAATTTGTACATCTATTGATGAATTGTTTCATTGTGCGTACACCTAATTACTTATACCCCTGTCACACTACGACGTAACGAGCGAACGTGAGCCTAACGTAGTCATTTTTCGTCATTACATTGACGCACTTTGGGTTACGTTATGATGATGTGAGAATGATGTTAGACTGACGTTGAGCTACGTCACATTACGTCGTGATACGTCGAGTTACGTTGAGGTTTTGGACATGTTCAAAACTTTCGACGTACCTCAAACATAAGGGTTTATGTTCACCGTACGTTCTGTACTCGTTCAGTGAATGTCAATGACGTTAAACGGACATTACTCAAACGCTGCTCACTACGTTCAACTACATTCCACTACGTTGACCCACATTAAACCGGGTGGAAATGTCCACCCGGCGTAATGGGAGCATCAGGAGAACGTCAGGAGAACGTCAGGAGAACATCAGGAGAATGTACGTTCAACGTACGTTCAACGTTTCACCACTGTGTCATGACGTATGTAACGTCACATAACATTCTTCTGGTGATGGAATAACGTTCATAACGTTCCGTGAGCATAATGACGTTGTTCTCTCTCGTTGAATGACGGTACCACTACGCTTTACCGACGTTATGCTCTCGTCCACTACGCTGCATCCACATTCAACTTGTGCCCAAATTTGCATACTACGCCGAGAAGTTCAACGTTTTTCACGTTCTCCCTACGCTGACGTCATCATGTCGTAGTGTGACAGCCCCATTACCTGGCACAGGGGGGACCGTGATCGTCTAGGCGGTTCCCCCAGGGCGAGGCCCTTCCATTGCACTACGGTTGGGCTGACCGCTGCGATCATCCCAAATGTGGATGACTCGGTTGGATCATTGTATTCTAGTGGGCTTACCTACTACAACTAGTAGGCTTACCTACTACAACTAGTAGGCTTACCTACTACAACTAATACGTTTACCTACTACAAGTAGTAGGCTTACCTACTACAACTAGTAGGCTTACCTACTACAACTAGTAGGCTTACCTACAACTACTAGTAGGCTTACCTACTACAACTAGTAGGCTTACCTACTACAACTAGTAGGCTTACCTACTACAATTAGTAGGCTTACCTACTACAACTAGTAGGCTTACCTACTACAACTAGTAGGCTTACCTTCTACAACTAGTAGGCTTACCTACTACAACTAGTAGGCTTACCTACTACAACTAGTAGGTTTACCTACTATGACTAGAAGGCTTACCTACTACGACTAGTAGGCTTACCTACTACGACTAGTAGGCTTACCTACTACGAATAGTAGGCTTACCTACTACGACTAGTAGGCTTACCTACTACGACTAGTAGGCTTACCTACCCTGGCGCTCGGCATTATTAGGATAGGGCTGACTGGTTGGCTGAGTGTCAGGATAATGTGACTGAGTGGGATATCAAGTCATGGTGCTGTCGGCCAGGTCTTCCAGTGGGGGAGCACTATAAAGTTGCCATGAGTGCGGACTGTCACAAGTCAGTACCCATCCTGATATGACCTTAGATGTTGCTAGGACGTAAAACAACAAACAAACAAAAACAAACATAAATATCCAATTTGTTTGTATCTTGGTGCCCTGAGCCTGAAATGGAGGAAATGGTAGTGTGAGTCAGACTCTAGACAATTTCTCAACTATGTTCCAACAGCCTTCCCATACAACTCTGGTGGCGTGACGGAATACTGTGAAATGCTGCATGTTGCCTGGTGGGTGAACGCGTCTGGTGTAGATAAATGCAGATGCACTGTCCAGTGTTTCGCAATCTTAAGTGTAGTAGTCTGCACTGACCACTCAGGCAAGGAGCCACATGGACAGGTATGTATGGATAGGGTGGTGACATCATGGAGCCTAGGTGGTGTAATGGTTAGCACTGGCCCGGAATGCAAAAGATGTGGGTTCAATTCCTGCTCTAGGCGCAATGTTTCCCATTTTCACCCCCATGACACTGGTTGCCGTGACCAGGATTCTGTACAAGTTACTTGTATGGTTGCTGAACCTACCCTGTGTATGTATATGTATTTGCATTGCCTGTATGTATCTAATTGCAAGCATTAAATGACCATTTAAAAGAGATACAATTCCAGGGGGATGAGTGTAGTAGTCTGCACTGACCTCTCAGGCAAGGAGCCACATAGACAGGTGGGCCTGGATAGGGTGGTGACATCAGGGAGCCTAGGTGGTGTAATGGTTAGCACACTGGCCCGGAATGGAAGAGATGTGGGTTCGATTCCTGCTCTAGGCGCAATATTTCCCCTTGGCATCACCCCCACGACATGAGCATTGAACAAGCTTGTGAAACATAGCCATTTAAAATACTGAAATAGCACTGGACGAGTGTAGTAGGTTGCATTCAATTTATCAGGGAAGAGGTTACCTGTACATTTAGGCATGGAGAGTTTGTTTGTATTAGGAAGCCTAGGTTGTCCAATTACTAAACCTGCATAATCCGATGAATGCATCAAATCTACGATAGTAAGGGACCAGACGGGATGGCCGAATGAGTTAGAGTGTCCGTCTCCCATGCTGGTAGATCGTGGGGTCGTGGGTTCGAACCCTGGTTGAGTCAGACCAATGACTTAAAAATTGATACTTGTTGCTTCCTAGCCAGGCGCTCGGCATTATTATGACTTGGCAAGGACTGGTGTGCTCAATGTCAGGATAATGTGACTGAGTGGGATACCAGGTCATGGTGCCGGCGGTCTGGTTTCCCAGTGGGACAGCACTATAAAGTCACCATGAGTGCGCACTGTCACAAGTCGGTACCCGTCCTGATATGACCTTAGATGTTGCCAAGACATCAAACTCCAACAACTAACCCGCATCAATGTCCCTGACGCGCGATCTATTCTTTACACTGAGGTCAATGGGTGCACTTACTGACGTCACTTCCGGCAGTGCCATTGACTAACACACTAACCTCACCGAATCCATAAGCATATTCAGCACTCTACGGAGCGACCCAACCAGCTACGGCTGCTACCCAACCAGCCATGGCTGTGACCCAACCAGCCACAGTTGAACTCGTTTGAACTTGTTTCCGCTACAAAGCTATTCGGGGTCAGCGAGTGGTTAATAATATATCAAAACAAATGTTCGCTGCCATAGAATCTTTCCTCAAAATTAAAAGAAATAAAGAACAATTTGGCATAAACATGGTGCACAAATGCAATACTATTACTTTATTATTACTTTATTCCACCGAAACGATGGTCGTATAACATATTGCAAATGGCGGCCCCCATAAGGGACAGCCATTTGCAATCGAAAAGAACAGCTCTGATTGGCTAAAATTATGGAAAGATCACATTATTATTTTAGTAGTTTTAGCAGACACATTTACACATATATATGTATCTTTTGCACAGATTAAAGTGCTTGAAGTAAATTTTAAATTTATCAACATCGACTTCTGTTTAAATCACACAATATCAGGACTTAAAAAATGGGAAACTCATCCTGCAAGGGTATGCTCAATATGACCCAGTAGTCAGCCGTTTTTGCTCCTTTCCTCACTGTGGACCCTTCTCACCGAATCCTGTTTTCATATACTACTATTCTTTACACTGAGGTCAATGGTTGCACTCGCTGACGTCACATCCGGCAGTGCCATTGACGAACACACTAACCTCACCGAATTCTGTTTCCATATACTACTAGGCGTTCTGAGATCCGCTGATTCCTCAGTAAGGAATGTAGCTGAGACCCAGCACGCCGGGTCGCAGCTCCACCGTACAGTCTGGAAAGTGGCAGTGTTGGCTAAAAGTAAAGTTTGTTTTATTTAACGATGCCTCTAGAGCTTATTGATTTGTGTGTCATCGGCCACGGGACGTCAAACATAGGGTCATTCTGGCATATTTCTTTGGAGGAAACCCACTGCTGCCCCACAGGCTACTCTTTCCCAGAGGCAGCAAGGGGTATTTTATATGCTCTTTCCCACAGACAGGACATCACATACCACAGCCTTTGATGAACCAGTTGTGGACCACTGGTGGGAAAGGAAAATAGTCCAAACTGCATCTAGTCCACTGAGCGGGATCAATAGGATGACCGACACCTTCACAAGTGGACACGCTACTGCCAGAGCTACATCCCGTCCCCCCCCCCCCCTCAGTGTTGGTTAATACACATACACCATAATTCAGGAAATAGTATTTTTATCTCGTGTAGACTATTTGCTAGGACAACTTCATTGCAATCGCATGCCAGGTCGCAGCTTCAGCTTACAGGCGGAAGTTGGCATTGGTGACCCTTCAACCCGTGTCCTTTACTGTAGACCCAATAATTTAAGCTCACACCGCATTTATAATCATATGCCTCTTGATGACCAAACTTGCCAGACATTTATTTATAAAGTAAATTAACTGGAAATATATCATTCTTTTGTGGGGGGCTAACTCGCTGGGATCTTAACGGAAAGCTGAATAAGTATATATAGACACAGGCATCAAGTAAGAGGGTGTTAACCTTGCATTTGCCATCACAGCTTCAGCTGTTCCTTTGTAGTATTGGATATATTTTAAATAAAGTAAAAAGGTGGACAATTAATTTTAGTGGACTGCAGATAGAAATTCTGTCACCGTAAACTTCAGCAGTAACAGTTTATATTGAATTGAATTGAATTGACTTGATACTCCCCTATGTGCAAGCCTTTTGTGTCATCGGCCACGGGACGTCAAACATAGGGTCATTCTGGCATATTTCTTTGGAGGAAACCCACGGCTGCCCCATAGGCTACTCTTTCCCAGAGGCAGCAAGGGGTATTTTATATGCTCTTTCCCACAGACAGGACATCACATACCACAGCCTTTGATGAACCAGTTGTGGACCACTGGTGGGAAAGGAAAATAGGACAAAGTGACGAATAAGGAAATACTTGAACGGATGGGGCTGCCCTATATGGAAGATCTTCTGATCAAAAAGAATCTCCGGTGGACTGGACACCTCATGAGGATGTCATCAGACAGGCTACCAAAGCAGATCCTCTATTCTCAACTGTCTTCTGGCTACAGAAAGAGAGGGCGCCCTCGTCTCCGGTTCAAAGATACCATCAAGAGAAACCTGAAGCTGAGAGACATTAAGACCGACTCATGGACGCAACTCTCACAGCAGAGAGCTAAATGGAGAGCGGCAGTCAAGTAATGAAAGCAGTCTTTGTCGCATCGCGACCGACAGCATGATGATGTGCGGCAGCACAACAAGTTTGTTTCTTGTTGTTTTACATCCTACATCTACGGTCATATCAGGACGGAGCACAAGAAGTAGACATCGGCTATTGGGGGTACAGCGACAGATGCGTAATAAGGGCACCAGTATCTCTAAGAACCAGACGGGATGGCCGAACGAGTTAGAGCGTCCGTTTCCTGTGTTGGTAGATCGTGGGATCGTGGGTTC
Source organism: Branchipolynoe longqiensis (assembly GCA_030323885.1). NCBI lineage: Eukaryota > Metazoa > Annelida > Polychaeta > Phyllodocida > Polynoidae > Branchipolynoe > Branchipolynoe longqiensis. The sequence continues at coordinate 34,859,480 of CM059192.1, read as the reverse complement.
GAACCCTGGTCGGGTCAAACAAATGACTTAAAAATTTATACTTGTCACATCCTAGGCAGCTGCTCTGCATTATTAGGATAGGGCAAGGACTGTAGGTTCAGTGTCAGGATAATGTGACTGAGTGGGATATCAGGTCATGGTGCTGGCGGTCTGATCTTCCAGTGGGGCAGCACTCTAAAGTCGCCATGAATGCGCACTGTCACAAGTCGGTGCCCGACCTGATATGACTTTAGATGTTGCTAGGATGTAAAACAACCAACAAACCAGTATCTTAAGTTGGATTATGTAGAATGAAATCTAGATAAATGTTTTGTAGATGGAAAAGGCGATACTTTAATCAGACTATGCAGCTTTAAGCAGCTTTCTGCCTAATCAGCATTTAGTATTCGATGCGTGACCAGCTGGAAAGACTCAGTGACTCATGTGCCTCGCAAAACGTTCGCAAAACGTTCGCAAAACGCTCGCATACGGTCACGGTACGCTGACCAACGTTACATACATTACTCCATCGCTAGTATACGTTCAGTATGCTGGAGATACAGCAGGCATACATTCTAAGTATGTTAGGAGTATGTTAGGAGTATGTTAGGAGTATGTTAAGCATCTGTTGGCAGTACACGGACTGTGTGTGGACTGCATGTTCCCACTGGCTGAACGTACGGCTAATGTGCAGCAACTTATTCCAACATACTCCCAACATATGCCAATGTATCCCGAACATACATCCAGCGTACAACATACGAGCCACACATCGACACACCTTGAAAATTTTGAGCATGCACAAATTTCTTTCGGAGCCTCGACACACAGCGATGTAAGACGATGTATAACGATGTACCCGACGTATGCCCAATATATACTTACCATATGATCATGTACGCTGACGTGTTGGTCCAAAATCACATACATCGCCATAGGCTAAGTCGAGACATCGTAGTGTGACAGCCCCTTTACGGATCGTCAAGTCAGTGAAGGCTGGTGGGATTGAATGGTGGTGGTGGAGCGTGGTGGCAGAAGCCATCAGGGGTCAAGCCAATCGATCCCTCACTTATGGTATATTACGTCAGAGATAAGCAACATGCGATGCATCCAGTTGCCATAGCGACGTGACCTTTGTCGTCATTATGTACGTTGGGGGGGGGGGCAGATTACTAACTAAGCAGGGTACCCATTTTCTATGCAGCCCCGTCCTGATATTACCTTAGGTGTTGTTAGGATGTAAAACTCCACCAAACAATCATCTATGCAGCAGATGGTTGGTTCAATACCAGACTGATTCGGGACCCAAGGCTTACACAATTTATTCTTGTCGCTATCTTTTATTTTGGCATTCGGCGTTAATACGATAACCATAAACAAGAAGCAAGAAAACCTAAATTATTACTAAGACAAAGCTCAAAAGATTGAAATAAAATTGGATTAGTGCTGCCAGCCCAGCGGTGAATACAAGTGTTAACACACTTATCCGTTATGAGCAGGGTAAATAAATTCATCACCAGAAAAAAAGGATAGGGAAAGGAACAGTGGAAGGAAGGAAAATAATAAACCTTTTCCACGAAGAATGCACATGGGCTGCTATTATCCACAACAGTATTTCTTCTTCTGATGAAAAGCTGTGAAAATCCTGTATTCTATATTACCCTTTCCCACAGAGCATTCTGCACAATTAGCTGCTGTCAACAACACTAGTTCATCCAGTGAGATAAAGTGGTGGAGATCCTCTATTCTATAAGACTGCCTCCAAAAGGGTATGCTGCACAGTTAGCTGCTTCCCACAATATTAGTTCTTTCATTGACGATAGAAGGCAGGTGCTGGAAATCGTCTATAGGTGGCCATTGAAATGTTATCTAATTAAAATTGCATAATCATATGGTTTTGAACTTCTGCCATGTTTTATATTCTTAAGCAAGTATTTAAGGCTGATCATTATAATTTACCTTACGTGAAATAACTCGTATTACAAATTGCTAACTTTGGATATATTTGAAGTGAAAACTTACCAAATTAAAGCTGCATAGTCCGATGAAATATCAACTTTTCAAACTGAAACCAATTATCTAGATTTGACTTTACATATCTAACTTAGATACTGATGCACTTATTACGCATTTGTTTCTGCATAGAAGGCAATACTGAGTCAATTTAACAGAACTTGTTACTGCAGAAGTCTATGGTGTCAGAGTTTTGGCAAGCTTGCCAAGACTAATTTTCCATGTTTGCACCCAAAATATCTCAAAAGTTTACCATTTAAAATCAAAGTAACTTTGAACTAATATAAAGTAGATATTAGTGATTAATCTAATATATTTATCTCAGAAAAAATACTGAAATTCAAAACCATTGGCATGCACGTTGAAATGCCAGACCCCAGTGATAGCTTCTAGTAAATTGAGCTGGGATCCCCCTTCTATGCTGCAACACATTCCTACTAAGTGAACCAGCATCTAAGTTGGATATGTAGAATCAAATATAGGTGAGTGTTCTTAGCTTTGAAAAGATTATCCTTTCATCCGGACCAGACGGCATGGCCGAATGAGTTGAGCGTCCATTTCCAGTTTTGGTAGATCGTGGGAAGGAGTGTAACCTTCCGATGAATTATACTTGTATAATGCAAGTTATGCATCACATATATATACATTTTATAGACGGTTCCCGGTGTTTTAGCGCCCGGTTAATCATGTGCATGCTCTGCTCCATTGGCACAGTGGCCTAATCGGGAGAGTGAGGGCCTCGCTTGCGGAGGGTTGGGAGTTCGGTTCCCAGTCGAGTCAAACCAATGACTTAAAAATTGATATTTGTCATTTCCTCGCCAGGCACTCGACATTATGAGGATTAGGCAAGAACTGGTTGGCTTAGTGTCAGGATAATTTGACTGACTAGGATATTAGGTCATTGATTGATTGATTGGTGGTTGCTTTGCGCCGTGTCGGCAGCATAGGCCATATTCACGGCATTGTGTTGATGGCCTGGTCATTATAAAGTCGCCATGAGTGCGCACTATCACAAGTCGGTACTCGTCCTGATTGGACTTTAGATGTTGCCAGGACGTAAAACTCCGCAACCAACCAATCCGTTCATCGGAATATGCGGCTTTAATCAATTAACATAAAGACCAACACAGATCTATGCCATCAGCTACTGACTCAGTGTGTGTGTGTGTGTGGTTAGAGCCCGTCATTAGGGTAGGTGCAAGGTGCTCACTCTGGGGAAACACTGGGAGAACTGTCCGCAGGGCAGCAGCCTGTCAGCTACAGAGTGCATTGTCTACAGTGCCCCCTGGTTAATTTACAACAAAGGAGGCTCGCATACCTCGCGACGCGCTATTCTTATGTGACATCATAAAGCTGGCGTGGGTGGACATTGATCTGTCCCTACGCGAATGCGCGTCTGCACCCACATGCACATGTATGCATATATATATATATATATAGCATACATGCATATATATACATATATATATATATAGCATACAACTTAAATACTTGCTTAAGAGTCTTATATATATATAGCATACGACACTGACATTTATATTGCCTAACTGCAACTGAACATTAAACTTACTACAACTTTACCAACTGAATACAGAAGATAACTTCTGCTTACATTCTAAATACTATGTAAATATGCACATTGATCTGACTAATATTGATCTAATTATATGACACTACTGTTACCATATTGCTATGGAACTTTTGGGTTGCAGAATTTCATTGTCTTACATGCTGCAAATTGTGTATTCAACAGTTATTGTACACCTTATTCTAATTACCTCTTGTTTAAATAACCCTGAATTGAAAAATGGCTGGAAGACCAGTGCTTCGGCACCGACATAAGACTTATTCAACAGAATAAACATATTTATCAAAACAACAACAAAATCTATACAACATAAAGGAGAGCTCTTTTCTAAAACGCGATAAGCGCCGATCAACAAAATGAGTTTGCAATGCCAATGCCAAGCTCCTAGATCGTGTTTTGGAAAAGAGTTCTTCATATATATTTGGAAGAGCTCTTCATAATATATATAAAGAGCTTTTTTATATATGCAACATACACACATATATATAACATCTATAATGAATTGTGGAAGTATAAACAAAGGACATGTTCCCATTTGTTCCATCCTTGCTAAATACTATTACATTCAATATGTACACCATATAGGCATATAGTTCCTCTTTCTCTCACATGGCGCCACCGGATGCGGTGATCGAATCGGTAGAGCACAGGCCTCCTGTGTGGGAGATCGGGAGTTCAATTCCAGGTCGAATTCAACCAATGATTTATTAAATTGATATTTGTCGATTCATAGCTTTGTACTTTGCATTAATAGGATAGGGCAAGGACTGGTTAGATCAGTGTCAGGATAATGTGACTGAGTGGGATATCGGGTCATGGTGCTGATGGTCTGACTTCCCAGTGAGGCAGCACTATAAAGTCGCCATGAGTGCGTACTATCACAACTTGGTATCCGTCCTGATATGACCTTACATGTTGCCAGGACGTAAAACTCCAACAACCAACCAACCTATGCTACCATGACACAATTAGCCGTAGAGTTTACTTAGAGGTTGCTAGGACATAAGCCCCAACAAACAACAGCAGTAGGGTCATATCAGGAGGGGTGCCGACATGTGATAGTGTGCACTTATTGCGACTTTATAGTGCTTCCCGACTGGGAGACCGGGTGTCCAGCACCATGACATGATATTCCACTCAGTCATATTATCCTGATACTGAGCAAACCAGTCCTTGCTCTATCCTAATAATGCAGATAATAATGATAGTCATAATAATAATGCAACTAGGTACCGATAAGTATATTCTTTGTAAGACATTAACCTGGCCGGGGTTCAAACCCACAACCTCCCATACGGGAAGCCACTCAGGGAGCGCTCTTACCGGTTAGGCCATTTCCGCCCAAGACGGGTACTTACTTAGGAAAACCACTACATGCCACCACCAACTGTCCCTGTTTACCCCAGCAAGCGCGATTCATAGAGGCGGGGGATGACATAACACTGCCAAATATATTCCATAAATGATACATCCCGAATATGGTCATCGGTCAGTGGTATAGGCCAATATCATACTCAGTCACAGTATCCTGACACTGACCAATTCAATCCTTCCCGTATTGGACCTGGCTGGGATTTGAATTCCCGATCTCTCGGATAGGAAGCCAGGGCTCTACCGATCGGCAGGACGTGTAGACATGTACACACACGTGTATACATTTAGAGGGTGGGCGCTGAGGGCAGGGGGCGGGCAGGAGGAAGGGGGTACTCTCCCTGGAGTAAAATTGCACGAGTCAGCCAAGAGGGGCATGGCGTAAGGACTACTTGGTCCCACCATCACCCAGCATTGTGGTTGTCGGTCAATACATTAGGTGATATTATGCAACTTATTGGTTGGATAATCACTGCTAATATTAGAGTGTTTGAGCTGTATGTTCAGGCCAAGTCAGAGACTGCACCACCAGGGCCCACCACATGTGGTGAGGATGCGCTGTTCAGTTTTGTCATGTGCAGTAAGTAATGAGTTTGAATCTGCTGGCGTTAGCTGTTTGTATCCTGGAATCTGTGATTCATCTGGTATTGTTGCTAACACCTGGTCAAGCTGCCTTTTGAATAATTGTTCTGATACCCTTGTACTGCCAGGTAATGGTAGCGAAATGTATGCAATCTCTGCCAAGCCTTATATCAGGACGGAACAGCTATCACACCAGTGACTCAGCGGGATTTTGCATCCTAGCAACATCTGGGGTCCCATGAGTATGAGTACCGATTTGTGACAGTGTGCACTGATGGCGACTTTATAGTGATTCCCCACTAGGATATTAGCAGTGATTATCCAACCAATAAGTTGCATAATATCACCTAATGTATTGCCCGACAACCACAATGCTGGGTGATGGCGGGACCAAGTAGTCCTTACTCCATGCCCCTCTTGGCTGACTCATACGATTTTACTCCAGGGAGAGTACTCCCTTCCTCCTGCCCGCCCCCTGCCCTCAGCCCCCACCCTCTAAACGTATACACACGTGTGTACATGTCTACACGTCATGCCTATCGGTAGAGCGCTGGCTTCCCATGTGAGAGATCGGGAATTCAAATCCCAGCCAGGTCCAATTAATGATTTACATAATTAGTACTTGTTGCTACCAAAGACCCTATAATACTAAGACGGCTCACTCCCTAACTCTCCAATGGTAATGTAAATTTTGCACTGCCACCTTGTGGTGGGTTTGATCAGCCAGCTGCTGGTTGATGTTTCACATGTAGACACATACAATTATATTATACATGAGATTAGGTAAGTATGAATACACATCAATATGAAATTGCTATGAACAAATACCCATCATCATCAGCATCATCATCAGCATCGCCATCATCACACATCTTTCCCATTCATATATACATCTATACATATAATATAGCACCTGTTTAACCAAGAGAACAGCCAGCGCACCAAGTGGTGGGTTTGATCATTTTGATTACACAGTACAGGCTGAGTGAGCCGTCTTAGTATTATTATAGGGTCTTTGTTGCTACCTAGCCTGGCGCTCGGCCTTATTAGGATTGGGTAAGGACTGCTTTCCCTAGTATCAAGAATGGGAAATTGGATCATGGTGCTTACAGCCTGGTCTCTCATTGGGACAGTGCTATTAAGTCGCCATGAGTGCATGCTGTCACAAGTCGGTGTCCATTCTGATATAACCTTAGACGTTGCCAGGATTCAAAACCCCAACAAATAATCAAGCAATCTTTTGTGTCGTTCTTTAGCCGAATCATGCAATTGTTGACATATATAGTTTGAAAGTGAGCAGAATGACCGGTGACTCACGGTGTCGAGGGGGCGGGGAGGAGAGAATGTCCGCTCCGCAGCGAATATCATGGAGGCTAAGATTTTTTTAGTTTTTTTTTTGTGACAAGTTTTTTATTCTGACCATAACGTGTAAGCTCCCATGAGGGTGCTTGTTTTCAATGCTGGACAGCTGTGATACTGGATTGGTCTGGTCCCGCACTCAGGAGTGTCTACCTGATTTTTCTTGGGCCAACCTTGTGCGGTTTTGGGTGTTAGTAGTTTCTATATTAGTTTTTTTGAATTTTCAAAGTTTTTTCCTAACCTGGGAAGAGAGAAATAGTAAGGGGGCTGCGTTATTTATATCCACATAAAAAAAATTCATAGCATATATAAATGCATATTTATCAAATTAAATATGGACATAATAACAAAAAAAAAGATGTCCAAGAGTACTCCTGTCAGCTCAGTGCGACCTGTGCTCATTGCTTTGGTTCTGTGCTGAGTCAGCTAATATGAAACAAGTCCTTATTGGATCTTGCAGTCAGGACCGAGCGCGTTGGCTTAATCGGTAGAGCGGGGGCCTCGCATGCGGAAGGTCGGGAGTTCGGTTCCCGGTCGAGTCAAACCAATGACTTTAAAATTGATACCTGTCGCTACCTAACCTGGCACCCTACATTAATAGGATAGGGCAAGGACTGGTTAGCTCAGTGTCAGTCTAATGTGACTGAATGGGTTATCAGGTCATGGTGCCAGCAGACTGATTTCCCAGTGGGGCAGCACTATAAAGTCACCATGAGTGTGCACTGTCACAAGTCAGTAGCCGTCCTGATATGGCCTTAGATGTTGCTAGGACGTAAAACACAAGCAAACAAACATCCTCGCAGCTATCTCTCTGGGGTGCTGGTAGGAGAGGCTTGCACTGAGTGCATAATGTGAGTGTGTTTCTCACGTGACGAAGCCACTAAGGCGCGAGTGGCTCAGTGGGGCGGTGTCAGTTGGGTTAGTGAGTAATGATAGCACCAGGTGGCGTTACGCACACTTAGCCACCTGGTGGCGTTTGGATTCACTAAGGCAGTGTCGCCCCTGATTAGATTTGACTCGAATAGAAGGGAAACAACTGGGAAATGGTTATTTTAAATTTGTTTGATTAAAGTGACAACGCGGAGGTTTCTGGGTAAATATCTGTAAAATCCTGATTTATATCAACATTGGTGGGGCATTGGTATGCCCTATTAGCATATCCCATGCATATATTGCATCTGGGGAGTTCTGCAGAGTGGCGAAGAGTGCACGAGGTTATGTGTTTGAACCCCACTGAGTCAAACCACTGACTTACTAGATGTACATCCAGAGCATCACCTACGTTCAGGAAACCCACCGTTAATTTGATTTAGTTTCTTTGCTCGGAAATCTTTCTATGATTGTTTAGTACATAGAGCACATGAGTGAGATGCCCTTGTGCAGCGACGTGCGTGAGGTCAGGCTTGTCCATCAGTAACTTTATCTGTTAACTGTGCGGCCAATGCTTCCTTTGTTGAGAACATCTGATCCCCCATCCTTAGCAGGTACCAAGGCGGGTATTGTGGGTAGGTATTAGCGACGGCAATCAGGCCATTTAGGCAGCTTGTTCCGACTTGTTTATTGGACACACTCAGCATGTTTGCTTGTTTGTTGGGGTTTTGCGTCCAAGCAACAGCTATGCTCAGATCACGACGGGTACAGACTTGTGACAGTGCGCACTCATGGCGACTTTATATTGCTGCCCCGCTGTGAGATCAGACCGCCACTACGATGACCCAATATCCCACTCAGTCATATTATCGTGATGCGGAGCTAACCAGTTATCACCCTATCCTAGTACTCCCGAGCGGCATGCTAGATAGCAACAAATATCCACTTTTTAAGTCATTGGTTTGACTCGGCTGGGATTGGAACTCTCGATCTTCCACACGGGAAGGCTGCGCTCTACCGGTTAGGCCACCGCAACTGGTGAGACAGTCAGTTAGTCCTGATCAATAACCTACTATCAGTTACCAAAGCCTGGGGAACATTCAGCATGTAGTTTGCTGCAGCTTCATGTTGCCAGGACGTTAAACTCCAACAACCAACCAAGCAACATCTTCTCAAGGGAGTGTATAAGTATAACCATAAAACATATGTTGAGCAATATCAAATCTCTGGCCTCGCCCCACAAAAATGAAAGCAACTACTGGCAACAGTCATGAGAAGGGAATTAGCATGGTTTGCAACCTGATACGACAGCCTCCAGAATGTGACGCTACAGGTTACCTTGGAGGGCAAACGCCAACAATGGATGCCAGAAGAAGAGCTGGATTAACAATGTAATGGAGCAGACGACATCGCCTTGTCAAAGCTCCGCACCGCAGCCGGTGAGAGACACACGACACAAAGGGTTGCAACAGCAGCTTCTAAGTCGGTCAAGGGACTGATCCATGAATGAATAACATATAATTGTGTTACCTAATTCGCTCGCTGAGACACCAAGACAAGACATGGATATATTTAAATTTGGAAACAGATTTATTATATCTGACCAAAATAGGCAACTTCAGTGAAGCGATCAATCTTGGATATTCGATTTGGCAACAGGGCCTACTTAACATGTACTAACCAATATTCATAGATTCCAACAAAGGTCACCACATATGCAACAGGGTTTACTATAAGTTAACCCGCAGGCCATAGCAATGTTCAGTCAACAATAAACTCGATTCGGCGACAAGACCACTTACTACTAATAAACACGCAGAGGATATTTACTCCACAAGTACAATGTCTGTATCAGATACTGGTAATCCTGGAATACAATATACATGACAACAAACAAGATCGCACAATGGTTACTGCATGAGCCAGTGTATCAGTAACAGCGCTCAACCCCTTTACAGTAGGGTGCGAGGGTGGGGAAAAAACACTGCATATATGGCCAGCTGTGACCGGCTCCGGCTCCAGACATGAACTGAGCATATTGGTACAACTCCCCTCACCCACCTCCTGCACCACCCGGTGTCTCGTTAGCGAATTAATCATGTTAGCAGGCAAACATAACGAATGCATTATTTTACGCGGTTTGGTGATATGATATGAGTTCTGTTAATAGAACAAAAAGCTGTTCTGCATGGTGTCTTACTATTATCTCATGCATGGATTTTAGCACTGCATCTAGCCTAGTTCCATATTCTGATAAGACGGCATCACCTGTGTGTTTGAAAGCTCTGCCTACTACACCCCTGACTAGCAAAGCACACACACATTATATATATATTATATATAATCTATTATATACATATAAACGCTCGGAGAATTATTTATTATTTATTATTCGATTCTACTCGAGTTAATATCATCCAATCGCCATCGTCCGGCCACCTTGCTGCGGACATGCTGGTGCCCAGCGGCTTTCGACGGTTCTCGAGTTGTTTGAATCGTCACTTGCCTCCCGTTTTTTGCTTTTGAATTAGGTAGGGAATTTATCACTCAGCCCGGAGTCGAAAAAAAACACAACCCAATCTGCTGGTCTCCTTGTTATTTTGTAGGGGAGTCTTATATATCTATATATATATATCAGGCCACCACTACGATGACCCAATATCCCACTCATTCACATTATCGTGATGTCAGACTATCTATCTGCTACTGAAATGCAGACAATCAAATAACTTATCAGCAGCTACTGCTTGGTAAGACAACACCAAAACTACAGCTGGCCAGCATTGAAAACAAGCCTGGGTACCCGGGCTTACATGCTATGGACAGTATAAATACAGCCTCAATAAAAAAAATTAAAAAAAGAAATAAAAGAAATAATACACACATACATACATACATACATACATACATACATACATACATACATGATGCGCGAAAAGGAAGACAGAACTCGGGAGTGGGAAGCTGAGGCGTTTATTGAGACGCCTCGGGCAGTATATAAACAGAGCAATATACAGCAATCAGTATCAAAACATATAGAAGAGATATACAGGGCAGGTAACAGTGCAAATATCAACAGCTATAGAGAAGATATCGAGGGTAGGTTATATGCTGAGAGCGTCCGGCCGAGGGAAAGGCCCGAGGAGGGAGTCCTGAGGGTCTATGGAAGGGGGTGCGCCGAAGAGCCCTCCACCAGGAAGGGAGCTAGAAGGAGATAGTTGGGTGGGTGGGTGGAGAAGAAGGGCAGCGTGGTGGAGACTGGATGGCGAATGGCTGAAGGAGGCGGGCGGGCGGCCTTATAAGGGAGAAGGTGAGCAGTGGCAAGGAAGGCGTGAAAGCTCAGGGCCGGGGGAGGGCGAGGGTGAGCAGCGGGCGTCGCGCGAGGCGCGAATGCTGCGCGACAGCCCGGGGTCAGGAGGGGGGGGGGGGGGGGACTCTTCCTTTCCTCGCATCAAGCGTAATGCTTCGCATTACGACCAATGGGTTCAAGTACAAAATCCGACAAACGCCATCCGGGCCGAAATGAAACCATGACTACCACATTTGAGCTGAAGCTGCCAACATTCCAATAATTAAATAAATCTTTGCAGAAACTGCCACATCCCTTATATTACATACTTACCTTACTCAATATGAATTTAATAGACCTTAGCTGGAAAGCACAATACTAAATTCCATTTCACAGAAAACAACTGAACTTGATTTGTTTGTTTCCTCGCCTGAACCCTTTGTTATATATAACCTGTAAAATAAGGTATATTTGAAGAGTTCAGGTGCAAAACCCCGTAAACGCCGTTCCAAAAATTGAGCTAACAATTGGAATCAAACCTTCAACAAATGTATTGATTTGATTTTTTTTGGAGTTCATTAGTTGTTTAAGCAGGGGAAATTTCAGTCACAGATGACTGGTCTTCCTCATTCTACTGCTCCTTGCCCTATCCTAGTAATGCCGAGTGCCTGGCTAGGAAGCAACAAGTATCAATTTTTAAGTCATTGGTTGGACTCGACCAGGATTCGATCCCACAATATACCAACACGGGAGACATACACTCTAACTCATTCGGCCATCCGGTCTGGTAAATTTAAATTCCTACTTTTTTGTTCATTGCTCCATAATCACGTGATCATAAGAAAATTGGAAGTAGTGAGAATTAAAATTATTTTCAGGTAAAGATCTGTTATTTACACTACATTTGTGGATTGGCGTTTACTGGGATTTGCACCTGAGCTCTTCATTTGTAATTCACTGAGACCAATTGACATGAATACTGCCATAATTAGCAGTAGTAACATTAAGGTCAGCTTCAGATACTCTGTACCGCTTTCCCCATCTTGCTCTGTCAGTGGCAATGTGTTTTACCAGCCCCTACTAAATCCGATTTAGTAACAATTCTTCACTTAGTTAGTGCCTAGTGAATGCACTCAATACACACATATACAATGATTGTGCAGTCGGGAAAACTATTTATAAATGTGTTTTTTTTCTTCTTTTCTTTTTCTCCCCATCAAATTGAAAAATAAAGCGTGATTTCTTTTCTTTGAGGACAATGCAATTTGAATATTCAATTGGTCATGATGTCGGTGTAAATGTGCGACGATTCGGCGCTTACGTAGAAAAGCTGACACCCAATTCTCTGGGAGAGAGCTGTGCAAATGTTAGTTTGCACGTCGGAGGTGCTCATCCAATTGACAGTGTCATGGGATTGGCCCTCAGCCACACGACACCTTCTACACCAACCAAGCCCCAAGTAAACACAGCGTGCCAACCATGCCAACCCAACCTTCTACACCAACCAAGCCAAGTAAACCAAGTATACCCAACACACTAACCAAGCCAAGTAAACCAAGTATACTCAACACACCAACCAAGCCAAGTAAACCAAGTATACTCAACAGACCAACCAAGCCAAGTAAACCAAGTATACTCAACACACCAACCAAGCCAAGTAAACCAAGTATACTCAACACACCAACCAAGCCAAGTAAACCAAGTATACCCAACACACCAACCAAGCCAAGTAAACCAAGTAAACCAAGTACACTCAACACACCAACCAAGCCAAGTAAACCAAGTATACTCAACACACCAACCAAGCCAAGTAAACCAAGTAAACCAAGTATACTCAACACACCAACCAAGCCAAGTAAACCAACCAAATTAACCACCTTCTAACCAAGCAAACCAAGTAAACCTCACAAGTAAAGCAAGCACACCGACCAAGCCGATCCAATCTGCTAAACCAACCAAGCTATGTAAACCAACCAAATTAGCCAACCTTTTAAAGCAACCAAGCCCCAAGTACGCCAACCAATCCAATCAAACTGAAGCAACCAAACCAATTAACACAACCAAACAAGTAAACAAACAAACAAATCCTACCAAGCACACCAAACTGAACCAACTAACAAAAGCAAAACAAGACCAACACAAGGAACACAAGCAACCTAAACATCCAAGCCAAGAAAACTAAACTAACAAACCAGGACCAACTAAAGAAAACCGAAGCAAAGAAACAAACAAAACAAATTAAATCAACCCAGCGATCCAAACCAAATAAACCAACAAAGGCACCCAAGCCAAATCAATCAACAAATCCAACATACCAAACTAAAGCAACCAATCCAACGAAATTAACTGAATCAACCTATCCAACGAAATCAATCTATCCAACTAAATCAAATTATCCAACTAAATCAAACTATCCAACTAAATTAACCTATCCAACTAAATCAACCAATAAAACTAAATCAATCATATAAACCACACCAACTTAAAAAAAAAATCTAAGCCAAAACATATCGGCCAACCGGACTCAACCGGGCTCAACCGGACTCAACCGGGCTCAACCGGACTCAACTGAACTCAGCCAGACTCAACTCGACCCAACCGCACCCAATCGGACTCAACCGGACTGAGCCAGACTCAGCCAGACCCAACCGGACCCTACTGGACCCAACTGGCTCTGACTGGTCCCAACCGGACACGGGCAGTATCCGAGTGTGTGCGCCCTGATTCAGGGGAAGTGATGATTCAGGTGTAGCATGACTCACATAACCAGGTTGAGTCCTGTATCTTTGTCTCTTTGCTTTTGTCCATTGTGCTGTAGCTTCTTTTTTCGCGCAGTGTTAATAAACTCTTCATGGTGTTAGCGGCGGAGGTGGCAGACCCTCCGCGCTGCCAGCGCTGACACCTGTGGAGTGAGTAGTGACAGCCGGCCGGGATTTATGGCCTGCCTGATGGGGATTTGTGTCACCAACAATTCGCTGTAAGGGAAGAATGTTTCACTAACGCATCACAGTGAGAAGGTGTCTTATCAATAGTATGTACATATATATGTATATGTGCATACACATATGTATATATATATGCACAGTAAAACCTCTCTAAATCGACCGACCATGGGATCGACTTTAACTCGTCCATTTAAGGCTGTCACACCTCGCCTGATTGGGGAAACGGAAAGAAACCGAACAAAGTCTGTTGATACCCGGCAAAGTCTGGTTTGTGTCCATTGCATATCCATTGATATGCGTTGATATCGGTTGATATCCAGCCCGATCTGTTACATGTTTTGAGCATGAACAAAACTTGTAACAGATTGCGCCGGACTGACGTATGCAGTTATTATCCGTTACTGTCCATTCCCCGTCTGTTCCCCATCAGTTCCCGTCCGTTCCCCATCCGTTCCCATCCGTTACCGTCCGCTTCCGTCCGTTCTCATCTGTTACATATCCATTACACGTCCGTTACCGTTCGTTATAGTTCTTTTTGTATACTGAATTGCCCGTTGATCGTTAGATATGTTATCAACCGTTACTATCCATTATCATCTGTTACCCGTCTGTTACCCATCTGTTACCATCTGTTACCCATCTCTTATCCGTCCGTTACCGTCTGTTACATAATCGATACATTTCATGTCCGAATCACACCGGACTAGAATATTTTTGTCCAGTTCTATCCGTTTCCTCAATCCGGGGAGGTGTGACAAGGGCTTAATGGAGGTGGTCGGTTTAAGGAGGTTTTGTTATCGTAAAAATGGTGTTGTATTGGCGATTGTTTGGGACCCAAATAAAGCAATCAATATACTGGAGTAGTCGATTTGTGGAGTTGTTCGGTCAGATAGGTTATACTGTGTATATATATATATACATATTTAACCGTCCGGCTATTTCACCCCCGCTTAAGGCGAGCCTTCGTGTTAATTTATATAATTATTTCCATGTGAATTTCCTGGGCCGGCCGCGGGCCGCCGCTGCCCCTCGTCCCATCTGCAGGTAGTCCGTGTCCGTCGGTGTTCTTCTCGGGCTAAAGTCGACCAGCCAGAGCATCGTCTAAATACAGAGGTTTGCCCCCTCCCGTATTTATTGGTCTAAAGCATTTACTTCGTTATTTCAGCTAACCGGCTGGGGTACTCGCCTTACGGTGTATTTAATATGTTTAAATTGATTCAGACCTAAGCAGATGCGCTACTGTCACTACCACTGTCACTGATAATCAGCCTAAGTTACTGTCTTATTTTAGCCAAAAGATCTATACGTTAATTCTGTTCATATGTCTGTTATAGTCTCCCCGCAGATGGGATAAGTAGCTGCATAAGGCCTAGTTAGGCTCAAGGCCCTTAATTATATATATAAAGCAATCCAATGTTAAGTTCGACCATAGCGGTTTACTCCATAGAAAACTGGAGTATAGTAAAGAATGCAAGGAACGTTCCAATTTACTTTTCCAAGAGCTCACAGCTTTGTTTTTTCTTAACCAAACTAACATTCTTTCGTAACGCATATCGTAGGAATATTATGCAAACCCCTCCCCTACTGTGTAATTTCAAACAACTTTAGAATTTAGATAAAATAGGCCTGAAACTCGGCTAAAACATCAGAGCGTCATTAAATACGTCTGATCGGTCTGGGTCCGAATGCCCGACCTCCTTTCGTTGCCAGGCGAGTCGCAATTTGCCCCGTTAGTGTTTGGCATTCGCGGTCTGCCATGGCGAGTAGCCCGTATTTCCAAATACGGGTTAATCGGCGCACGCCCGTGAATGCCACAAGGCGAGTAGTCTCGCCCACTTCACATATATAGGCACTGTGCTAACATCCAATAATAATAACTTCTAATAATAATAAAAATGTGAGAGGTGTATCCCATTATATGGGAATAGAGTTGTTTGCACTGACATGTCAGGTAAGGAACCACATAACCAAGAGTAGGCATGGATAAGAATATATTAAGGTAATCACATCATGCAGCTTAGATAGCCTAATGGTTATGATGCTACCCCTGGACTGGCAAGACATTTGGGTTGGAATCCTGCTCTATGCGCAACATTTCCACATTTGTATCACCCCCCCACCTGTGGATGGTGAAGTCCGATCTGAGAAACGGTTGGTTGGTTGTTGGAGTTTTACGTCCTGGAAACATCTACGGTTATATCAGGATGGGGACCGCCTTGTGACAGTGTGCACTCATGGTGACTTTAGAGTGTTGCCCACTGGGAACATTATCCTGACACTGAGTTAACCAGTCTTTGCAATATCCTATTAATGCCGAGCGCCAGGCTAGGAAGTGACAAGTATCAATTCTATAAGTCATTGCTTTGACTTGACTGGGTTGGCAGTTAGAATAAAACAAGCAGTTGATGTAAAACAGTTGGAGATAAGCAGCATGCTAGTGACATTTCACACTTTGTATTTTAGTATCTTCCGACACCTGTGCGTTGCTTGTCTTAAAGGGATATAGATATAGGACCTGCAAAATACACGTAGCAAAGTGATAAGCATTAATTGGGGCAATAGTGCCAGAGGTATCCGATGTCTAATTATCAACACTTGAGGGGTACTTATTGTAATAAGGTGTGATGTAAAATTAAATCAGTCATGGGACAAAAATCTGATATTAACAGATACAAATTAGTGACGTTAATCTTGCTTATTTTGCAATGAGTTTATTCAATAACCTCTGCTTAATCAACTAATGTACCCAAAAATACAAATATATATATATATATATATAATAACAAGAAATGATGGTCAATGTCATTATCTCAATAATTCCGCCCTAAATATAATAGTATTGGGTTATTACTATCATCTTGGCTGGTGTTATTTGTGAAATGGTGGTCATTTTCTTCAGTTTAGGAAGAACTAATCTAATTTGTTTGCGCAACACATCTTCTGTTTAACCTTTCTAGGGCATTGCTAAGTGACTTATGGGAGACTCTTCTATAGGATGGTGGTAGCCTTGGAGGCCTAATTGGATCTTACTGCCATAAAGCTGGCACAATATGGTCTTCAGAATATCACATGGAGTAATCATATTATTCTGCACAATGGTGCTGGCGATCTCTTCGGAAAATAATGTAATGATTGGTAAAGCTGCCTCATCAGATGAAAGCATAATATTTTCTATTTTTTAAACACAACAAAAAGAGACCCACTAGACCCTGCCACTTAAAGGCCCTGTCACATTATGATGCATCTCGCAAGCACACGGTAAACGCATAAAATCACTTTTTTACGACGAGAAGCATCAAACCTTTTGGTGTGGGGGGCAAAGTTGGACGTATACATACCGTATACATAGTGTATGGCCAACGTATGACCAACATATGGCTAACGTACCTCCCGGCGATAAATGCTCAAATTACGCTCACGGTATATTCACAGAACGCTGGTGAACATTATATATACGTTATTCGATCGCCAGAACTACGCCTCATACGTTACATACATCAAGACACGCTGGAGAAATGCTAAATGTACATTAGACGTATGTTAGGCATATGCTATCCATATGTTGTCAGTACGCAGACTGTACGTTCCCACTGCCTTTAACGTAGGTCAATGTAGTGCAACATAGTGAACAACATTTGTCTAACGTACGTCTAATGTACATCAACATATGCCTAACACATACATAATGTATGACGGATGTAAAATCCACACGTTGTCGAACGTCAAAAGTTTTGTTCATCCACACAACTTTGCCGACCCCCTGACATTCGACGCCGTATCTCAACAAAGGTAGACATACATTAACTTATACCAATGAGCGCCTAACTCACGCATAACACATAACAACGTATCCCGACGTGGTGGCCAAAAGTCACATATGTCAGTGTATGTTGGTGCGATGCGTCATAATGTGACAGCCCCTTAAGCTGGAAAGTACCCGAAAAGAGTGCTTCCAGATTCTGCCGATAGATGTCACTTGCTGAACTAGTTGGGTGTAATACACGTGTAGAGAGCTGTGGTGAAATTCCAAGAAAAAAATACAATATAATTGTCTCTTTAAATTATACAGGATAATCTTATAAGGATAAGAGCCGAATACCTGTTGCGATATGAATATCTGAATATAATCGAGCATTTTATAATTTTTCCTTGCATTCTTTACTGAGATATAGCATGCGAAATCACAGGCACTCAGGGAAAGTACCCGAATAGACTGATTCCAGGTTCTGCCGAGAGATGTCACTAGTTTAACTAGCAAATCATCCTGACATGCTAGATGTTGCTAGGACGTAAAACAAAAACTTAACTGTGGGCGGGTCCCTTACCTGGTTTCAATTCTACATATTCAACGTAGGTACTGGTGAACTCACTCAGGACTTATTTGCTGCATAGAATGAATCTGAATGCCATTTAATAGAACCAGTCACTACTGAAGCTTATAATATCCAGAATTTTGGTATGTATGCCAAAAGATTATTTTACATGTTTTCAATTAAAATATTTCCAATGTTAATCCTTTAACATCCCCCGACCTGATATAACCTTATATGTTGCCAGGACGGAAAACTCCAACAACCAACCATCCTTTAAATACAAGTTTTAACTATGCAAAACACAAGTTAGTTCAAATTAGAACAAAGTAAATTTTAACAGTCAATATAATGTGATGCATAAGAATTATACGAATATAAATTCACGGAAGTTGCTAACAATCATCTACCACCCCTGCTCATGCCCAGTGGCGCCCCCTTTCGGGCGTCCGTCGCATCTGCGCTGATTGAAGTTTCTTCCCTCACTCGCCAATCAAAAGTAGTTTTGTTTTTTTCTGCTGTTAAAAAAAAAAATTGGCAGAATCTAAAAATCACCACCTATGTCAAAAAGTGCTAAAATAGGTCTATTTTGGGCTGACAAAGGGAAAATGCCCAGGACAATACAGTTAATCAACCTAAAATGGCCGATGATTCCTTCAAATATAACCAGATAACTGCTTTCATCCTCTTTTGGATGGTTGGCCCTAGACTTGTACAACTTATGATGTGTAGCTTACCTTACCCAGCGTTACTACGGCAGGGTGAAGATGGGATGTGCTGGCTTTGTGCCAGGGTAATATGCCTAAGTGGGATATCTGATCATAGTGCCGTTAGCGCTGCACCTCCGCAACCCAGTGGCAGATATGATCTCAGATTGTACTAGAACGTGAAAGTAATGTCCCAATCTTTACGTGCTTCCTGTTCACATATCCTCCGCAAGTATGTTCATAGATTGTGGGGGGAAAAATCATAGACAAAATTCTAATTATTTTTCTTTATTATTAATTCCTTCCATAACAATTAGACAACAGAATAAAGGAGACAAGTCAGATTTGTGTGGATCGAGCTTATAACTCTGGCTTGCCCTTAAGACCTACCTCTAATTTAATTGAACTAAATCGCTGCCAAAATGGGCCGTCAGTAGGTGGGTGAGGTGCCGCCTGGAGGAAAGGAGGGGAACCAGGGGAGCTGCTTGGGAGCAGGCCTCCCGGTCTCCAGGCCGCACCCCAACCTCCTGTAACCCATGGAACCAAAGAGCATGCCAAAGGGGGTTTACAGGAGCATCATCGGAATTAGGTACAAGATTCACCCCGTACTGCTGCAGTAGGGGTGCAAACCAGCCTTATGTAAAAGGTGGCGAAAATGCGGGTAAAAGAATTGAGGGCCTAATTTAACAATCTAAGAAGCAACATTTATTATTTACATCTGTTTTATTATTTACCCGCTACCTTTGAGTTGAAAAATATAATATAATATCTAGTTTAATAAGATTTAAAAGTGAAATCGACAGCGTTCTGCGGCTGCCATCTTGTCTTTTTGCATTCTCTCCCATTTCACCAACTCTGTGCCTATAGAAGTATCCATTTGATACTGGAGCCACATACTGGAGCCTCACTTCCATACTAACGCTATTTTCGCCAGTATTTATATAAGGCTGGTCTTCACCCGTGTACTACAAGTACCGGGTGAATCTTTTATCTACATCGGAATAAGAACAATAAGGATAGGAGCATTACATACATAATAATATTTGCATAATTACTTTATACCTCACAATTTACTTTCTTTTAAAGGAAATGGCAAACCCCTGGAGATCGCACACCTAGGGGTTTGCAATTTCCTAGGAAATCACAAAGCCCCCCTGGAAATTGCAAACCCCCCATGCTTTGTAGCATTTTGAAATATTCAACTAATACACTAGTAAATAATGGTTTAAATAATGGATAAATAAAAATTTGGAATATTAAAATAGTTCTATTTACTGTATGCAGTGACTGAAGTTGGAACTAAAAAGGCCATTTTGCTAACGACATTGTTTACATTGCCGATCCTGAAACTGAGTGATAATACCAGGATATTGCTGCACCTCTTTACCTGGCCTTTATAATGGCCACAGTGGTGACGTCTGTGAATAAAGGTCGTTTACAGTGCATGTGCATTCAGAATTACGAACTGGACTGTCGCAAAGTTGGTTTCATTAGGATAAAGACTGCCAAACATGGTGGGTTTGCGATGTCCAGGGGAGATATGTCATTTCCTAGGAAATCGCAAACCCCCCATGCCCATATATGGGGGTTTGCGATTTCCTAGGAAATTACAAGTGGTGGTTTGCGATTTACAGGGTTTGCGATTTCCTGCTACACCGAGACAACTATTCCTGACCTGCAGCAGTGCTGTTTGCACCGACACGCTCGTCCCTTGTCAGATGATTAATTACCCTAATTCCCATGAAGATGTTTCCTTTCTTGGAATACGGTGCATCTGGGGATTTCTGCAAGAAATGTATTGTAATTATATTCAGGTGACCAGACAGGATGGCCGAATGAGTTGAATGTCCATCTCCTGTTTTCGGAGATGGGGAGGATTCAAACCCATGGGATCGTGGGTTCGAACCCTGGTCGAGTCAAATCAATTATTTAACAAATTTTACTTGTCGCTTCCTAGCCATGCGCTTGGCATTATTAGGATGGGGCAAGGACTGGTGGGCTCAGTGTCAGGATAATGTGACTAAGTGGGATATCAGGTCATGGTGCTTGCAGCCTGGTATCCCAGTGGGGCAGCACTATAAAGTCGCCCTGAGTGCGCACTGTTAAAATTCGGTACCCGTCCTGATATTACCTTAGATGTTGCTAGGATGTAAAACAAGAACAACAAACACATATATTCAGGTGTGTTCAATTGTTATGAGGTTAATGGATCTGCCTTCACTGGGTGCATTCATCAGCGATTTGGGAAGTTCCTACATAGAACATGTTTAACAGTTGTAACTAGTTATGTGTTCTGTGAAAATATGAATACTTGGGGATGCGCTAGAATACCAGAAGTGATGACCGAATGAATTGGATGTGTGCCTCCCATTTTGGAATGTCATGGGATTCAAATTCCCAGCTTCAAACGCTGAGTCAAGTAAATGCCACTACCTAGCCTGATGTTCGGTATTAATAGGATGCGCCGGGGAGCGGGACGTAGCTCAGACGGTAGAGTGTCAACTCTGTAGAGGTGTGGGTCATCTGATCGATCCCGCTCCGTGGACACATTTGCAGTTTGGGCTATTTTCCATTCCAACTAGTGGTCCACAACTGGTTCGTCAAAGGCTGTGGTATGTGCTGTCCTGTCTGTGGAAAGGTGCATATAAAACTTAAAAGACCCCTTGCTGCTTATCGGAAAGAGTAGCCTATCTGGGGGCAGCAGGTTTCCTATAAAGGAATGTGTCAGAATGACCAATTGTTTGACGTTCAATGGCCGATGATAAAAATCAATGTGCTCTAGAGGCGTCATTAAATAAAACAAACTTAATAGGATAGGGCAATGAGCGGTGGAGTGAGGAAGACCGATTATCTGCGATTGGAATTTCCACCGCTTAATCAACTAATGTGCAAAAAAAAGGAAACATCCAGGAAGCATTTAGACACAAGTATGCATTGTGTTCTTACTAGAAGAGACCTCATTGTATATACATTTCAGGGGAATAACAGTTTTAATTTGCATATTGATGTCAGATGCTAATTAGATTGTGTAGGAGAAAAGACATTGGAAGATCTACCCTCATCCTCTCCTCGAAGCCCATGTGGCTCTTGACTGTGTTGGGTGGTACTCAATGTTGGTGTTTATAATGTAGTTAGGCTCGAGAAGAGACCAGGCAGAAAACACAAGGTGTCAGGCAGGAAGTGGCCCTAACCCAGTCCTAGCTATTGTGCAAATCGCACTAAGCCCTCTTTTTGTATGCGCCTTAGAGCAGCAGAGCTGCTTTATGCAAATTATTTAAAACTTAATGTTAGGCGCCTAGTGGTTTTTACAACGATTTACTTGCAACAGCCGGCTAAGCTTTCTCCAATCTCTCTTGTCTGTGTTTTAATTTTATCGTTATGTTCTCTTCTTATTTAAAGTTGCATAGTCAGATGGTATTGAGTTTCTGCCATTTATAAGAAAAGATATTTGGTTGATCATTATAATTGGTTTCATCTTTATTTTTGGTTTGAAGTAAGTTTTATTTTAAATGGCTAACTTTGGAGATATTTGAAGTGATCATGGGCTTTTAATTTTGACAAGGATATCACATTGCTGATATGATATGCTTCAGCGGTAAGAGATTCTCTTAAATTGGCCAAGTGATCATATATATGCAGCAATAAACGTTTAATAAGTGCACCAATATCTAAGTCAGATATATAAGATCAAATCTAGAAAAGTGTTTTGGTTTCTCTATGAGTGCGCACTGTCACAAGTCGGTATCTGTCCTAGTATTACCTTAGATCTTGCCAGGACGTAAAACGCCAACAACTAACCAACCAGTTGAATTGTCAGTGATGCTAAGGCATCGCAGGTAATTGGACGCGCGAATACAGCCAAGCGCCAGTAACTAAGGCTGCTCCGATATGTCACCGACTAGTGGATCCTTACTGAACTAAATACCATTAATGCCGACTAGCGGGTTTGCGGCACTTCTGCCGGACGATCTCTCAGTAAACAAGGCGACTGCGGCTCCACCTATATCGCATTTCCAAACTAAAATCTCGGCTATAAAAGCGACTGCTAGCTTTAGATATTTCACTTTCGACACGGGAGCCACGCGGACAAGAACTGCCTTAAATTGCCATCCCACCCACCCCACAATGAGAAGGGGATATAGGGTTATAAGCGTGTCTAAGCCTCATCGACATCACACAACTACCCAAGAGACTGTACTGAGGAAAGAACTAAAATTGTAATAAAGAGCCATAACTATATTTGCTGTGTTCCGGTTTCTAATGAACCTCTTCCATTCCTCCCCCACCCTCTCTCTCTCTCTAGGCACTTATAGCCTGGGCAGCATCTACCCGAGTCTGTACCGGTGTGTGATATATACCATGATATATGTGTGTGATATATACCGTGATATATACAATATGTATCATATATAATATATGTAATGACATCACCAGTTGAATTCACCTTTTCCATCCTTCTCTCTCCAGCTCTCTAGGCACGTATAGCCTGGGAAGCATCCACCCGAGCCTGTACCGGTGTGTGATATATATGATGATATATGCGTGTAATATATACTGTGATATATAAACATTATATCTGTATTATATATCCTATAGATAAGTGGTCACCAGTTGAATTAAACTCTTCCATCCTTCCCTCTCTCCCTCTCTCTAGCCGTGTCTAGCCTGAGCAGCATCGACCCCAGCCTGTACCGGTGTGTGATATAATATACCGTGTTATATACAATATCTATCATATATATTATTTAGTTGAATTAACCTCTTCCATCCTCCTATCCACCTCTCTCTCTAGGCACGTACATTCTGGGCAGCATCGACCCAAGCCTGTACCAGTGTGTGATATATCCCGTCATATATACAATACGTATCATATATACTATATAGTTGAATTAAACTTTTCCATCCTTCTCTCTCTCCCTCTCTCTACACGCATACAGCCTGGGCAGCATCCACCCGAGCCTGTACCGGTGTGTGATATATACCATGATATATGTGTGTAATATATATCGTGATATATATTTATGATATGTATTATATATCCTATAAGTGGTCACCAGTTGAATTAAGCTTTTCCGTCCTTCTCTCTTTCCCTCTCTCTAGGTGCGTCTAGCCTGGGCAGCATCGACCCCAGCCTGTACCAGTGTGGCGTTTTCACCGCCCGGTCATGCTCAGCGGCCTGTCATGGCTTCTGCGCATGCGCGGATTTTAAGACATATGCAAAACACCCGTGGCCTCGCCGGCTACAAGCTCAGCTGGTGCCCGGCAGTGTTAGGGTCCGATCAGGCCGAAATCTATTGAATGCGATCATATTTAACAGAATTACATACTCAAATAATGAAATTTCATTAAATTAACCTTAAATTCCAAGCGATATTAACGTAGCAGCTAACAACGTAGCAGTAAACAAAACAAATAGCAGTGCTCGCCGCAACGTGCGAAAATCCACGCATGCGCAGAAGCCACGACAGGCCGCTGAGCATGACCGAGCGCTGAAAACGCCACACCGGTGTTTGATATATACTGTGTTATATACTATATGTATCATATATACTATATAGTTGAATTAAACTTTTCCATCCTTCTCTCTCTCCCTCTCTCTAGGCTTGTACAGCCAGGCCAGCATCGACCCCAGCCTGTACCGGTGTGTGATATATACCGTGTTATATACTATATGTATCATATATACTATATAGTTGAATTAAACTTTTCCATCCTTCTCTCTCTCCCTCCCTCCAGGCGCGTACAGCTTGGGCAGCATCGACCCCAGCCTGTACCGGTCGGGGGAGGACGACGACGAGTACGAGTTCGGGGAGAACCACATCGGCCGGGTATGGTTGGCCGTGGAGTACGAGCGGGAGTCCGAGAAGCTCAAGGTCGACGTCATCAAGGCCAAGAACATCCCTTCCAGGGTGGCAGGCAGCCTTAACGGCTGCGACCCCTTCTGCAGGTGAGCTGGGAGTCGACTGTGAGTGCGGGATGCTTTACCTCTGAGGTAGCAACGGTGTTGGTGTCAACTCAGTCAGTAGTTAGGTCCATGGCCGTGTTAGTTTGAAGTTGGATGGTTCTTGGAGTTTTACGTCCTGGCCACATCTAAAGTGACATCAGGACGGACACTGACGCACTCATGGTGAATTTATACTGCTGCTCCACTGGGAAATCAGGTCGCCGGCACTATGACCTGGTATCCCACTAAGTCACTTTATCCTGAGACTGAGCCAACCAGTCATCATCCTATCCTAATAATGCCAAGCATCTGGCTAGGAAGCGACAAATATTAATTTTTAGAAGGCATTGGTTTGACTCGACCGGGAAGCAACCTCCCGACCTTCCGCACGTGAGGCCTGCGCTCTACCGATTCCGCGACATACTGCTCCATATATGGACAACAAATGGTATTTTATCTAATGTTAGTTATTCTCTCGCAAAACTTTGCTGCAACCCACACCAAATGTACTGAAAAAGATCCTATCGAAGTTCACTTGCAGGAACACGAGTTTATTTAGTCAAGGTGGTAACTGGATTGAGACTGGAATTAGACAGAAACTGGATCACAGTATTGACCACTAAAAGTTACTCAGCATTCCCGATGATATTTACGACAAATTTTGTCATGGATTTAACCAGGGTTACGAAAAGTTAGGCTTCATAGCGTTCCTGCAATTGTACATCACCATTGCTACAGTTACTGAGTGAGTGGTCGCACTGTGTGTTCGATCGTTATGTTCTGGATTATTCAGGTTCCAGCGTAACATGTACACTGAAGTATATAATTGTAACTTTCTCTAACTATATATATATGTGAGGTATAGAAGTTATGCGAGTATAAAGGCGTGTAAGGGAAGATTCCCTGTGTTGTTGACCCATATGCTGTGTACTACTTCCTTGTCTTGTATCCTTATTGTACTGTAGCAAAGACTTTATATACATATAGTTGGAGGACAAAATTACATAGAATACTGGCATTCTTTATCTTAACATAAAGAACTGTATAGCTGTCTCCAACTATAAATATATATATATATGTATTGTTGGAGAAAAAAAGGCATGACATATTGGAATTCTTTATATTATAGCTGCATAGTCCGATGAAAAAATGAAATTTTCAAAACCAGAACAATTATCTAGATTTGATTCTACATACCATACTTAGATATTGGTGCACTTATAAAACATTTGTCACCACATAGAACATAACACTGCTTGTCAAAATTAATCTACTATGCTTTCACTTCAATTATCTAAAAGGTTAACCATTTAAAATAAAAGTTACTTCAAACTTAAGTAGGGTAGATTGAAACGATCAGCCTAATATATTTATCTCAGAAAATGACAAACTCAAACCCATCGGACTGTGCAACTTTAATATAGTGAGCAATATGATAACTAAATATGCATTGATTGGATTTTGTTATCATGTCCACAGAATTTACTTGATACCAGACGAGCGGCGATACCTGCAGACGAAGATTAAGAAGAAGACATGCAACCCTAAATTCGAGGAGAGTTTCGTATTCCAGGTGAGTTGAGGTCAAGTACTACCCTCCTTCCCAGCCTGCCTTTTACTAACTAACTGCCTCACTGGAGTTGTCATGCATGTTACTTCCTTTTACTAATTAACCCCTCGCCTCCACTGGAATTGTCATGCATGTCGCTTCCTTTTACTAATTAACCACCTCACTGGAGTTGGCATGCATCATTGCATGTCGCTTCCTTTTGACTAATTAACTGCCTCACTGGTGTTGTCATGCATGTTACTTCCTTTTACTAATTAACCTCTCACCCCCACTGGAGTTGTCATGCATGTCGCTTCCTTTTACTAATTAACCACCTCACTGGAGTTGGCGTGCATCATTGCATGTCGCTTCCTTTTGACTAATTAACTGCCTCACCGGAGTTGGCGTGGATGTGGCATCCTTTTACTAATTAACCCCCCCACTGGAGTTGGCATGCATGTCACTTCCTTTTACTAACTAACAGCCTCACTGGAGTTGTCATGCATGTGGCTTCCTTTTACTAACTAACTGCCTCACTGGAGTTGTCATGCATGTGGCTTCCATTTACTAACTAACCACCTCACTGGAGTTTCATGTGGTTATTATTGCAACTGATATTGTCATTTATGTACCAACAAATTGTACTGAACGGCCAGAAGACCAGTGCTCTCTGGTGCTGACAAAAAAACATTATTTGCTGAATAAAATACATTTAGTAAAAAAACTTTTTTTAAATGGACCGAATTAATTGACTCTTCAGAGGTTTCCTGCTGAGGCAATTGTAGTGTTACTTCAGAAGCCTATGGTGTCACAGTGTTGGCCTGCATGCCAAAATCAATTTTGCATGGTTGCACTTGAAATATCTCCAAAGTTAGCTACTTAAAATAAAAGTGACTTCAAGCTAAAGCAAAGTACATTGTAGCGATCAATCTAATATATTTATGTCTGAAAAAAACACAAACTCAGACACTCTTTAGGCCATTCAGGTGCAGAAGTGTAACAAATACCCAGAAGCCCAATAAAAGCGAAGCAAGAGAAGCACGCGGGAAATGGCTGCCAAGGAGTGGTATGCCCAAACAGTAAAGGAAATGACAAATTCCTGACCTAAAAACATACAAAAAATATCTGTGCAAAATAAGGCTAGGAAACCCCCACTAAGCTGCACTGCAAAGGGGCATGTGATATGTCACGGCCCACCAGCGGGATGCCCAATGGAAGGTAACCATGCCAAAAGTAGCCAGATAGCACACCACACAGCTACGTACAAGCCTATGATATGTAAATAGGAGTAGGCTAGTCTAGTAGTAAGAGTAGAAAAAATAAAACACATATATGCCAAGAAAATCCCCAAAAAATAACATAGACTACTAACCAGACCAACCAACTATCTATCTGCTACTGAAATGCAGGCAATCAAACACCTTATCAGCAGCTACTGTGTGATAAGATAACACGCACACTACAGCTGGCCAGCATTGAAAACAAGCCTGAATACCCAGGCTTAGATGCTATGGACAGTATAAATACAGCCTCAATAAAAAAATATAAAATATAAAAGAAATATGTGTTTATAAGAGTCAGATAGCAGACACCTGCTTAAAGTTACATGTAGTTTCGCAACTGTAAGCAGTGTAAGTAAGCTACTGAGGGTGTAGTGACTTGTAGACTAGTGGGGATCTTTCATAAAGATGCATGAAATATTCATGAAGAGAATACTTGGCAAAACCACCGGACAAAATCTTTAAGCCTAGGTCACACCTACCCGGATCAGGGGCCGGACGAGTCCCGACCTGTGATCCGGCGTGGTCCATGGCGATCCGGCGTCATCCGTGGCTCATCTATGGCTGGTCCTTGGTGGTCCGTGGTGATCTGCGGCTGGTCCTTGGTGATCCGGCATCATCCGGGGTCGGCCCCAGATGTTTTAAAATGTTTAAAACATCCGGGGTGATCCAGGGCGATCCGGTGAATATTGCAATCTGGGATTAACCGGCATCATCTGTGTGTGATCTGTGAATCATTCGGGTTGTCCAGGGGTCGTCCGTGTCTCGTCCGGGGCAGTCCAGGTCATTTTATACTCCAGGAGTAGTCCGTGGATTGTCCGGGGGTCATCCGGGGGTTGTCCGGGGGTTGTCCGGGGCTGATCATGGGCTGATCCAGGACTAATCCATGGCGGTGGACCATGGCTTGTCCGGGTAGGTGTGAGAGCGATTAAAAAACTACCAAAAATAGCGATTTTATCCGGGGCGGTCCGGGGGAGTGGTCCGGGGGTGGTCCAAGGGTGGTCCGGCCTAAGATCCGGGGCTCGTCCAGGTAGGTGTGACTTGGGCATAAGAGGTGCATAATCTGATAAAGCATCAAATTTTTAAAACCAAAACATTCAGTTAGGTTTGATTGTACATACCAAGCTTAGATACTGATTGATGTACTTATTAAACATTTGTCACCACATAAAAGGGAATACTGAGTCAACATAATGAAAGTTGTTACCGCATAAGCCTATTGTGTCAGAGCTTTGGCATGCATGCCAACATTAATTTTGAATGTTTGCACTTCAAATATATCAAAAGTTAGCCATTCAAAATAAAGGTTACTTAAAACTAAAGTAAAGTAGATTATAACAATCAATTCAATATCTTCATCTCAGAAAAATGATTAAACTCAAAACCATCGAACTATGCAACTTTAATAAAGGGTATAATAAGATATGTTTGTAATGTTCTATCAATGCAGATTAGTTGAGGATAACAATTACTTATGAAAGGGTTAGTTTTGATGTGAAATGACAAATATTTCCCAGGATGTAAAACTCCAACAAACAAACAAAACACAAAGATTCCTGTATGTAGACATTTTGTCCTCTTAATGTTTTATTATACAAGCGTTACCCTCAAAAGTTAAAGCAGAATAGTTTCGATGGAGTGACTAATTAACTAAACCAAAACACTCATCTAGTTTGATCCCAGATATATCCAACTAGTGCACTTATTAAGCATTTGTAAGTTTTTGCAAAAGTAAATATTAAATCAATTTAATAGCACCTGTTAAAGATAATGTTTTACTGCTGAAACATGTAATTTTATCATGGCGAAATTAAATTAGCATATTTTCACTTTAAATATACTGGAAGTTAGCCATTTATAATCAAAGTTCCTTGAATATAAATTAAGTCATATTGTAACGGTAAGCCTAACAATAAGTAACATTTGTATCATTAAGACCAACTCATGGACGCAACTCTCACAGCAGAGAGCTAAATGGAGAGCGGCAGTCAAGTAATGAAAGCAGTCTTTGTCGCATC
The DNA here is from genome assembly GCA_030323885.1 of Branchipolynoe longqiensis. NCBI lineage: Eukaryota > Metazoa > Annelida > Polychaeta > Phyllodocida > Polynoidae > Branchipolynoe > Branchipolynoe longqiensis. The sequence continues at coordinate 34,829,676 of CM059192.1, read as the reverse complement.
GCGACCGACAGCATGATGATGATGATGTATCTAATATAAATGGTAGAAACTCAGCAGCATCGGACAATGGAACTCTAAGTAGATACGTCTTACTTCAGAACACTTTAAAGCTGCATAGTCCGATTAAAACATCATATTTTGAAAACCAAACCAATTATCTAGATTTGATTCTACACATCTAACTTAGATACTGTTAGATACTGATGCACTTATTAAGCATTTATCGCCACATAGAAGGGAATATTGAGGCAATTTAATCGAACCCATTACCACAGAAGCTTATGGTGTCAGAGTTTTGGCATGCTTGACAACATTAATTTGCCTGTTTGCATTTAAAATATCTCCAAAGTTAGCCATCCAAAATTAAAGTTACTTCAAAGTAAAGTAAGGTAGGTTATAATGATCACCCTAATATATTTATCTCAGAAAATGGCAGCAACTGAAAACCATCGGTCTTTGTTTGTTTAACGACCACCCCCCCCTCCCAACACAAAAAGGATTGATTGTTGATTGATTGTTTGTTTGTTTTACGTCCTAGCAACATCTAAGGTCATATCAGGACGGGTACTGACTTGTAACAGTGCGCACTCATGGCAACTTAATAGTGCTGTCCCACTGGGAAATCAGCCCGCTGGCACCATGACCTGGTTCCCCACTCAGTCACATTATCCTGACACTGAGCACACCAGTCCTTGCCCGGTCCTAATAATGCCGAGCGCCTGGCTAGGAAGCGACAAGTATCAATTGTTAAGTCATTGGTTTGACTCGACCAGGGTTCACACACAAAAAGGAAACATCGGCTATTGTGACGATCGTACTATGCAACTTTAAGCAAGATCATATTCCATCTGCCCACATTGGATAGTCTCGGTGATATAATGACTTATGATGAGATTAGCAAATGGACATTATGTTATCATCCAATTGTTAACACAGTTCTGATTTCCCTCCATTCTTTGCAGGTGTCCAATAAAACCGTGGAGGAGCGAGTGTTGAAGTTCACGTTGTTTGACCTTGACCGCCATAAACGTCACAATGTCATCGGGCATGCGCTCTGCCAGCTGCGAGACTACAACTTCGAGAGCAATGAGCGTATGGTCATGTGGAGGGACCTGGAGAAGGAAGTGTCTGAGGTAGGTGACAATGACAATGATTTTACTTTTACTCTGTCAACTCCTCACAGCGTATGAAAGCAACAACATAATGAGATAGAATGTAAATCAAATAGTGACAACCAGACGGGATGGCTGAATGAGTTAGAGCATCTGTCTCCCGTGTTGGTAGCCCATGGGATTGTCAGTTTGAACCCTGGTCGAGTCAAACCAATGACTTAAAAAAATGTACTTGTTGTTTCCTACCCAGGCACTCGGCATTATTAGGATAGGTCAAGGACTGGTTGACCCAGTGTCAGGATAATGTGACTGAGTGGGATATCAGGTCATGGTGGTGGTGGCATGGTATCCCAGTGGGGCAGCACTATAAAGTCACCATGAGTGCGCACTGTCACAAGACGGTACCTGTCCTGATATGACCTTAGATGTTGCTAGGATGTAAAACAACAACAAAACAAAAATCGAATAGTGACAAAAAATACTATGTTCATGCAAGTCTTCTTTTCGTTCGCCTTCAATTACACTTGGAGCCCAGTTCAATTTGTCTCCAAGTGTCATATGGCTGTGTATGCGTGGTACCATGGTTTGTTAGGGTGCGCCTTGCGGCCTGCTACCTCCGACTTCAGCACTCGAGGTTTTCTGTTAGGGTTACCTCACCCTTAGCTCCTGATCAAAGGACCTACCATGGGAGCACAAGGGGCTTGAGCTTATAACGCGGCTCTTGCTTGCATGATGTACCTGTCATGGGACACATGAGGTATTTCAATGAGAACATGCAAGTAATGTTCAAGAATTTGTTTTACAAAAAAAGACAGATATATTTCAGCTGGTACTTTGGCATAAAAATAGGGGTGGGGGGTGGGGGGGGGGGGAGTTGGTCAAGGTAGAGCTTCACTTCTCCAGTGTAGAGCTTCACTTAGCAAACCATAGTGTGACTTAAGATTTACTAAACAATTTTATTTTGACTAGCTATCAATGTTAAAGACCATCTCTCCACCATTAAGGTTATAGTAGCCACCTATCGTGAATTTATATCAAACTATACTCAGCCGCTATGTAGCCTTGTTTACTTTGATGCCAATCAACGAAAGCTGCTTCCTGGAACCCTACACGATGGAAAAACCTCACTAATTGTATATGTATGTATGTATGTATGTATATATGTATGTATATATATACATATATATATATATATATATACACACTCAGTCACTGAGGTCCTATATATAGCGGTATATCGCAAAATAAATGGCGGGCAGAGTGACTGAGCATGGCCAGACAAGTGACCGCGCTTGTAAACGGGGGCTGCCACCATCGGCCCAGTTGCATAGTTGATGAACAATTAATAATAAGACTCTTATTATTAATTGCAGTACAGTAAATGACTTAGGATAATAAAGATAAGGTGTATAAGCTTCCGATTAATTATACTTGTATAATGCAAGTTATGCATCATATATATATACATTTTATAGACGGTTCCCTGTGTTTTAGCACCCTGCCAATCATGTGCATGCTCTGCTCCATTCATGTGGTACCAGGCGGGTTGGCCTTATCGGTAGAGCGCGAGCCTCGCGTGTGGAAGGTTGGGAGTTTGGGTTCCCAGTCGAGTCAAACCAATGACTTTAAAATTGATACTTGTTGCTTCCTAGCTTTGGCGCTCGGCATTATCAGGATAGAGCAAGGACTGGTTAGCTCAGTGTTAGGATAATGTGACTGAGTGGGATATCAACTCATGGTGCCGGCAGCCTGATTTCCCAGTGGGGCAGCACTATAAAGTCACCATGAGTGTGCGCTGTCACAAGTTGGTACCCGTCCTGATATGGCCTTAGATGTTGCTAGGACGTAAAACTCCAAAAACCAACAAACCAGTGTTGACGTGGGTGGGACGCTGGTGCTGGCGTTTTGCTGGTGATTGACGTGTGTCTATCTGTGTCTATCCGCGTCCACAGACGACGTCGGACCGCGGGGAGATCCACGTGTCCCTGGCCTACAACAACCACCTCGAGCGCCTCACCGTATGTGTCTTCGAAGGCAAGAACTTCAAGAGGCTCGACATGTCAGGCACAGGTAAGCAACGACGGAACCGATGAACCAGATGGAAGAACTGAATGAAAAGTAAAGTTTCTTTTATTTAGGGACGCCTCGAGAGCATTTCTTTTTTTTATAATCGGCTATTGGGCGTGAAGAACTGAATGAATGCAAACTTTAATACACATATCCTTGTTGGACATGGAAGTTGATTCTTTCTTTTCTCTCTCTCTTTCTCTCGTTCTCTCTCTCCCTCCCTCTTTCTCGCTCTCTGTCTTTCTCTCTCTCTCTTTCTTAACACAGATCCAATCACAAAAATATGCAACAAAATTAATATGCATTATTAATTTGCTGAACGACGCCCCAGCACAAAAAGTAAACATCGGCTATTGGGGGTACAATAATGTGCAATTCCCACACTATTCTCATATACTTCTCCTATGTAACAATAATTCCAGTACCTTACCTTACACGACAGCGGCGCCCCCGAGCCTGCCCTCTAATGGGAGTGGCAAGAACTAAAGAATTTGGTGGCATCTCGTTGTGCAGCTTGTTCTAGGGGAAAATGTTTGATGTTATAGAGGCTTTCCACCACTGGCCCACCCCACCTCACTCCACCTCACCCCACTCTACCTCACTCCACTCCACCTCACCCCACTCCACCCACTCAACCCCACCCCACCCACTCAACCCCACTCCACTCCACTCCACTCCACTCCACTCCACTCCACTCCACTCCACTCCACTCCACTCCACTCCACACCACCCACACCACTCCACTCCACTCCGCTCCACTCCCACTCCGCACCGCTCCGCTCCGCCGCTCCGCTCCGCCCCGCCCCGCCCCGCCCCGCTCCGCCCCGCCCCGCCCCGCCCCGCTCCCCCGCCCGCCCGCCCCGCCCCGCCCCGCCCCGCCCGCCCACCCCCACCCCACCCCACCCACTCCACCACACCCCACCCCACCCCACTCCACTGCAACGTGCCCTGCCCTCTGATGGCAGTGGCAAGAACTAATTATTGAGTCAAAGTTCACTGTGTATTCTCTATTACATATTGCGCTCAATGTTGATAATTGCAGAAGAATTCTACGTGAAGACATGTCTTCAACAGCAGAACAGAGTGATCAAGCACAAGCGGACGGAATCTGTGAAGCGGACAACTAACCCAGTCTTCAACGAGTCGTTCACCTTCAAGATTGCGCACTCAGCCTTGGACAACGCGTCCATCAGTATCAACGCTTACCAGCACCACAGCGGGCAGAAAGGTAAGGACGCAGCAAGTTAGCAAGTAGTTGGTGGGGGGTTATATGTCCTACCCGCATCTGATGGCATAATTATACTGGGCACGGTGGCTGATTCGGGGGAGTGCGGGCCTGGTGTGTGGGCGATCAGGAGTTTGGTTCCTGGTCGAGTCAAACCGATGACTTATAAAATTGATACTTGTCACTTCCTAGCCTGGCGCTCTGCATTAATAGGACAGGGTAAGGACTGGTTAGGTCAGTTTCAAGATAATGTGACTGACTGGGATATTTGGTCATGTTGCTGGCAGCTTGATTTCCCAGTGGGGCAGCACTATTAAAGTTGCCGTGAGTGTGCACTGTCACAAGTCAGTACCCATCCTGATATGATGTTAGATGTTGCCAGGATGTAAAACCCCAACAAACAAATATTCAAGTCTTTGTGTTTGACTAGGCCGGAAGTGAAAAGTGGGTGACGTTCCATTACGTTAACAGGTCCAACTGACTGTATCGTTTTAAGAGTGACTTGAATTTGACATCATGAATGCAGTATCCACAGGTGTGGTTTGAGCACCATTGCTGAATAGGAATATTAATTTGGGCGGGTGAATATCATAGGAATATTAGTGATATTCTTTGAGCCAATTCCAAAATAACTCTAGGCAGTAATTTTTGGAGCTTCATAATGATATTAGGTATATGTACTCGTTATGATATCATATAGTCGAATGAAGCAGAAAATTAATCATTACTTTACGATTTAATTAGGTTAATAGTATAAGTAGTGGCCATGTTTGGAGGGAGTACTTTTTAACCTGAACAATCGATGGACTCGGATGGTTATATACACTATGGTAAGAATTGTCTGGTTATCACGGGAGATGGCAAGGATCCTGATATCATAATCCATACATATAGAATTATATACACGAGGATTGCATGTTTATATATGTATATGTATGAGTTGTTGTTTATCTATATATGTGTATATTGTCACACACTACTACACTTCGACTAAAACATCCGATTCACATGAAATACTACATCTTTGTTTATTATATATTATTGATTTCAAACATGAAAACTACTATTAGTGGATACTTCGTAATGGAGTATAGACACAATGTTTAAAACAAATAAACCGGGCGCGGTGGCCGAATCGGTAGAGCACAGGACTCGCGTGCGGAAGATCGCGAGTTTGCGGGTTCGGTTCCCAGTCAAATCAAACCAATGACTTAAAAATTGATACTTGTTGCTTCCTCGCCTGATGCTCGGCATTATTAGGATAGGGCAAGGGCTGGTTAGCTTGGTGTCAGGATAATGTGACTAAGTGGGATATTGGGTCATGGTGCCAACGGCCTGATTTCCCAGTGGGGCAGCACTATAAAATCGCCATGAGTGCGTACAGTCACAAGTCGGTACCCGTCCTGATCTGACCGTAGATGTTGCTCAGACGTAAAACAACAACGAACAAACAATTAAAACAAATAATCTACAATAACAATACATGTGTTACTCATAGTGTGTGCACGGCCATTTAGCACAGCCACGGCCTGATATATAGTATCACTCTCCTCATATGACCTTAGATGTTGCCAGGATGTACAACTCCAACAACTACTACCTCTCACATGCATGTCAGGACTAGAGGGTTAGCCAACTTTTTAGCCATAGCATATTACCGATATAGCACAGAGGTACTATGCTATAATAAGAAGAATATTTATCGTGAAGGCTATCCTAATGTGTAACCTAGCTATACCTTTGTTTGGTGCCCGGAAGCGCGACGTAGCTCAGGTAGTAGCGTGTCCACTTGTGATGGTGTGGGTCATCCGATTGACCCATTTGCAGTTTGGGCTATTTTCCGCTTCAACCAGTGGTCCACAACTGGTTCATCAAAGGCTATGGTACGTGCTGTCCAATCTGTGGGAAAGTGCATATAAAAGAACCTTTGCTGCTTATCAGAATGAGTAGCCTATGTGGCAGCAGCAGGTTTCCTCCAAAGAAATATGTCACAATGACCATATGTTTGACATCCAATAGCCGATGATAAAAATCGATACGCTGTGGAGGCCTCATTAAATTTAACAAACTTTCCTTTGTTTGGTGCTCAGTAATACTGGGCTGCAGTGTGGATTGGTGACGTTACACCCCAATAGACTACATCACGGTTCCGACTGCGCATGCGCTGAAAACGGCCTTGGGAGCAAAGCAAAGCCGTACGGCCATTGAGTTTGCCGATACGTGCATTGAAAAACGTCAGTTTTATTCAAAATTAATAGAAATCCAAAACCCTAACCTTATCAATTTAATATAATCTTTTTGTTAAACATGTTTTCTATATGTTTTCCAAGCGGTTTGTGCCTAGGTGGTGTGGTTTTAGAGGTGGTGTGGTTTTATTCAATATTTTACTTTTCTGTATGGAGATTACTCACTGCCATTGACATGCATTGAGTACTCTGGCTATGCCTATGGCTCTAACACTAGTCTGAGTGCCTAGATCTGTCTAAATCTACATGCACATGGCATAAGATGTGCTGATTATATTGATGTAAATGCAATGCTGGATAAAAGATTAATATCTTAATTTATTATATATATTTTTATAGTTGATATTCTATGTTTCAAACAAGAGCTGAGATGAGCTGAAACTAGCACATTTCATAGCTGCACCCAGTGTATTAGCATGTGCCATGTGCTTC